>CM017560.1:18872644-19472644 GCA_007844125.1 Sinonovacula constricta
TATCAAATCACTTGAGCAAAACATACAAATGTAACATGTGTCTGGTATCAAATCACTTAAGCAAAACATACAAATGTAACATGAGTCTGGTATCAAATCACTTAAGCAAAACATACAAACGTAACAGGTGTCTGGTATCAAATCACTTGAGCAAAACATACAAATGTAACATGAGTCTGGTATCAAATTACTTGAGCAAAACATACAAATGTAATAAGTGTCTGGTATCAAATCACTTAAAATAAAAATATACAAATGTAACAAGTGTCTGGTATCAAATCACTTGAGCAAGACATACAAATGTAACAAGTTACTGGTATCAAATCACTTGAGCAAAACATACAAATGTAACATGAGTCTGGTATCAAATCACTTAAGCAAAACATACAAATGTAACAAGTGTCTGGTATCAAATCACTTGAGCAAAACATACAAATGTAACAAGTGTCTGGTATCAAATCACTTGAGCAAAACATACAAATGTAACAAGTGTCTGGTATCAAATCACTTGAGCAAAACATACAAATGTAACATGTGTCTGGTATCAAATCACTTGAGCAAAACATACAAATGTAACATGTGTCTGGTATCAAATCACTTGAGCAAAACATACAAATGTAACAAGTGTTTGGTATCAAATCACTTGAGCAAAACATACAAATGTAACATGTATCTGGTATCAAATCACTTGAGCAAAACATACAAATGTAACATGAGTCTGGTATCAAATCACTTAAGCAAAACATACAAACGTAACAGGTGTCTGGTATCAAATCACTTGAGCAAAACATACAAATGTAATAAGTGTCTGTTATCAAATCACTTGAGCAAAACATACAAATGTAACATGTGTCTGGTATCAAATCACATGAGCAAAACATACAAATGTAACATGAGTCTGGTATCAAATCACTTAAGCAAAACATACAAATGTAACATGAGTCTGGTATCAAATCACTTAAGCAAAACATACAAATGTTACATGAGTCTGGTATCAAATCACTTGAGCAAAAGATACAAATGTAATAAGTGTCTGTTATCAAATCCCTTGAGCAAAACATACAAATGTAACATGAGTCTGGTATCAAATCACTTAAGCAAATCATACAAATGTAACATGTGTCTGGTATCAAATCACTTGAGCAAAACATACAAATGTAAGAAGTGTTTGGTATCAAATCACTTAAGCAAAACATACAAATCTAACATGAGTCTGGTATCAAATCACTTCAGCAAAACATACAAATGTAACATGTGTCTGGTATCAAATCACTTAAGCAAAAAAAAAACACAACAACAAATGTAACATGAGTCTGGTATCAAATCACTTAAGCAAAACATACAAATGTTACATGTGTCTGGTATCAATTCACTTGAGCAACACATACAAATGTAACAAGGTCTGGTATCAAATCACTTGAGCAAAACATACAAATGTAACATGTGTCTGGTATCAAATCACTTGAGCAAAACATACAAATGTAACATGAGTCTGGTATCAAATCACTTGAGCAAAACATACAAATATAACATGTGCCTCGTATCAATTCACTTGAGCAAAACATACAAATGTAACATGTGTCTGGTATCAAATCACTTAAGCAAAACATACAAATGTAACAAGTGTCTGGTATCAATTCACTTGAGCAAAACATACAAATGTAACATATGTCTGGTATCAAATCATTTGAGTATCAAGCAAACATACTAGTGATGTAAGAGGACAGATGAACGAATAGAAACTATGAAAGGAAAAATGTCATTCAGAAAGGCAAAGATTCGAAAAGGGATGCAAGAAGAGAGGAAATGAGACAAGAAAGCTAAGTTAGAAACGCATTTTTATATAAAAACAGTTTTTTACCTTCTGTTTGAGATTTGCCAAACATAAAAAAGATCTAAATGCATTTTCTCTATTATGTCACGCGCGTATTCTTGCCACAGAAAACCTGACAAAAATATATATATTTCTCATTTTAGATATAATTGTTGAATGAAACATCTCTGCTTGACAATGAAATACAAGCCAATGCCTTTTTTTCTCTAGTTTATCATACATAAAATTGCATATATATGGTTGTGCACACAGAGAGCTGCTATTGCTGCCTGTTTCTACTTGTTTGTTATGGCAAACTCATTCAGCTAAATGGAAGTATTCTTTTTATAATATATTTCAACTTTTTGTTATCTTAGAGAAACACTGGCAAAGTAAGAAATGTATTTTTATTATGCTTTCAAATGTTTATTTTAGAAGAAAAGCTGGCAAAGAATTGCTTTTTCTTTTTATTATAAATTCCACATTTTGTTAACTCGTTAACTCCGGAAAAAGCTTGCAAAGGAAGAAGCTGACTGCTAGATGCAAGACTGCATGAGATTAGGACAAGGAAGCTGCAGGCATGCAGTGATGGTAGCGATTTCGGAGAGTAAAAGATCCTGTTAGCAGAGTTTCCACTGTACATGTATCTTCAAAATAATGAACACATATTCTCTTTCAAAACAAACCAGGTCAAAGACAGCTATTTATTTAGAATATTATTCAGAATACATTTAGATATAAAGACATGGATCCATTATGGTTGTATAATCAATGATTACATCATCATTATCAATAGTGTTTGCTAGATTACAAAGAGCATAATGTATCCACTACTTGTAAGAGGAACCCAGTAATTATTCACAAATAAACTAAGGAAATTATTTTATTCCCTTATGAAACCCTGTAATGGACAGCAGGTTCTCATTTTAATAACAGGAATCTTGATCCAACTCAGTTTAAACTAGTGTATCTTATTCATGTTGTTTGATTACGTTGTTTCTTGTTTCTTGTTTACAATCGTATATTCTCTGCAAATATGCTGGAGCATCTTAACGCTGTAGACCGAAGCACGTACCGAGCAGCTCGAAGTTTTTGCTATTACCGATATTTCCTTTCCGAACGATGACGGAAATATTCGGGTCTTTCCGTTGAGGTCGGGAAAAGAGCCTCCAAGTTAATAGTTATAGAGCACCGTGATTCTCGGTAAGCCCTTTGGTCTTTTAGAAGCAGATTCAAGAAAAGTTATGGTGCCAGTTAGAAATAATCTAATATAAAAAGGATTATTTCGAACTCAATCTACATATTCTCTATTCTCTCTCTCTCTCTCTCTCTCTCTCTCTCTCTCTCTCTCTCTCTCTGCCTGTCTGTCTGTCTGTGTGTCTCTCTCTTTCTCTATCTCAACTCTCTCTCATCTCCCTTCCTTTACTCTCTCTCTCTCTTCTCTCTTCCTGTCTCTCTCTTTCTCTCTTTCTGTCTGTCTGTCTGTCTGTCTGTCTGTCTGTCTGTCTCTCTGTCTGTCTGTCTGTCTGTCTGTCTGTCTGTCTGTCTCTCTTTCTTTTTCTATCTCAACTCTCTCTCTCATCTCCCTTTCTTTACCCTCTCTCTCTTCTCTCTTCCTGTCTCTCTCTGTCTCTCTTTCTGTCTGTCTGTCTGTCTATCTGTCTGTATGTCTGTCTGTCTGTCTGTCTGTCTGTCTCTCTCTCTCTCTCTCTCTCTCTCTCTCTCTCTCTCTCTCTGTGTCTCTCCGCGAATAATAAATTTGTTTAAGCTCTTATCATAGTTCATACATCGGCATACTGTAACAATAAATGCTACCAAAGTGCTAAAAATACTGGTAGCCAATACTTGAGTTAGTACAGAACCTTGAATAAGAAAGGATTCTTCAAATGAGCCTGCTCGCCTTAAAAATAATGTATTTTCTTTTTTGTTTATGCTTTTGTCAATGACTGTCTTGCGAAAGGTGCATAAGTATTTCTTTTCTTGGAAGTTTTTATCAATATCTTAGTCTCATTCCTGTTATTTTCTGTTCTGTTCTCACATCGGCAATCTTCGCATTTGTCCATAAAATGGCCGAGGAGTACCGAGTCACACGTGTCCGCATCAACAGTAGCAGCTTATCTGAGAAACGTCAGGTTTAATTTACAATTTTCCATTATGACGATACACACCAGATGTGGCTGTGCCTATCTTTTAAGAAGAGCTTTCTGATTAAGCGTTTGCATCCATACACCAAAAGCTATAAGATGAGATCAAAGTGTAAGCAACTGTTCTTCGGTTTATTTACTTGAACAACATCGTTCCTCATTTACCAAGTAGACCAAACAAAAGAAAAAGTAAAAATATATGCAGATGCTCAAAGAACGAAAGCAAAATACAATGTATGTCAAAGATATACATACAAATATATACTAAATACATGTATAATTAAATTCCAATAATAAAGCAAATCCTAGCGACCTTAAGAGTTATAATGATAAACTATATAACACGTTCAGCTTGTAGAAACACAGACAAGCAAATAATTATTAAAATATATCTCCTTAGTACCAAAACATTTGGCCAACCCCAAAAATGCTAGTAGATATAGGAAAAAAAATGATGAATGCAGATTGATGGGTAAATGGATCGAGGGAGAGGGAGAGAGGAAGAAAGGATAAGGGAAATGATTAGAGACACACATACACAGGGGCAGACACACACGAACTCACATACCGCATACACGCGAACGCACGCACGCACACACACGCACACAGCGAAGGAAGACAGGAAGAGAGGCAGACAGACAGAGACAGACAGCGAAAGAGAAATATGGAGAGAGAGAGAGAGGGAGAGAGAGAGAGAGAGAAAGAGAGGGGGAGAGAGAGAGAGAGAGAGAGAGAGAGAGAGAGAGAGAGAGAGAGAGAGAGATGAGAGAATGTTATTTGTTATACATATTATACAATTTTGTATGACAAACTGTGTGTATCATTTAATACACACCTACCTTTTTTTTCTCTTAAACCATCCATTATTTATTTTTCGTGGTTCGAGAGTTGTTTCGGCAAAAACAATATATTCAGAGAATATTTACACGGGTTTAATTTGGTAGGCATTGGAAATAAACATTCTCATAAGCTGATTATAGAAAACCTGCCTTAGAACAATATATCCTTTGTATGTGTTAAAATACGTTTCAAAACTTAGAACTTTCATCTATCTATAGAAACAAACATGAAAAGTTTAAAATTGGATGGAACAGGATGATAGACGAATAAACAGACAGCCAGACAAACCGACAGATGGATGGTCTGACAAACAATATGGATTTGTAAGTAATGTAAGGTAGGCAACTCTTCAAACAAGTATTATTATAATGGAGTAATTGCCCTTACCAGGGAAATTGTGGATAAAATACCAACTATCCAAACAGGCGAGACTGGCTATATTTTCTCTTAATTAATTGCATTACAAACAGAATACATAAAATGGAATGTAAGCACAAGAACGCAAAAGTTTAACAACAACAACAACAACAACAACAACAACAACAACAACAACAACAACAACAACAACAACAACAACAACAACAACAGTACTCAAATATAAAAGAACCTCATAGTAACACTCAGCTTTGCTTAACTTAATAAAAGAATGAATCATTACGTCTATAATTTATGGTCAAAGGTCAGGTTTTTAGTGCTCTTTAGTTTAATAATTTATGGAATTAGTTTTTGATGTTTAATATAAAAATGAATTTACATTTCAACGCGTTAAATCACCCATACATTTGACCAAATATTTCTTTTTCGATTGTATCTTTTAAAATAACAAAGTAAAATAAGTGCAAATGTTATCTGAAGATAAAAGATTTAAAGCCTCTAAAAGGACACACGGGTTTAAACACATGTACCGAGTCATTGAATAAAATTAAATGTTAAATTTTCGCAGTTCACAAAACTACGACTGTTCCACTCAACCCTATTAAGCACCCTTCTTATAAAGCTTGACAAATAAATGTATCAACCTATCCACACCTAACAAAAGATCATGTGCAAAAAATAAATGGGTTTACTGTATTTTTTGAAATTTAAATTAGAAATTAAGATGTATTGATGACCTTTGCATACCTTTAAATGATAAGCAATGACTTTCAGTGATATTTAAATTTTCTCGTAATTTCCGATAAGAGAGCGACAATAGTTTGAACATTGTTCACTTTTTATTCGTTAGTTACGAATCCGTGGTCTGACATCGAGACCTCGATCGTTAAAATAACATGAGGAAATATGCCGACGAATACAGCAATTCATTTATTATCCTATACATTTTATTATTGTCTGCTAATAAAATTTACGATCGAGTTCAGTACCGCGACAAAGTTCAAAGCAAATGTTGAAATTATCCCGAAGTTTAAGCCATAATTGTATCTGCAATTTTTACACTCTGTACTCGTCTCTCGCAACGGCCGAAGTGTTCGGAAAGTTTAAATGCGAACAAAATTATCATTACTCTTTGAAGCTTATTTAGCGCCATGTCTTGTGTTCCTGGAATGGTGATTTCCGTATCAGAATGTCACATTTAATTTGAAACATGAAAAATGTGTATACTGTGCATTGTTGATCATGCTTTATATTCTATTATATATTCACATATACGAAAAGTTTTTAAATTCATGTTATGTATTTGCCTTTAATAAATAAATAGTTTTACAATTTATACGTCAAACAATACACGACTAATGATTTTTGTTCTGTGAAGAATTAATATTGTGTGATGCATATGTACTAATACTTGTGTCATCAGTATAGTTGAAAAAAAACTTAACCCTTTTATTTAAGGACAAGCATAGACTTTGGAAAGTTCGTCTTGTTTATGCTTCTTTAGACAAGTTTAAATTGCTATTCAAATACACGTATGTTTGTCATGTAATTATTTTCTTAAAATCAATTATCTTTTGTTGACGCACTAGGTAAAAGAAAAGTTTTATATCTAATTTAAATAAAAATCAAGTACTTTAATCTTCATGTTTACAAAATTGTATTTTAAATAAGTCCTTGGCTAATAACTTATAGTACATTTTCATAATTTCATTATAATTGCAAGATAATTATGATAGATAATGTGATAAATATAGTATATTAGTGTTTATTTACTGATAAATAAATGACCGCGTTTGATAAAACGATACGAAGTGAGTTTCATATTGTTTCACCCAGCTAGTTTAATGTTTTCAGTATTCATTACACTTAGATGTTGGGTTGTATTTATCACATTACCAATAAAGCTGCGTCTTTTTAAAAATGTAATTTAAATTTATGGCACATGAATTTCGCCACCGGAAACGACGTCATAGCTTAAACAACGTCATGTCAACAATCATTTGCGACTATAACATACTAGTGGGTTAACGAAAAAAAAAGTTAAATAACAAATATGTGTTTACCGTATAAATACACACTATCAAGTTATATGATAAATAAACATTTAACAATGAAACTGAAAAGCCTATAATAACCTCAACCCACATTTCATTTATAACATTACGGAAGAATAAATTTAATTATGATATGATTTACGATTGATTTTGAATATTATTCTGTTTAATAACTGTTGACCAGACGAAGAAGGAGATTTCACCTGTTAAGAAAATGCATCGCTTGATTAAGTTAGCATTGAAAATTCGCCTTTTTAAACACTTAAAGTATCCGCTTGTAGTGCATTAAAGTATAATTATATAGTTTTCACGTTAGTATTGTAAATAAATCAGGAAATGAACAAATAAATGTCTGCATCAAATAGCTATGTAAGACATTACAACTTCATACTTATATTTGTACAAACATAACACAACATCCATATGTCTCAGTATTACTTGGTTAATATCATCCAACAGGACTCAACAGTACGTCCAGAAATATTGAATATTGAAAATTAAACAGTGCAAGCGATGATGTATAATAAGAACAATTTAATGTATCATACTATAAAAATGCAGTGGCGTCTTACGTCAGAATTAAAATGTGAAATATAAAAACCACGAAATACGTCGAATTTTAGGAACCAACCCTAACCAACAAAAGAAAATGAAGTATTGTCAATAGATAATGAAATCCGAATGTTTTGTTATAGTAGGCCCAGGAATCGTCCGCAGTTGGAATATTTTTTAATTAAAACAAAAACTCAAAGAAGGAATTCGGTTCACCTATGTTAAAATGACCAGAGTGGATTTTATCTGGGAATGGGTGGCATTGTGGTCAGCCCAACCCTTAAACGTTTCTGCAAATCGGTTGAAGTGAAAGTACACACTCAATGATGACCACCTGATCACACCGGATATTCCACTTCCTGTGTCGACCTCTAGATCGCTCGAGGCAGTTATGTCCCCCATGAAAGTGTCTCGAATCGGGCAAGTCCAGATTCTGCTCTTTACGTAATCCTTTTTCTATTGTATCGCAAATATGAAGGCATGCGTTAAATTTTAATGCATCGATTAAATCGCTGCAAAGAAACATACACACCTAGTGAGTGTTCTGAGTGTTTTTGGTTAACTTGTGTAATCATGTATAATATTAACATGTATATCTAAGCACGAAAATTACATTCGTGTCGACTCATGTATTATTTTCAAGATAATTCTATAAATTATTGTCTGTCTACAAGATGGATAGACAAGAAAGGGTTTCTGTACATGAATTTATATTGTTTGTTTTTACACGTGAATCTAAATTATACCAGTCTATTTTGTGCTTCCATGTGTCAAGCGACCAACTTTTATACCAACAATTCATACCGATATGTATAAGATGCAGTGGGTTTTTATTTTCAAGCAGAAATGAATGCAAGGCTTGCAAGCAAAAGAACATATTTGCCGATTGCCCGATTCAAGGCGGTAACTGATGGTTTTTCTTTTTGTGTGTTATGTCTTGTCTCTGTGTTTTTGTTACTTTTACATTTACTTTGTTTGCCCTTGTCTACAGGTAGATAAAATTTAAATGTCTGTGGAAATTTTGTAACGACTTTGGTGTGCCCCTACTTCCCGTGTAATTCCGTTCATTTGGTGGCCTTGGACATTCAGTCTGGGTTAACGTTTGACTCTTCTGTACTTCTCTCACTACTCTTCAAAGTGCACCCTCTCTCAAACATTTATATTTAGTCTGGATACTATTGACCCAGGATTTGATCATCACTACAATTTGAGACAATGAACAACAGTGGCAATAAACTGCCGTACATTACTGTCGTTTAAGGGTAACTGTCTCATACCAGACTGTATAACTCCGCTTTCGGTGCTGTGGACATAAGCCGAATTTTAAGACTTTCAAAGCAAGGATCGGATAACCCACTTTTCTGCCAAATACTGGTTTCGTCAAAATAGAATAAGGATACTGTTTTCTATCATTTATATAAATTTATAGTTCATTTAGTGGGACAATTTTATAACATGAACATAGTTTTAACAGTATAAAATCTTCTAAAATAAAAGATTACAACATTCTTGAAGCTCATAAAATTTACATCGCATAACAATAAAACAGATTACATTGCATTTTTTTTTCATTTTCCCTTCAAAAACCTTAGTTGAATAAGATCACAAAGGTTTTATAGGAAAGCCACTCGAGGCCTCTTGTACGCAAAAACAAATAGATACAACACCCGTCGCAGGGTTCTTCCTTTCTAGCATTCGGATTTTTGTGATGATCTCTGATACGCTGATCTACCGATAGCTCTACTAACGCTATCGCAAAATCTCTTGTTAAGACTTTTATGGCAGTTAGTTAGTTGTCTATGTTTATGATTTACCATTTTTCTTTCATTTCTCTTATTTCTCATATGCAGTTATTTATATTTTTCTATCTATCTATATACATGTACTTGCCTGTATCTGTAGATAGATAGGTAGTTTTTATTTGGTTTAAATGGAATCACTAAGTCGCATTTATAATAATAAACACTGTGATAATATATATATATATATACATTTAAACAATCATTTTATGAAACAATATCATTATATGAAATATGGCATGTTTCAATTACCAAATGTCAATTTTAAAGAAAGAACGGTGTGGATATTTAACTTCAAAAACAAAATGAATTAGATGCAACATAACTTCATATACTATGTCACAAACATGAACACACGAACGCACTTATTGTTATGCACTAACAATGAAATAATGAACATACTTTTCTAGGAACGATTACAAATTAGAGACTCTTGCGCGGAGACAATAAAAATGTAAGTTTATAAAGACATTGAGCTGCATGGCTACTTTCTTTTTTTAAAATTAACTTCAAAATATAATTTAAAATTAATAATAATAATTTAAAATGTGAACACCAAGTAATTTCACTTGTGAAGTACGAAGTAAGTGTTGTGCTTTGGGTATTTTATTAAGCTCAGTGGACCTGTCTACATTGAAACTTTTGAAGATTGTAATTTAAATTTTAAATGATTATTTTTTCCAATTTCTAGTGCCCGTTTACAAAGTATGAATAAAACTATTTGTTTCAGAATTCATTTTTAGTCTGAACGATGTTCTGTTGATTTCCGGCATATTTATTGGACAAATACGGTTTAATTGTTTGCCAAGAGTTTGAAGACCTCATCCCATCTAGGTTGTTTCACATTGTTAACACGATTTCTTTGTTGTCTATAGCTTCCCAATGCCGTCGAATTGTTATAAATAAGGTATTTGTGATATATAATGCCCTTGTTTACTTATGCCATTTCTTTTTTGTGAGTTCTGTTTTTGATGTTGAGGTTAAACGGTTAAACAGCAGAAAACGTAATGATGTAATTATAACGGTGTTGCAATTGTTGGTGGAGTATTTCTAGAATGTTTAATGTGATACTATAAGGAGCTGTATTAGTTAGTGAACTACGTAAAAAAGATACCGATTGTTTGCTCTTAAAATAAAGAATATGATACGTTAAAGAAAATTTTAAAAAAAAGCTTTCTTACAACCGTGATACGGAAATGCTACATTTTATTTCGTTTATAAAAGAACCAGCTAAACCAACGGTTGAAACGAATATAACTGCATTGATAAGCGCTGTTTGCTGTCTACCACACTTCTTGTTATTGGCAGTGTATGCCGGAAACGAAAGAAACAGAGAAATGGTCTGTATGATAATGTGTATAACAAACAATAAAAGGCGCCCGTGACATAGTGGAAAAGTCGCCGACTTTGACGGCTTAGGTCCATTTAGATTGAAGTAGTTGATGTGGAAAGGTCTTCCAGTTTATCTGCAGTGCGCCGTAGGTTCTTAGACAGTTGTTTCGGGTTTTCGTTCACCAAAAATGCAGGACGTCATTATTACAATGGCCATAATGAATCGCTTCGATGCACTTAAAAACACAACTACAACACAATGCCCTTGATCAAACATTGGCCCAAGTAGAGCAGATGATAGAACGTGGAAACTAAAGTCAAACTGATACCGAAACATCACAAAGTAGTAAGATATTAGTGGAAAAGTTCTTCCTTACTTTTATTTGGCAAACATAATGGTAGATGCAAGACTTTTTGTACAATAATAATAAGGCTGATTCTGGTATCATGCCGCATGTAGCAGCATGCTATTCACTGCGAAGAGGCTGCCATATATTTTTTAAATGAAGACGTCTTAGCTGACAGATTTAGATGGGGCAAAATCCTCAAAAACAAGTTAACATAATCATGAAAACATAAAGACAATAAACTTTTTAATGTGGTAAGAAGAACAAAAAGGCGTATTCCGATTGTTTCACTTCGAAAAGAAAATGTAAAAAACGGATTAACGGGTAAATTTTCCAATAAATACACTAATTAATTAGAACGGTTGGTAAAAAAAAGGTTTCGACTTGGTGATAATATGACTGTCCCTGGCAGAAATGTTGATAACGCAATATATACTTACCACTGTTCCCAACTTTCTTATTTTGCTGTTAATACATCCAAAATTCTACTCCTTTTTGAACCCAAGCGTACAAAAAAAAAGGAATGTGCATATTTGTGAGTGCGAGTGTGTTTTTTAAACTCCAGTCTTATACACACAATTCTCTTCGAAACGTGTTATTTAACTGTGGTATCTATAGCTCACTAATTGTAAATTGTCATAATTCTTTGTTTAAAGTCAATCAAAATATCGTCGCTCATATCTTTCAAAACATGACCAAAAAGTTATCGTTCTACTGTTAAATGTTTCTAGGTTACTAAATGGGTAGCTATTTATCGTGAATGAAGTAATAAACTATGTGAAATGTCCTCTCAAAGATTACGCCATTCAATAATTTCACTCTAAACCAATCTTAAATTGCACTGAACTCAATTCATCAATTAAAATAATGCAACCTTATTTTTATGTTTTGGCAATTTTCTTGCTATTAAATAGAGTATAAGTAATGTATGTATATATGAATATAAGTGTACTGAAGAAAGATGTGGATTTAATAACACCAACTTCTTTGTATATGCTTAATCAGATACATACCATTTATCAACGTTATTTTTATTTACATTTACAAGAAGCAACCCTCATAAAATACAATTAATAATGCAGACAAATATCACATTCGATTAATTAAAATATATTTGAACATGATGTCCTTCAAGTTATTTTGCTGTTCTAATGTTAGGAGAATCAAAAGCGTCGTGACGATTTTCAGCTAGTTTAAGCCACTGGAGCTCAACATCCTAGTTAAACATAGACCTGTGCATGAGGAATACCACATGTGTATACACTAACCATAAACAATACACAGTTATGCTCAGTAGTGACGCAGAAGCTTAAATAGGTATGAAGTGTGGATAATGTGGTTCTGTGTGTAAATACCTACAATGTGACCAAGATAAATATATATCTACTTGATACATAGTGCCCTGTATATATGCCTTTGTTAGTGTATGTAATTGTCAATTAAGTAACCAACTTAACCAACTTCAGAATGAAGTAGGTCATAAGAAGCGATCCGAGCGATTGATCAACCTCTATTTTACCTCTTTCGACCATGGTGTTTTGGTAAAAGAGGACCTCTTAATTGTTATGTATTGTCGTTTTAATATGGAAAATGTTAAGCGTGTTCGGTCGCAACAGTTTATGCGACTTAAGTCTTAACGTACCAAGCTTAATGTATATGATGTCATTCTCATAGAATCTTGTCAAATTTCAGTGTTACAAACGAACATGAAAAAATATTTATACTTTAAACATTCGGTAAATTTAAATATAATTTATAAGTTTACCTTTGATTAAGCAACAATGTTTAGATGATTACAAGTTTTTTTTAATATAGCATGAGACTTAAGGAAGAATACATTTCATTTATAGGCCCACATTTTAAGAACATTTAACTATATGTTTTGACAAGAGTAAATTTTTGTAACATGGCATATTTTACAGAATACAGATTAACTGGAGAAAATGTCTTATCGTTGTTTATGAAACTAGAAAATTGGGCTGCATTTTTAGTGTATGATAATATCAATCTTCATTTCTAACATCACAGTTTGACAAAGTGCTATAGAAATCACCACAGGGACACCATTCTTTTTCACTTGTTTTGTGAGCCTTATCAGAAAATGCAATATTATATATAAAATATGCATCAAGGAGCAGTCACGCTCTATCAGCTTCATGTATTTTGTTTTACTTGGTGTGTGTGTATTTGTTGTTTTGTTTTCGTAACTAACATGTGCGAAGAATACCTTAGAACCTTCTGTCAAATGAGAATATCAAACGATAGAGATTAACCGTTTATGAAGTTTCTACAGAAAAAAAAATGATGTTTGCACAAATGCACTTGCAACAATTCTCAGCTGTTAGAAGCGAGGTTTTCTTTAACGATTACATTCTCCTGATTTAGCACAATCAACTGTGAACACAAAGAGATATGGAATAATGATATTTAAAGAAATTGCTGTGACCCAATAGATCGCAGACGATTTCAGGTACTTGTGCGACAAGTTATAATATGTCATCCGTATTTAACAACTTTTCTGACAAAAAACAACAACACGTGTCTCAATCTGTGTTAAATATCGACCACAGAAAACCGATAGCAAACAGGACAACTGAACTTATACATTGCATTCCACACTGTTTTGGTCGTTCTTTGCCTAAAACACTGTTACCATCAACCTGTGAAAAATGCGTTTACGTAAAACGTATGAATGTCAATGACTTTTGATATTGAAAGGCACAGACGAGACTGACTACCAGTGATCGAAGGTTACCAACGATTCACTGGGAATAAAAATGGTTATTGTCATTAGTATTCAATATTTGTGTTCAAAACGCTAGCACAGACCACATAGACATAGCTGCAAAATCTACGTTACACGTGTTATTATGCCCGACTGAACATATCCGGTCAGTCTCTCTACGCAAAAAATGTAGTCCTACATTTAACGATAAATTTCTAAAAGACGCATCATGTATTTTTCGAACACATGCTTACACGAGGTCAGTAAACATGACCAAACTAATTTTCTGCAGCTTCTTCGCCTCGTAAGGTAAAAGTGCAAAATGCAAACCATTGATTAAATTCGTACGGGTTCTTATGCCCGACCGAACATAAGACACTTCGCAAAAAATATAACTACATTTTAGAGTTAAACTTTTAAATATGTTTTAAATATTTCCACCAACACACGAATACATGACCTCAGTAAACGTGACCAAACTCATTTTCTGTAGCTTCTCCGCACCATAAGTTAAGGGTGCAAAATGCATCTCTTTTTAATCAATGAATGAAACCACTGATTAAAAAAAATGAAACTACTTGCCGATGAATACAGTCCTCTGGCTTAGTAAAATAATCTATTTTAACAAACAAAGCTTCATCGCTTCATGGCAGATAGCTCCTGTTCCTAACATAAATACTTTTTTATCTGAGAAACTAAAAGAAAAAAGCTTAACTTTGTACGGTTGCTTGACTTGCATAAAAAGTCCACTTATTGACAAGGTTACTAAGGATTTGTTGTAATCGTCAACATTTTTCATAGATTTGTTATTTTTGAGTGTTAAATAGTTTTTGCAGTAACCTTTTGCTAAATCTATTTAAAACATGATTTGCACAACTAGAAATTTTGTGCTACAACTGATGTCCTGAAGAGATAAAGGCGAACCAGGGAGACAGTTTGATATCCAGAGAGTGATGCTATAGGGGGAATGAGTATTTCTAGTAATCATGCGTTGAAAAGCATTTTTGAAAGGAAAGACGGCTTTTAGGTATGGTGGTAGTTGTACTGCTTCACGATTTCATAAATTTTGTGACACATTATGACCCTTGCTTCTATACGTCTCTTAATTATTTCTTTTGTCTATTTTTCTGTTTTTGTGCGTAAAACTAAACTAAGAAACTGTTGTTTAAAGGGATTTCTGTAAGGATTGGCAAACCAAATACCCGTGGCTGCAATTTGGCAGTGATAAATTGACATGTGGAATGTGCAGTGCTGAAGGGAGAGACAACCCATTTACGCATTGTTGACATCAGATATCGTCCAGATCTACTATTTCTATTGGTTTGTACTAAGACGTTCAAAGGTAAAACAATTCCAGAAAATGCTGCAATACCCAAACTTTAGTACAATTAGCACACTAGGCTAACATTCCAAAATGTGTAATAGTGATGTTCAACTTGTACTTCTTTACTTCCAGGAGGTGTTCCTTGTATTAAACATTACAGACCATCTTCAGAAAACAAACTTCTCTGGCTACATACATGAAAAGTGAAATGGAATCTTTCAATGACAGTACAACAAGAGGTTTCTTCAAGAAGATTATCGCATATTCTTTCATAACAAGAGCACATCTTCTCAAAGACATCATACCCAGGGGTATCCAGCTGAGTTTGTTTTACCAGAAAGAAGACATAATCTTGCCATGCTTCGACCCATTGTAAACAGTGTTGTCCAAAAGCATGAATAGATAATGAGAAATGTTGGCACATATTTTTCTGAGATTGTGCAACAAAAATAAACCTGTTTATCGACCCACATTTTTGCAAATTACGTCCTTTACATACCCTTATTTTTATAACTTTTCATAACTCCTTTTTCTCTACAAGTAATGTTGATGATGACAGAAGGAAATAGTATTAACAGTTGTTTTAAAGACGGTATCCGACTCTTTGTAAACATCAAATACATGTAACAATATCGTAATAACCCAGTTGTGGGGAATTTGGGAATAATTTTACATACCTTCACATTTAAGTCTAATTAAACGCAATTTCGAACAGTCCAAAGTGTAACAAAATTGGTCTTATTGGCCCTTCTTTCCAAATAGATAGATAAACATGAAAGGAATACCTGGTAAAGTAGATATCAATGTCACAGCGGATTACCCGGATGATGATATAACGTTTTCTCCAAAGTAAATGGTCAAGTGGTTTTCTCAGTTTAAAAATCTAACTGTGCAGCGTGACTCAGATAGAAATGACTTATTCGTAATGACCAGAAGGGTGCGTTATTTTCCACATAAATATTGGACGCTGTTACGGAGCAGTTAAAATCACTTGTAACTCCTCAGTCCCTCACTGCATGTGTTTGAGTTCCTGTCGGGGCAAGAACTCTAATGTGGGGAGGTTTTCAAGCTTACCTGTGGTGTCCCGGTGGTTCTAACAAAACGTAAGTCTGGGGCCTTCCTCGGCAAATACTTAGCTGGACGTCACCATAACTATATTCTTGCGCAGTAACAAAATAACTTACTAAACAAAAGAACAACATAGATGTTAGACATAAAAATGAACACAATGAGATCATTTCAGCTAAAAATATTTTATTTGGTTGTTTGGGGAAATATATTGGTCCAACCCGTCAGATACCACTTTTACATGTGGCATCAGACAGTTTGGACCAAATATTTTTTCTCAAAAAGCAAAAAAAATCATTCTAGCTGAAAAGGTCATGCAAAATGTTGTTTATTTGTGTCCTAGATCTGTGTGAACAGCTAAGCATAAATCCTCACTTGTCCTTGCAAACAGGTATTTCCTTCCCGAGCCAAATCCCGTGACCACTTACTTTTGAGATCACATTACATGAACATCCGGTAATCAGCTCTGACGTCTATATCTATTTTAGCTGAAAAACTTTTTGATAGATTTGGAAATAGTAGACATTTGTAAGCGATATATTTTACGATTTGTATTGTCTTACAATTAAGTTAATGCTATAAACAGCCTTTACAAAAACAGCAACATTTTCCAGCCCAAATTAACAAACTCATGTACATGTATTTAAAAAAAGTTGTTGTGTATAGAAAAAAAAACGTATGCAAAGGTTTTTGTACATGATTTCATGTTTATGCTTTATACATTTACTAGATTGAGATTATAGCCATTTTCTTTATAGTTTTTCAAAGATTCGTTGTTATCCGTCTGAACCATTTCAATATTAGACAATTGTCAGAGTAAGATATTAAAAGTACAAAATGTGTTCGTATTTCTATACTAATTTTGGCTATTTTGTAGAAGTTGAAAACCCCATAGCCGCATACACAGAAAGAATAAAGTTAGCATTATTTACTGTCCATAAGGTTTATTTGCCATTTTGTGCATGCTTTGTTCTTTATTTAATAAAACATTTTCCATGTTTTTTCTTTGTAATGAACAGTCCAGTCACAAGAGTTTGTCATAATAAAATAACGAAAGGTTTGTCATCCTAGAAATGCAGTTAGTTTAACCTAATTTTTAAGCCATGAACACTACAGTGCGTGCGGCGCTTTGATTGCTTTAATGTATTGTTGGGCTTGTCCAAGCAAGAAAGCTGCTGTTATTCCACGGAATCCCAATTTGCGGTATGTGGACAAAGACTAAGAGAGTGAGATATCCCTAAAATATAAGCAGATATATCTTGCATCAATCGTGCATCGATAAAAGACTATATTTGTTGCATATAAAAAGCAAGCAGCTTTTGAAATATGTATTACTTGACAAATTTATATTTTACTTCAAGTCATAGGTTGTGATTATTAATTCGAGAATTACAACAAGACCCTTTAATCAGGTGCAATGAAATTGAAGAAAATATCTACCAAATGTTTGTTGAATATAATAAAATTAAAATACTAACACATGAAATTGTTTGATGATAAGAAATTCACTTTCTTCAGATGCCGGTTTGAAGTTTTTACACAGCATTTCTTCATAGAAGGTAATTTAAGACAAGTGTTTAATGGATCAAAGTTTTTAGCTAAGGTTTTCATCAAAGGGTTTCAAGGAAATGGTGCTAGGAGGTAAGACGAAAAGCTTTCAAGGCATGATGTTCTCACACAAAAGATTAGAAATAATGAGTCGTGGTGAAGAAGATGTCTAAACGAAGGCGGAAGTAGGAAGTAACAGTAAGAAATTATTTTTAAGCAAAGAGAATATGCTACGAATTGGGGTTATTCGTCTGTTTATTTGTATTAATATATAAATCACCACATAACATACTTATATTGCACTTTACAAGTAAATCATCATAATGTTAAAAGAGGAAGGTCTTTGTCACTTTAGTATGTATCCGTGTTCATTTGGATTATGACTTAATGATACAAGAGTGGTGGCTGAGTCTCAATTTCCGGTCAATAAGACTGACATTTACAGTAGTTTTGTGTTCCTTATAGTCCGTCTCGTGGTTTCATATATGTTATTTGTAGTTACTTGTGTTTATGTTAGACCGAGGCTGGAAATATAAACATGATTTTTATAATTAGATAGACTTGAGGACTTGATTAATAGTTGTGTCAAAACCTTGTTTTTGTGAAGGAAAATAATGAAATTATAGTTTTTCATTGGCAGGGCAATCGTATGATAATTTTAATGTGTAGATGGTTATGATAGGGCAAGATGGATTCTTTCAGGATGTTTTCTTTTTATCTGTGCTTCTGGATCGTACATATGGCTATAATAGGTAACCTTTTTTAATTTTCTTTGCAAAACATTTGCTTGACAAAATGACATTTAAGGACTGGGTTTACGAATATAAATGAGCAAGCTGATAGTTCATGTCAGTATTTAACAGAACTTACAAATAATGGAATTACAGTTTATGTTCAGCCCACCGAGCAACAACGAAGTCAGAAGAAAGCTTAACATTTGTTGTATAATTACAAAACAACAAATACCATTGGGCGAAAAAAAAAGTTTTTTCTTGATTAATGTCACGGTGACAAAACGCTGCTGTTCTAATAACATGTGTACCTGAACTGAACCCACAATTACTATTAAATCTTGTATTTCATTGATAATAATATGTTTAGAAACAAGAAATATAGGTATTCAAACGTTTTAACGTGCTGTTCTATAGCGTTAATAAATGTATAGTATGGGGATTTTAGGGGGGGGGGGGGGGAGGAGGGGCACCGGGTGCGCCCCCCAAGCCTGATCCGCCAGTGATAAACTGTCATTAATGCCAATTTTGATGAGCGTGTGCACTGCATTGGAAGTACAGAGTATAAGGACTCGGGCAGAAGTTTTCTTGCATAAAGTCAATATAAATATTTTAAAATAAAACCACAATACATTGTTTAATTATTTTCTATTGGGCTATTGTGTATGAATAAAACTAGACATTTGTTCGATAGTAACACGATATTTTAAATGGATGAGAAGTGCGGACTGTTTATTACTTTACGACATATTCTTACGTTAGACCGATTTGAAATACTAAAACCAACATATATGCTGATTTCAATGGCTAAAGCTCGGTTTTCCTAGCTTGCACATTTTATTATTATTCAATTATACTTGAAATAAAACTGTGTCATGGCCAAATGTTAAGCAAGATGTATATACAAATATATGCTACAAAAAGAAAGTATTGTCCTTAAGTTAACTCCATATTATTACCTGTTCTTTTAAAAATTTTGTCGACGGCGGAGGACAGTCTGTCTTTAATATTCGTTATTCTGATGAATTTTATTTAATCAGTTTACTATTTAGTACTTATAATATACATATAAAATAACTAAAACAACAAAGGAGAAAATGACTTTGTTCAATTGTATAATTCGCTCGTGGGAGTCCATGGGCATGTTTCTCATGTAATCCTTTGCTTTTTGTAATGTAAAACATAAGTCATGATTGGTATCTGGACCAACGGTGTTTATAATGCACAATATTAAAACATAAGATATAAATCAAATGTTTGGTTACGGAGGACTAGGGGCACAGATTTAAAATTGTCAATAATTAAAAAAAAAGATTATTCTACAAATCGCAATCAGGTAAGAATTTGCTGTTCTTTCATTTCTATCTTAAATACAGACACATCAGACTCGTGAAATCACCGAGACCAGACCTCTCTTATACGTCAGAAGTAAACAAGTGTTCAACTCATAAAATATATCCATGTGTAAAATATAAGCAAAATCAATTTATGTTTGTTTCAGAAGATCTAGTGATCAACAAACCAGACGGAAGCTGTGGCACGGTGTCCCTTAAAGGACCAAGTGTCCGTGGCAGAGATTTCAATATTACATTTCTTCCTACTCCCGTACTACCAGGTTTCTCCGCCAAAGTATATCGTGAACATCCAAACCCACAATATGACGAAATGGTAGAATATGGCACAAGTTATACATATACGCTGAAACGGAACACTTACAGTGACTTAAGCAAAAGCATTGTACGATACCAGATTTCACAATCCCAATATTGCGATTCTTCATTTTTCGGAGGGATTACATGGATGGGTATGTAGATATTCCATGTTTAATCTAAATTACCGATTTAAGAGACAACAGTGTGATGAAGTACACATTGTTTTACACATCATTATGTGGAGACTATGTTATTACAGACACAAATTTGCTTTGTTTGATTTCAGAAATTACCCATCTTTGGCGATTTTCCTTATTTCCACGATGTTAAGTTAATATATTGATTTAATTGGTAGCTATATAAGAGGTATTATACTGGATCACTAACTCCCAGTAACATAAACTGAACTAATCCTACAAGAAAGTTGTTGCCCTCGAAGGGTTTAATGGCACGTGATCAGTGGCCTAGAGATTATATGACAGTGACAAGACGCCATAAAAACGATTCATATAAATGAATAAATTTATATTTTGAAATGAAATAATGAAACTGCATATACCAAGTTTGTGTAAGGCTTCTCAAATACAACAATCTATTTAATGTATATCCTTATAAACATCATTACAGCTCTTAAAAGGTAGGTGTCACATTCAAAGAATTATAATTAATATCAAAGTGTCCTTAAGCGTTGAATAAAATAGTTGTACTTCTCACAGATTGTGAAGCCCTAGAATATATATTCTCTCAATACAAAGATTTAACAGGTAACAACTATCATGTTTTATAGTCGTGGTTTCACTATATAACTGCTAATGTTTTTTTTTTTTTTTTTTTGTTATAATAAACAATGATATTTTAAAAAAGATCTTACAGACTGCGGACTGCTATACATGTACAAACGGGGTCCTATCATGTTTGGAGACACTGTGGAATTGCGATACATGCCTGCTGACGCTATTTTAAAGTTACCAAACAATTACGTTCGAAAATGGATTTTTCGTCCACGGAATGACAACCAGACACAAGCAATTAAAATTGACAACAGCATCATTACTGAGGAGCAGGCCTTCTTCAACAACGAGACTATTCTAAGGTTACGGAACATCACCATGGCCATGAGCGGAGGAATCACAGTACAGTGTACAGAGAATAGAACTGAGAACAAAATGACAGATGAAATAAAGATTCAAGTTATAGGTAAACAGTAAATACTTAATTTAAATGTCACATATATTAAGTACATACCTAGATAACTTATGATTGATGGTGTGGCGTTTAGCGCAATCATAAGAGGCATTTCTTTAATCCACGAGACAACCGTAGTATATATTAAAAAACCCCGGATATGTGGTATTTAAGGGGTGTAACGATACGATACCCTCACGATACGAGACGTATCGTGATAATTCCACACGATACGATACGTATCGCGAGACATAATATTTTGGTACTGATGATACTTTTTTGCTTATCACACAGGTACATCTGTTACACCATGACATATTAAACAATATGTTAGAATAGCTACTTACTGAACCTAAGAACTTTTATATCTGTTTGTCTATAATCAGAATGTAAAATATAAAAACCTATCCTCATATTAATTTATTACTATTAGAATAACCTAAAACTTCAAAATGATAGGTCTTAAAAAGTAAAAAAGTAATAAAATATTTCTTAAGATATTTTTTTCTCATCTGTATTGTAAATTCTGTATGTCCATCACAATTAAAAATACAACATTTTGGTACACTATCAAAGAAAAACAAGCTAACGTTTAGGGATTGGGGTTTGCCGACAATTTTGCCAATACTGTGCAGCGATATTTCTATCATAATAACACAAGGGCACTTATGAGGTGCTCAGGAACTGAACCCGGCCAGTCCATTATACTGACACCCACGAATCAGGCGTAATGCTATCCCTTTAGCCCCGAGCGTTAGGAGGGAAGCCACTACTACCAACTTTAAAGTCTTTGGTTTGAACCCGCAACCTCCTGATCCGCAAGCCGACGCTCTAAATCTTGAGCTACTGCGGCCGGTCAGATATAGTTTAATAAGAATATGAAGTGTCAATACAGTCAGCTAGTAAGTAGTTAGTGCTTTTATGAAACATTAGAGAAATAAGATGGCAGGTTGTCACTTGGGCTCCGTATCAAACAAAATCATCGGTATGATATGTGTACCAATATAAAAATGATCGCTATTCGGTATATCACATATCAGAAAATACATGTAAGTACTTATTACTGTTGTTTCTTGTGTTTACAAATCAATCAACTATTGCCAGTAGTATAATTTAAACAGTCCTTCTACTATAACATGGTGTTAAGTATTGGTCAAGTTTATACAAAGAAGGCTGTTTCCTTTAAATTTGAAAAATCATGGTATCTATAGTATATATATGATTGAATAAATACTTTTCAGCATGAAATTTGTTCCCTGGTATTGATGCCATCAATTGGGCTCGTGATTTCACATTTCTCATGCTTTCATTTTCATCATCACCTAGGAAATTTTTAAGAAGATCTTGATTTTATTATTCTATATCATAAGATTAGCAAATACGGATAATGTATTAAATGTCAATTCTTTTAAAATGTATAATGTCATTACACCTCCTTCCCCAATTGACAATTTCTTAACGTATCTAAAATAAGACCAGCAACGCTTTGAAATGTTTCTAACTACAGTCACACTTGTATTTAGCAGCAAACCAAGGGACAGCCTAAAGTTCTCTGCTTAAAACTAGTTGGCTGCTTAAGACAAAATATGACTATGTTGATTGCTTGCCTATTACTGTGAGCATGTATGCTAACTAATAAGTATAACATGTACTTAAATAGTAATGTTCTGACTTATTATAGTATATCTACTTCATCACAATTATAACTGCTTTTGGAATGTCAACGTATGATTCAGATTATCAGAAGTTTCTGTCATCTAAATCAAAGAAATTTTGCTCCATTATTAGTAGTTTGGTAATGTAGGTACAAAGCATACCATTTTAAATTAGTCATTTCAAATTTATACAGAGTGTACCAACATATTCGTCAACTTGAAGTTCAACAAATTACCGAATTGTGTACATTTATTCGGACAACCATGTTCCGAATGGTGCATGTGTAAAACTTTTCTTTTACAAAAACAGCAAGCAGTGTGTTATTAGTCGAAATAAACACCGGAAGATAATTTCTTCTGAAACAACTTATTTAATATACAACTAAACAAACATAGAATGAGAAATGTATTTTAGCTTTCATTCGTAAAAATTAAAACAAACTATATGTATGACTTAACGCTTATTTTTGGCGTTTTCTCGTAATCGCTTCACAATTTCATAATGACGGCAATACACTCGATTAGCTGAAGTCTCAAGAGCCAAAGATGCTATCAATCATGCCAAAATTTACAATGGATTTTTTTAGTATAGATTGTCCGACTCCATCAGTGATATATTTAACAGATGTTACAAGTTTTCGACAGTCGTCATTTTGAATAATAATTAGCTTTAGGCAATGCGCTTTACTGATCCAAGATATGTAATATAGCTTACTCATTTCATTTTCTGATGATATATATTAGAACTAAGAATGACAAAATACTGTTCTAAACGATCAGCTATGCTACTCTTGTACACAAGAATGGTTCCTATTCGGCAGACAGTCATAAAAGTACTTTATCTTGATCCACATTGTCGTTTTCCCGGTGTCAAATAATAGTCCATTACTGACTCAACAAAGATTCGACGTGAACTCGAGACCACAGTGTAGGATTTTTACTCAACTGGATCGCACGGTTCATACCGTATTTCTTGAAAAGTGAACCCTGAACCGAAACGTGAATATAGAACCGCGGTATACCGTCGTACGTATATCGTTATACCCCTAGTAGTATTATTTGTAAAATATCGGACCATTTTGTTTAAATTAGTGAACAAAATAAATACAAAAAAACACGAATGAAACATTACTATACCATCAGCAAATTAAAAGATGTGGTCTTTAAGGTAGATAGTTTGGTTGAGTTTTTTTGTACACAAGGTTTGTATTAACCCTAGTTTAAAACCCCTTTAATTTAAAACAGAACTAAGACAAAGTTACGCACCTTTTACACGACATATTTCAGTTAACGTCCGCACATTCTTGGAAATATTGTCTGTCATATAATGATCCTCCACTCCTAAATGTTAACTGGTGTGCACCATAAAACACGTTATGTTCATTGGTATTATAAAATACTAATTTGAATCAGCATGCAATGATACTCTTTTCTATATATACACACAGAAAATCCCATGTTCATCGATCCTCCTTCTGCAACATTTTCTGATTGTGTCAACTGCCTGTTTGGTTACTACAAAGAAAACAACACATTTACATGTGCTGTTAACGGATCAACCGAATCATTACGCGTATTCATGCGTATCGGCGCTAAAAACTTGGAAGCCTATCAAACCAGACATGCTGCCTATACTGTAAACGTAGATTTGCAGGAAGACGCCCACTTACAGAACGTCACCTGTGACGTTACAGTTTCTACACACTACCCAGTTATCCTGAGTAAACGAATATATGTCATACGTAAGTTGGCTTATTTGTATCACAAGTGCATACTGATATATTGTACTTAAGGGACAAAAGCTTCACAACAAATGAAATTAGTAGTATTCATACATTTCCAGTTAGGTTTTATAATTTAAAAAATCTCATTTTGCTGACGAGCATGCTTAATGAATGCTAGATGCGTTGGAACAAAACCGTGAAGCGAGCAAGTGCTTCAGAATTAATTTGCTCACACGGGGAAATGTCTTTATGAATGAAGACAGTCAGCAAAGTGACATTTAATCCTTATTTTTACATTTATTTTATACTTATACACGAGTTTTCTAATGGTTCAAATCAAGTGTTCAGACGTTAAACACGCAAGGAATTTCACCTTAATTAAACAATCGCACTGTACCGTAAGACGCGTCTACTTGCATGTTTCATCTGATTCATGACTGTAATGTTTGTTGAAGAACGTATTGTTTTTCTACAGATACCAATTAACCTAGATTGCGTTTATTGTATGGACTATGGATTTAATGAACAAATCGAAATGGAACGTCGTTTTAACAACATAAAATATAAAATCGGCACTTATGATAGTTTTATTCTAATTTCCTCGTGCATTCATGCGTATTCTGTGCTTACTCATAGATCAGGTTATTATAAAAATTCTTCTATTCTAAAGGGTATGGGAAAGTTCAATTTAAAAACACAACTTTAAAGTCAAGAAGCTTACAAGTCAATACACCTGTAATGTTGTTTTAATAATACGTTGGTGCAGAAAATACCACTTTGATTGCTGTGTTAAAACTTTATGTCTTCAGTAAAGTCTGTTATTCAAATTTAAGTTTTGAATTCTGACGTATGATTGTATCCATGTTCTTCATGGATGAATAGTGATATAATACTAATCCTGTCAGATACAAATGACATAAAGATAGACAGATACATACTCTCTGGATAGTTCAGTGATAAGACCTTTAACAGAAATACAACGTTATAAAATCTAGTTTACAGCAGACCACAAAGTTGACCGCGTATGTGCAGTTTAATTAAAAATTCCTCAAATACAGCCACACCAAAAATAAGTAACATGGTTATCTTTCTTATTTGGATTTTTACCTTTTGATCTCCTTGCAGGTCCATCAACTCCAGATCTAGATTCTCCACGTGAACTCATCCAGGACCACAAGGAGAACATTACATGCAGAATTTTAAACTGTCGACCTCCACCCAAAATCTCATTTATGATAAATGACGACGAGCTGGATGACGTTCAACAATACAACATCTCAAAAGGGCATGGTCTTTACAGCATTACAGGGACTTTAAACTCCGGAAAACAACGACATTGGAATAATAGCAATATGACATGTTGTGCAAGTTATCTAAATCGACGTCATTGCTCCAATCCCAAACACATTTCGTACAAATGTGAGTAAATGAACAAACATAATTTTTGCCCAATCCTTTTTCTTTCTGTTTAAATGTTCCCTGTTTGCTATAAAACTGCAGAGACGGCTAGGGAAATAAATTATGCAGTACAATCGCCATTTTCTGTTATTGTTTTGCTCGCTACTGATTTACTTCTCTCACATTTAAAAAAGCATGTTTTACAAATCCACGCTTGAAAGAAATATAAAATTATTCTCTCTGAACTTCAAAAGGTTTTTTATTCATGCGGCGTTTTTATTTTGATATTTATATTTCTCACTTGTGTGCCTTGAATTATGACTATTTCTATCCACCCATCAATCTATTGTTTTAAAACAATCTCATTAGTTTTTATTGTTTTAAATCACTCATATTTATCGTTACCGACTGTTTATGGTGTTTTCCTTTCCATTTGGACACAAACCATCAATAACTCGTAACTGAACTTATTTGAAAGTTTACTAATAATAAAATGCATAACCGGATATTTACTTATTAGACCTTGACCTAAGCCTTTTGTTTCACAGTTGGCCCGGAGAAGGTTTCGATGCAGATCGACTCTCGTGAAGTCAATTCCACATTCCGCACGTATAACATGGTATGTTCAGTGTACAACTTTAGTGCCCAATGTGACATCAATATATACGGTGTCCTGTCCCTCAATGTGTCAACCAAACGTGAAGAATCCGACCACTCATCTACAATCCATCACAGGTTCTCAATCAGCTTAGGTTCGGAAGATCAAGGCCGAACTGTTGAGTGTGTGGTCACATGTCAGTCCTTAAATCAAACGCACACAAAATCATATCAACTTCCCGAAGGTTTGTGGATTATGTTTAACTTCAACCTGTATCATGTTAGGTTATAGTTATCATTGTCAGGCGACATTAATAAATTCAATTTCGAAATGTAAACAAACTTATTTTACTATAAACGTAAGGTTATCAATCGATAAATTTAAACTTGATTTGTTCACATGGATTAATATATTTGATTTTTATATGGGTTTATTGGTGTGGATATTAATTCAGATATAGTGACAGGTTATAAGCCCGTTATAGCATTTCGTGAGGAAACGTAAGACTATATACGGGATGATGTGTATAATACCAGTTATTTTATTTTATTTAAATATGAACAAGCAACTGTGAATTTTTGTAGTATAATATTTTGACAATGAAGTCATCCACCAGTTAATCTTGTTTTAAATTAGACCAAAGAATCTAAACTTCCTAAATTTCGCAATATTAGGTGAAAAGCATACAGATTATTTAGGTTGAATTAAAAAAGTATAATATTTCACAAAATAATACTATAAATATAAAGTGTAGCATTCTAAATTAAAACAATACCACATTGTAATTATTTTATAAAGAAGCATCAACGGTTGGCAACGATGGACATGGCGCACTGATTGGCGCTGCTGTGACAGTCTTTGCTGTAGCAGTCATCATGCTTGTAATCGGCTGCGTCTACTGGAAAAGAAAAAAACAGAGACATGGTTCGTATGTTTGATAATTGGAGCGCGACGCCTATTTATGGAATGCTCAAGGAAATTCGCATATATGGAAAGTCTGTTTAGCATGTTTTTAACCGAGATAGGATAGGGTCCTAATTTGGTAAACGACGTTCTATTTTGTTTATTTTTTATATTTATTTTAAAGTGTCTGCAACTTTCATGAAACCATGGCGGACAACGATAAAGTTTGGATTACTTCTTTACTAAAATTCTTTAACGTATAACTGCATGGAGACTATACGTCCCTACTTACGAAAGTAGATAGGAATGCTCTTCGGTGCGTCCTTTGATGTTTGTACTACATGTTAACAAATTGAGATTATCTATAAGCAACAAAACAAACCATAGCCAAAAAATATTTTGAGCGAACCATTGAGTATGCACGGTAAAATATGACTAGGTACAATGTTTATGTAATTTTTAAAAATGTCCGCAATATAAACAAACGATTTCTGTAAGGTCAGCCACAAATCTAAATAATAGCATTCCCAGTGCTGCCAGCGTGCATGAATGCTGTTATAGCATCTTTGAAGTGGTTGTGGTCAAGAGATAACGTTTTATGACGCTGGATCGGAGACTTTAATATTTAAATAACATTTCTTCGTCACAACATAAGTTCCATCGGGATTAAGGACATGCCAGATCGTTCTGTTTTTACTGTTTTTCTCACTATGTCTTCATCCATTTCACTTTATCTCTGTTAAGTAGATTAAGTTAAGGAAACAATGGACATTGTTCTTTGTATACATAACCCAGATACAAAAATGCTTGAAAAATAAACATAAGATACCTAGAAAGAACAAACACATGCCATGTTCGAGAAAAACATTATCTGAACAATAATAATATGTGTAATGTGAGGCTGCTGCTCCTGTGCATTTTCTGCGTTTACACTTCGGTTTTACAGTTAATGTAAATAATCAAATATCAGCGGAAAAGGTTTTTTCTTACTTATGATTTAGCATATACACGAGTAGATACACGACTGGTCGGCCCGGTGCACGGTAACATGGCTGGTTGTGGTATTATGTTAGGTGTACACGGCATTCTAGTCACAGCGAAGGTACACATTATTTTCTCTTTTTTCTAAGCGATCACCGTCTACGTATAGCTGACATATTGTCTTAGGCGGATCTAATCTTAAGTCGAGCGTATGTCCAACAAAGTTAAAACCGAGCGTTTTATGAAAGGTGTCGCAGTTTGAAAGTCGTAAGATTAGGTCGTAATATTAACATTGCACATTAACAGTCTGAAGTTCAAAGTTATGTTGCTTTGCAGATAGTTTTCATTAACAAAGCCAAAAATATTATTATTAGATGAAATTATAGACAAAAACGTTCTTCCGACATGAATACGATTTCAAGTGTCCGATGATATCGGTTTATTAAATGTTATGTTGTTCCTCGTGTGGACAGGATTTTTATTATTTATCAGTTACGCAATTTTGCGTTGCTTTTCGTTTCAGGCTCTATTTATTATTAACATTGTTTAGCAGAAAATAACATTTTTAAATTGTTTCTCTAAAATTCACTAAGAGTTGAAAGTAAAGCGCTTGCTTTTTCACATTAAGTTATTTTTGTAAGCTCCAGTATTTTTAACAAAATTAAGGAAATTTTCCTAATTTATCGCAAAAAACAAACCAAAATGTAATAATCAACTAGAGTTATTTTTCATTGCTTCAACATTTATAAGACCTACATATACTTTTTAGTTCGACAAGAACAACGGACAGAAGTGAAACTTGAAAAACTTACCAGGCATATTGATAGAATGTGGTAACTGTATTTTCTCAGTTGCAGAACAAAACGCTGTCAACGTTCGTCGGAACGCTGATGCTCCTACACATCCCGACCAAAATAACGACGGTCCAGGCGACACTGGAGTTATTATCCAATGTTCAACAAGTTATCCGGAAAACGAATATGCCAGTGTCATACCGAAAAGTCAACGACCACAGAGACAACACGAAGAAACAATTCCTCTAGCAGTAGAAAATGATTGCGAGTATGCCGTAGTCAACAAGGAAAGAAAAGACAGAACACACAGTACTGTGCAAGTACATGTAAGTCAAAGATCAACAGCATGATCTTGTTAAACGCAGTCCAAACATTTGGAGTTTTTATTGAATTTGAGCCTGCATACATTATATTGCCGTAAATGTATGTTGTTTTATTCCATTTCAGCCTTTACGAATTAATATGCAAATCTGTTATTCTCTAAAATAATAACATTTACAAAAAGCAAAAAGAAAGGATTGTCAACTAAGTTAATCGTCAATGTTTGATCTTTTAGGGCCATAGCTTAAGATAAAAATATGTAAAGTCATTTAAAATGTTAAAACACAAATGTCACGTTATTTATTGAGTGACTGCTCAAAATGATTCTATGCTCATGTTCTGATTCTCTGGTGACTATACATTGTTAGGTCCTTGTTCTTTAATCAGAATTTAAGTTTGTCCATATTTGCAAAAACACGCTGTAGTTTGTTCAGGTCAGGTAAAAAAAATTTGGAATTTGCGTGATTAAGCGTACTATAAATCACGGTTTTTATTTTAGAGTCGTGTAAATGTAATTATTTCGATGGTTGTTGATAACTGAACGAACAGTAACAAAACAATCCGTGATGTTTCTTCGATTTTATCTCGGCATTTTTTGTCTCTCTCTCTCTTTCTCTTTTTTTCTTTTTTTTCTTTCTTTCTTTCTTTCTTTCTTTCTTTCTTTCTTTCTTTCTTTCTTTCTTTCTTTCTCTCTCTCTCTGTCTCGCTGTGTCTCTCTGTTTCTGTCTTTATCTTTTTCTTTTTTGTCTCTCTCTACACGTTGTATGTGCTGGATGTATATGTAAATTTAAACTTTGCAGTTATAATACACATCAACCCATAGTTTCCCTTTTCCAGCTGGCTGCGTCCGAACCAGAGTTGAACTATGCTGAGCTTGACATACACACCCCTCTAGACCAATACCATCATGCAACAGTGTCGTCTACTGAGTACACCAGCATAGACCTCTCCCGAATATATAACAACGCATAAACAGAACTTCATGAAAAAGGCATTTATCCTTTTCAACAACAAAAATAAACACGAAAAACTAACTAAGATGCAGCTGAAGCTGAATAATTATTTAATCAGTCAATGTGTGATCAATGTGTGATCTTTTGCTTCAGAGATTTCACTGCAATGCTAAGATTCCGCTGGACCAAGGTGTTGGTATTTTCTTTTTGGTAGTTTATTGGTAATTTTAAAATTAGTCGTAGTCGCAAATGAATACATTGTCGGCATAACAGTAATAACATTTTTTCATTTTTACGTATTAAACGATCGCCAATGTAACAATCAGCCGCATGAGAATCGCTGGCATTATGATTGAGCAGAGATAGTGCCAGTCTGCAGCTTAGATGGGTAAGGATTTTTACAAATCTTTAAGGGAGATTAACTTAGATTTATACTTCAGGTCCTTTTCATTTAGTAAAGAATTGGCATGGTTCCTTAACGGTATATTGCATGTTTTACCATTTCATGCCGCCATAGGTTTATACTGAATAGTGTACTTATGCGCTAAGTAATTAAGTTAACTGGTTACGATTGTTGAATCTAAAAGTAAAAAATTAGTTAATGACGACATTAAAGGATAGAATTTTAGTATTTAATGAAGGTAATCTGTATGAGAGCTAATTTGTATATATTTATAATGAATATTTAAAACTTATTTGTACATAGTCAAATAATATTTTGTTTTGTATATATATACATTATTGTTTACAAGATGGGAGTACATTTCGTCATTAAAAACCAGTATATAATGCAACTGATGCAAAAATATGGAAAATCTTGTCTTGTTAATCTGTATTCTTTCGGCGAATATTTAAATATTAATAGTGAATATTAATTATCATGAATCAATAAATATGATAGACAATGTATTCTTGTTTAAATATCAGTTATTGTGTCCATGAACAATAAAAAACTCCTGTGTTTGATTAAACAAATTTAGAAATTGTTTACTTGGTTTATAAATGAAATGTGACAAACTTTCGTAAATGTAAGGAAATATTTTCTAAGAATCGTTATGAAGGCAACCCCAGAATCCTTATAAATTAAAGCTAGTGGCATAATGATGAAGCTACACTACATTAAGAAAACTGACATGAATGCACGAGTCTAATATCGTTTTAAATGTATTTTATCGGAATGCAAATAGTTGTATTTGCGTTTAGTTTATATGTATGTGTTTATCCACAACATACATTGTGTTTTGCTTTGATTGTTTTGCAGACAAGGTTCATTTATGTAAAAGTCTTAAAATAAATATCAGTTATTGTATCCATGAAGAATGAAAATTCTTTGTTTGATACTTATAATGGATGGTTTTGCAAATGAACTTAAGAAACGTTAATGTAAGGAAATAGTTTTTTTAAGATTTAAGGAAATAAGCTAAGAATCGTGATGAATACAGCCCCATGATCCTTATTTATTAAAGGCGGTAACATAACACTGAAGCTCCTCTACATTCTGAAACCTGACATATATGCAAGAGCCTAAGATCGTTTTGAATGGCTTTTTAATTGGAATGTAAATAACTGTATCAATGTATTTTGTATATATTTATATTTATATATTGTTCAGCAGACAAGGTACGTTTATTTAAAAGTCTTGAATGAAGGCAGTTCATTTATAATGACTAAATGGGTAGTGGATGGCTTGGCAAATGACACATTCATTAAATAAGACAAATATGTGTTTTTTATTCATCCTGGCAGGCATAATTTACCTAATGTATTCATGTTTAGAAAAAAATGACATGTTTAAAGATCATGTACATTATATTTTATACACCTTATTTGCGATATTTTCCACAGATTGATTTATTGCAATTAAACAATCTGTCTGACAAGCCTTTAACCCTTATAAGGCAGATGGCTGACCTAGATCTACACTTTCTGCCCAGCTTTACAGTATGTGACGCGATCTGTGATTTGGGGTCCAAATGCGGTAATGAAGTTACCCTAGATATGCGGTTAAACTTGACACAATTTTTTTTTACTCGAAAACCTCACATATTCGCAAGAAAGGCAAAACTTACAGGATGGACAACTGGGATAATCATGTTATAAAAAACACTAAGTACTCATTATTTCACCTTGATTACTGCTATTTTGGCTATTGTACACCCAATACAATCTATAAAATTAGTATGTTATCGCTAGTTACGAGGCAAAATACCTCTATGTGACTATAAAATGCACATTTTCATGGTTTTCATGGTAACCATTTTCAATTTAAGAATGTATATTAAATCATATTTTGGATTATGAAATTGTATATACTTATCATTGTCAAAGAACTCGTATTAATTGTTTATTTCATGCAATTATAACCTTCAAAGTAAACATACATTTGCAAAGATCAAATTGTCTTTGTTGGTGGTTTTTTCGCCTAAAAGGGGTCAATACTGCTGTCATGAAATTTTTTGCAACTATGGCATTTTTTCGATTATTTTGAAAATATATAACCAGTTTTGAAATCAGAAACCAATTTCGCCCATTTACCTTATTTGGACTCAAAATCACAGATCGTGTCATATATCGTGCTTAATGGGGTTTGATAAGAGCAGGCTTCGAATTAAAGTTTCGAAAGATTTAGATTCAAGTTAGACTAACGTTATATTAAGTGATTAATTGTATGCGTTTAAACGCTTCAATCCTTGTAAAGGATTAATGCTTTCATTTGCACTTATTTTACTTTGTTATTATATCCACAATCGAAAAAATACAAGGTGAACTGTAGGAGTGAGGCAACGTATATTAAGTCTATTCCTTTTTAATTAAAATACATTAAATTCTGATTTTAGACATTATTTAAGATCGATTCACTGCAATTTGACCATAAATTAACTAGGAACTGAATCAAATGGCATTGTCTTATTTAATTAAAGCAGTAGAAACATCAGTGCAGCTTTGCGGTTTTGTCCTTTTGATTAATAGTGTACTTAAAACGAAATGATGCTGTTGTTTTGCGCTCTTGTGTAACATTCCATATTGTATATTCTGTTTGGTAATGCAAATAAGGTAAATAAAGTCATTTTTACCTGTTTAGATAGTTGGTCTTTTATCCACAAATTGTCCTGATAATGGCAATCACTCTATATCATTATCTCAATAAATGTTGTAAGAGTTGCATACCTAACCTTCTTTTTACCTGCTATGACACAATCTTTCTTTCACATCTCCTTAATAAAGTCTGTCGTATTGCCTATCAGTCCATTCGTTTGTCAGTGCGTTTTGTTGTCTGCTATTCGTCTATCATCCTAACCCATCATATTTCAAACTTTATACTTTTGTATCTATAGATGTCTCAAGATTGAAGTTCTTGTTTTTTAATCATCACATACATTGGATGCATTGTGCTTTTAGACAGTCTTTCTATAACAACCTCATAAGAATCTTTAAATGATCTACATAGTTCTGCCGAAACATTTGCAAATGCCCAGAACAAAGGTATTCACATAAAAGCCAAATGGAAATGAGAAAAAAAGAGCCGTTTGGCGGTAGTAAAAAAACTCCCAGTGCATAAAATCTCCGTTGCTTTTAATCCATCCTCTAAGGATTGTTACGTGTAGTTTTCTTTGATGGAGATTGAACTTTGCTTCCTAAATTCCATTTTCAAATGAGCACGATACAATTCTTATCTAGCCATTTTTCTTGATTCTTCTAATATAAATAGTACTCTCTCTGGGTGTTCTTTTCATTGCTTGCATTTGTGAAACCCCTTAGAAAGTGCGAGGTTAGAGCTCTATAAAACTGGTTAAAGCACCAAAGTCGCCCCCTTTTGCTGATTGACTGTTCCAAGGCGGTAACTGATGTGTTTGCTATATTTATGTAATGGCTCATTACAGATTGGTACTTACTTTTACATTTGACTTGCATATGACTACCTTTGTGACTTTTTTAATTTTGGTATACGTTGCAATGCTCATAGGACTTTGTCATATTTCTTAATTTAAAAGTGTTTAAATTATATAAGTCTCAATAAACATCCGTAACACATGGCCAGACTACGCATATTGATTATATTTTGCAACAGAAAAACCATCGTATACAGAAGTCGTTGATATTACTACAATATCTGATTGTCATACATGTAACCTAAAGCTGATAAAGACACAGTCAGTTTTATCCATTTTTGTAATAAGATCCCACATAAAAAACATTTCATTAGTTACTGACACGAATCTTTCCTTTAAAAGAAAAATAATTCTCCTTACGATGCAATTCACTTATGTGTCCAACATCATTCGACTGTTTTCCGAGAAACAGCGTTGTCCCGTTTAGTCTATCTGGAGTTCAAGTGCATATATATCTTTAATCGGCTGGCTCAAAACTATATGTCCGTAAATGATGTCAATAATTTCAACATAACTTATGAAAGAAAATGTCAGCGCCTGGATATTTTTTTATTTAAATAGATCGGTTTTATTTTCATTCACAACTGTAGGTCAGCTAGACGAACTCTCCACAGGAATTTGAATCCATGCATTGACGAACCTAAATGCTAACGTTTTAAAGCAAAATTAACAAATGTGATTTTGTTAGAATATCTAAATATAGGGCACTTCAATTAAGAAAGTGAAATTAAAGGGATAAAATTTAAAAAGTGATCCATTGACTTCAATGAGAAGAATCCAGCGGAGAGCATACAGTGGAGAAGGGACCATAAGGTGCTCCGGACAGAGGTGATTGTTTCATGTTGGGGTTTGACCAGGGACCACCAAGAAGCGGGCTCCACAAAACTAGATATTGAAGATGTTTTAGTGAAATTAATTTTAATAAAAGAGTGGCCTGACAAGGGGCTACAAAGGGAGAATAGCAGATAGTTAAACGAAGTGTCAAAAAGTGTTGACAAGTGGATTCGATAGAGAAAATTTAATGAAAGTAAGGGGGTTCATAAGAGAATTAAATAGCAGAGGTTTAGTGACGTAGATTGAACCAACTAAAAGTTTTAATGTTTTGGTTGGGAATAGATTAAATATGGATTAAACAAGGGGTTTCATTGAAGAGGGTTCATTGAACAGTTTTCAACAAAGAGAATTTAAGGAAGTTGGTTCAATGAAGAAAAGTTAGCAATGTTGTGTATAGCGACTTACATGCAGAGGATTTGGTGTAGACGACTAATAACGACGACTGACCGAAGAGGTGTGATCTAATACGGGTTGAAAATCCATAAAAATATTTCATTGAAGAGGCTTTAGTGAAGTAAGATGAAATAAGGTTGGCCATATCAAATTGGGGTTGATAAAGAGGTTTCAATTAACGCGGACAAAATAAGAAAAATGTTGCAAAAAAGAGATTGAACTTGGGATATGAGAGAATGCTTCTGAAAAAAGATTTTGAAAGAACAGGTTGAAAGGAAGGTTATAGTGTAAAAGAAGTTAAACACGATGGATTGAATAAAGTGAGTTAAATTAAAAATGTTTAACAAGAACAAAGCGGGCTGAAAAGGGAGTTGAAAAAAAGGAGTTGAATTCAATGAATGGGCATAATGTTAAGTAGTTTTGGCCTAGCAATTTATGTAATTCGGTGGAAAAAGTTTGATCAATCTCAAATTTAACTAACGAAGTTTGTTTGGGCGAATCTGTTTACAGACGTGCTGTTTTCACGAAAGGGGTTAAAAAGAATGAAAAGGTAGTGGTGAAGGAAAATGGCCAAGTGCAATCGGTTAAATGACAAGAGTAGCGAAGAAATGTACAAATTTCAGAATACTGTTTCAGCGAAGAGAAATAGTAACGATATGCTGAGTAATAATTCATCTGTTTATTTGTATAATTGTTTAAATAACCATATAACACCATACACCGTACAATTAAACTATACATCACTTGATATGTATTGGTTGGTTTGCTGAGTCTCGATTTCCGGTAGATTTTTGTCCTTCTGCTTTAAGGGTTGGCGATATACATCAGTGTCTCCATTTATATATGACTGACATCTCCAGTAGTTTAAGTTGAATGGCAAAATGGATATATCCAATGCTTTAACTTTGTGTTTATTATTATGGACAGTGCATACGGCTTTAATAGGCAACCATTTTCAATCTTCCTTTGCAATACATATAAGATATATAAATAAGTCATATATAATATATAATAATAATTTATAATTGCCAAATAATGGTATTAGGACTGAGTGTAAAAGTATAAATAAACAAACGCAAAGATGTTTATGTCAAAATGCCCCAATGATAATATTTGGAAGAACATACAAATCCAATTGATTTGAGGTTATACATCGTTTGACATTTAAGGATACTCCGGTAAGGGTAAAATGAAAGTGAACAAGTAAGAACATAGCAACGAGGTTGTTAACATTTGCTATATGGTGATAAAACAATGCCTATCCTTTTGGGATTCATTCAATTATCTTGATAATATTTGGATTGACTGCATTTTATAAAGATTGCATAGAGTGCATTTGACTTTCATTGCGACCCATTTACACATGGAACCATGGAAACCGTGATCATGCATTTAGCATTGTATTTTCAACCTCAGCTTTTGTCAAACATGCATCGCGAACTCCCAGTGCATGTAATCATGTTGTCATTCAATTCATCCTATAAGGATTGTTACGTGTATTTCCTTTGATGGACATTGGACTTTGGTTCTTCAATTCCATCTTCACATGAACAGGATGCTGCAACCATTTATTCGTCTCAGGTCATGTTTGTTCATGATTCAGAAAGTCGGTTTTATTTATAGTCAACCTTTTTTGTGTAGTTTTTCAAATCGAAATAATACCATATTCTTTTCTAAACACCATGTGGACATTATCTTTCAAAGACGTCACTACTTTCGTTATAACTTACAGAAAATATCAGCGCTTGGACATTTTGTATTCAAATAGATCGTTTTTCTTTTCATTGCTTGCATTTGAGAAACTCGTCAGGAAGTGCGAGGTTAGAGCTCTTTAAAACCGGTTTAAGCACCCCAGTCGGTCCATATTGCCGACTGACCGTTCCAAGGCGGTAACTGTCGGATTTGCTCTTTTCGTTAAAAGACTCATCACAAATTTGTTCTTACTTTTCGCTTGGCTTGCATGTGAAATACCTTTGTTCTGTGCCTTTTCGAAGTTTGGTATTTGTTGCAATGCTCATAGGACTTTGTTAAATATTCTTATTGCAGAATGTCGTTAGGTGGTTAGTTCTTTATATGTAGTCTTATTAATATGCCCAGTCTTTCCCGAATCACTACAAAGCCTTCGGAACTTTCTAGACAGTTTAGACAAACAAAAATCTAAGTTAAGTGGTAACATAATAGAAATAAAGAAATCACTCTTTATTGCCTTTATTTTTGAATCTACATACTGAATACAATGTAATCTTTAAAATGAAGTTGTCACATTTGGTCAAATTGGTCTCTTGTTGTTTGTAAGTGTTTAAGTTTCTCGACAAACAAGTCTTAAACATCATACTTAATAATGGATTAAAATATATCATATGATTTGTAGATAATATGTGAACATCCTGCCTTTGAGGAAATTGTTTTCTTAAAGTATAAAGAGGTAACGGTTTTGAACTAATTTAGCCAATTGATGTTAAACAATCTGATAAGGCTTCTCGCTACGCATGAGGTAATACACCTTATGTGCATACGTCATTCGTGAACAGTACACACATTTTGTCGATAGTGAAACGCTTATTTGAATGCATTAGAAATATATATATTTTTTTCCTTTCTGCCAATTACCTACGTCAAACAGTGACCAACCCGTTTTGAATCCTCAAACATGAGCTTAAATGTTAATTTTGATGCTCTAAACTCGAAATGCTGAGCATGCGCATTTAAAAGGAAGCGTTATGTATAATTCTCAAAATACACTTATTCATACATGAAATAATATTACAAACATTAACAAATAAAAGAAAGAATGCCATAGAATATTTCCTAATAGGCCATGTGAACGAAGGAGCCAGTGGTCGTTATAAATGTGTAATGCAATATATATAAACGCTTCAAGAATAAGACCTACCGCGGTTTAGACAATCGTACGGATCAACCGAATATTTATGCGTATTCATTCGTATTGGCGCTAGCAACTTGGCAGCCTATCGAACCAGACTTGCTGCCTATACTGTAAGCGTAGATTCGCAGGAAGACGCCCACTTACAGAACGTCACCTGTAATGTTACAGTTTCTACGCACTACCCAGTTATCCAGAGTTAACGAATATATGTCATACGTTAGTTGTAATATTATATTATAAGTTGATATATTGTAAAAAGCTTCACAACATATGAAATTATTAAATTTATCACCCATAATACACATTTTCAGCTAGGTTTTATGGAAACATATATTTATATGTTTAATGAACCCTACAACAGAACAATGAAAGGTTGAATCTCATTTTACTGACGAGCATGCTTAATGAATGCAGAATGCGCTAGTGCTTCATAATAAATTTGCTCGCACGGGGATATGCATTCATGAACGAAGAGCGTTATCAAAATGGGATTTAATCCATAAATTTACGTTTATATTATACTTATATACGAGTTCGTTAATTGTTCAAACTCAAATGTTCATACAAGCAAACACGCACGGAAATTTACCTTAATTGAACAACCGTTCTCTTTCATATGACGCATCTACTTGCGTAATTAACCTGATGCATAGCTGGAAGGTTCGTTGAAAAACGTACGTTTTCTATTGATATCCAGTTAACATAGATAGAAGCTTACAAGTCAATATATCTATAATTCTTTTTTTTATATTGCTTTGGTGCAGAAAATGCCACTTTAATTGCTGTTTTTTAAACTTCTTGTCTTCAGAAAAGTCGGTTATACAAGTTTCTGGCGTATTTTGGTGTGTCCATGTTCTTCATTAATAAATAGTATTATAATACTAAATCTGTCAGATAAATACAAATAACATAAGGGTAGACAGATACAGGCTCTCTGGAAAGTTCAGTGATAAGACCTTTCAAATAAATGCAACGTTACAAAAGCTATTCTACAGCAGAATACACAGCTGACATGTGATCTGCAGTGGTTTCTACCAGACAATAATAGCTTAGAAATGCTTAAATGTCCATTAGTGTTTCGATACTATGTATCTTACAGCCAAATAAAACCGATGGTTTTCCAAATGTAATGCATAACAAAAACAACACTCCTCAAATGCATCCGCATCATAAATAAGCAACATGGTTATCCTTTTTATTTGAATGTTTACTTTTTAATCTCCTTGCAGGTCCATCAACTCCAGATCTAGATCTGGAACTCATCATGGAACACAATGAGAACATTGCATGCATAATTTTAAACTGTCGACCTCCACCCAAAATCACATTCATGATAAATGACTACGAGCTGCATGACGTTCAACAATACAACATCACATCAGGACGTGATCTCTATAGCATTATAGGGACTTTGAACTCCGGGAAACAAAGAAATTGGAAATTATGTCTTAACTTCAAAAAATTGTGTGTGTGTGTGTGTGTGAGTGTGTGTGTGTGTGTGTGTGTGTGTTTTAAAACAAGGTTACAGCTTGCTGAATTGCCTAATACGAAAATTCGACGTTTCTTTTTTCATATTTATCATTCTCACTCATGAACTTTCTTAATTGTGCTTTGAACTATGACTTTTTCAATCCACCCACCCATCTATTGTTTTAAAACGATCAAATTCATCCATGCCGATTGTTAATGGGTTTTTTTCTATATGGACATTAAGAAAGTTTACTATTTATAACATGCATGACATATATTTACTTATTAGACCTTGACCTAAGCCTTTTGTTTCACAGTTGGCCCGGAGAAGGTTTCGATGCAGATCGACTCTCGTGAAGTCAATTCAACATTCCGCACCTATAGCATAGTCTGTTCAGTGTACAACTTCGGTGCCCAATGTGACATCAATATATACGGTGTCCTGTCCCTCAATGTGTCCACCAAACGTGAAGAACTCGTCTACAATCTACAATCCATCCCAGATTTTCAATCCGCGTAGGGTCGGAAGATCAAATCTGAACAGTTGAGTGTGTGGTCACATGTCAGTCCTTAAGTCAAACGCACACAAATTCCTATCAACTTCCCGAAGGTTTGTGGATTGTGTTAGTTTAAACCTAATTACTTATAGTCGATTGGGAAACAAGTTCTTTTAACTTATATTAATCCCTCTCGACTGTCCACTTCCTGGGTAGAACCAGTACTCAGGTACTGAATACCTCAAGCAATGTACAGTAAATAGTCTTGCTCAAGGACTAACATCACGGGGTCAGTTTCGAGTTTCGAACCCGGGACCCTCCGATCCGGAGGCCAACGTCTTAACCACTAGACCACGAACGCTGGATTATGTTTAACTTCAACCTATATCATGTTAGGTTATAGTTATCATTGTCAGACGACATTTAATAAATTCAATTTCGAAATGTAAACACTTATTTTACTATAAACGTAAGGTTATCAGTCGATAAATTGAAACGTGTGTTATTCATAGGATTAATATAGTTGATTTTTATTTGCGTTTATTGGTGTTGGTATTAATTAAGAAATAGTGATAGAAATGGTTATAAGTCCGTTTTACCTTGTTGTGAGCAAATGTAAGACTCTGTACAGGCTTGTGAATAATTTTTGTAAATTTATTTTAATTTATTTAATATAAACAAGCATCTGTGAAGTTATGTAGCATAGGTTTTGACATTGACGTCATCCGTCGTTTTATATTGTTTTAAATTTCGCAATATTAAGTGGAAAACATATAGATTCCTTAGTTCGAATTAAAAAAGTGTAGTATTTCACACAATTCATACTGTAAATATAATGTGTAGCATTCTAAATTAAAACAATACATCATTTCAATTCTTTTAACAGCATAAAAATCAACGGCTGGCAACGGTTGGACATGGCGCACTGATTGGCGCTGTTGTGTCAATCCTTGCCGTTGCAGTGATTATGCTTGTAATTGGCTGTGTCTACTGAAAAAGAAAGAAACATAGACATGGTTTGTTTGTTTAATAATTGGCAACGCGCTGGAGTTACCTGAGGAGCGCCAATGGTTCTACTCAGACATTCGCTCACACCTTCATGCCACTGATCTACTAAACACCGGTCATGGTAGCACAGTAGATAGAACGGGGACTTAGGTTACCAACGGATTTAAACTGAGACCCAGGCAGTCCTGTGTAATCAAATATTAGTGGGAAAAAGTTTTCTTTACTTATATCATATACAAGCATAAATTCACGACTGGTCGGTCCGGTGGCACGATAACATGGCTGGGTGTGGTATCAAGCGTCCGCGGCATTCTAGTCACAGCGAAGGTACACGTATTTTCTTATTTTTCTAAGTGATCACCGTCTACGTATAGCTGACTTATTGTCAGTGAAACAAAAACCTCATGAACACTTAAATGCTTAACATAATCTGATTAACACCAAGTCGGTTCACCAAAGTGAAAACTGACCGTTCAATGAAACGTTTTGATCTGGAATTTTCCCGATATGAATACGATTTCAAGTGTTCGATAATATCGGTTTATCAAATGTTATGTTGTTTCTCTTGTTGACAGTTTTCGTTATCAGCTACGGAGTTAAGCGTTATAATTATTGCTTCGGTCTCCATTTGTGATTAACAATGTTAAACAGAAATTACTTTCCGAATTGTTTCTTTAAAATCCAGTGAGAGTCAAACAGTAAATTGCTTGCGTTGTCACATAATTGTAAGCTCCCGTTTTGTGAAGCAACATTTAGGAAATCTTCCCACTTTGTCACACAAAAACACAAACCAAAATTTACTAATCAAATCGAGTTATTTTTTATTCTTTAAAATTTATAAGACTCGGATATTCTTCTTTAGTTCGACAAGAATAACGGTTAGAAGTTAAAACGTCCTGCTATAACGTTGGATTTAATTTACTTATACTGTAACGCTGATTTAAAGTCGTAATATCAGGACCAAAGATCGTTTAAGCCTGGATTGATAAAAGGCATTTAAGACAATGTCGTCAGTATAGGGGTGCTTAAGTTTTTTTGTCGTAAGACCAGGCATATTGATGGAATGGGGTCTCTGTGTTTCCTGTTTCCTCAATTACAGAGCAAAACGCAGTCGACGTTCACAGGAACGATGATGCTCCTAAAAATCCCGACCAAAATAACGACGGTCCGGCCGACGGCGGAATTGTCATAAATTCTTTAACAACTAATCCGGAAAACGAATATGCCAGTGTCATACCGAAAAGTCAACAACCACAGAGACAGCAGGAAGAAGAAAGCCCTCTAGTAGCAGCAGAAAATTATCGCGAGTACGCTGTTGTCAACAAGGAAAGAAAATGCAGAACAAACAGTCCTACGCAAACGCAAGTAAGTCTAAGAAAACAGTGTGATTTTTTGGAATGTTGTCCAAATATCTGGCGTCATCATTGAATTAATCGACGATGTTTTAGGGACATAGCCTAACACAAAAGAATATGAAAAAGTCGTTTTAAAGTAAAATGTAAAAAATAAGTTATTTCTTGAGTGACTGGTCAAAATGATTTGATGCTCAGGTTCATTCTGATTCTCTGCTGGCTGTCCATTGTTAGGTCCTCGTTTCGTTTTGTTTCGGGATTTTGCTATTCTTTCTCTGTCTGTCTGTCTTTCTGTCTGTCTGGCTGGCTGTCTATCTCTGTCTCTCTCTCCCTCTCTCTCTCCCTCTCTCTCTCTCCCTCTCTCTCTCTCTCTCTTTCTCTCTCTCTGTCTCTCTCTCTGTCTCTCTCTGTATGTGATGGGTTAGATGCAAATTTAGTTAGAATACTTATCAACACAGTTCTTTCATTTCCGGCAGACAGCGACCGAACCAGAGTTGAACTATGCAGATCTTGACATCCAACCCCCTTCTAACGACAACCAATCCCAGCATGCAACAGTGTCGTCTGCGACTGGTGCTACTGAGTATACCAGCATAAACTTCTCCCGAACATACAACAACGCATGAATAGGATTTCATGACGTCAGCATTTATCATTTCAAAAAAGAAACACGGAGGACCTTACTTGTTACAGTAACCCCTTGTTCTTTATGAAAGGTGACCATACAGCTGAAGCATGTCAATGGTTTTTATTTAATCATCTCTTCAAACATATGTGCGACATTTTGCTTCTGATTATTTACGGCGGCAATGCTGAGATTCCGCTGGACTAATATGTTTATATTTCCTTTCAATTTTATTGTCAATTTCAAAATTAGTCTTTGTCAGTGACAAATGCATTTTGATGCAAAATAATAATATTGGACAATATTCGCTTTAATAAAAATCAGCTGAATATGAATCGCTGATATTTATGAATAAGCTAAGATAGTGCCAGTCTGCAAGTTGCCTGGCTGGAGGTCTTACAAACCTTCAAGGAAGATCACCTAACTTTATAGTTTAGTTCTTTTAACTAATTTAAGAAATGGCATGGCTCCTTAACAGTACAGTGCAACATTTACCATTTCGTACCGACATACAATTTAAACTCAGTAAAGTTATTATAAAGCACAGTAATTGTCTACGATTGTTGTATGTGAAAGCAAAAAATAAGTTATGCAATGACGACATTAAATAATAGATTATTAGCTGAATGCGGTGACGTAAAGCTATAATTTGGGCGGTCACTGTTGATATTTGTCTCTTCATCTCTCCAGTCGTGCCATGTATAGGTGAAAGGACATGAGCAGTCTCCATGCCCTTTATGTTATTGCAAAGTAGGTGTTACTTCGGAATTAAGATTTGCGGATAAATTCTCGGCTTATAATAACATTCTTTCGAATCTCATTACCTATAACTGCTTCACATTTCTTCGTTTTGTTTTGTTGGTTTATATTGTTTTCAATAATTCGATATTTTCTTAAGTGGTTTTAAATGCATTATTAATTATGATAAAAGACTAATTTTTATCGTATGGTGTCATTAACGTATTCTTCTAATACGTCATCGTTTGGTCTGTTTTATTTCAAACTACTCTCTTGTTTGTCATTTGTCTAAGCTTTTTTCTCTTGTACATTTTGTACATATGTTGTTAGTTCATTATAATTAGTGTTGTTTTATTTGTATATAATGTTTTCAGGTTTTAACACCCGATGCCGGTGTTTGCTCTTAGTTGTCTCACCTTGATGGGATATTTATATTTACACTGTTTGTAAACCTTCAAGAAAAAACTTCAGGAAGTGCGAGGTTAGAGCGCTCCATAAACCAGGTTTAAGCACACTAGTCGGTCCTTTTGCCGACTGACCGTTCCGATGCAGTAACTGTTGTTGTTGTTTTTTGTGTATCATGGCTCAACTATGTGTTTTGTTTCTTTAACATTTATGCTGTATGCCTTTGTTTAGTGGTAGTTCAAATTACTTTTAGATTTTTGTAAAGAAACTCAAAGGATTTTTCATATTTTTATATATACGATGCACTTGGAGTCCATGTCCTCGTTGATGAACATTTTGCCCAATCTGAACACATCGACATTTTCCGTAGAAATTGAAGAGTTGTTCCTAGTTTTATTCGCTATACATGTCAAATGTATCAAGTCAAACACCACCAGGATTGTTAACGTCTTCTGATTTAGCAAAATGGCCGCGCAAGTTAAGTTAACTTTTTCACTGTCAAAATAGAAATAAAATGAGTAATGAAAAATGTACAAAAAGCTCTACAAATTTACTTCAAGCTTAAAAAGTTGACGGCTCTGCCGGTAGGGGCCTTAGAATTATCCGGCTGCCCCTACCTGTAGCGGGGTAAGAACCCCCCAAATGTAGCCCACCTGTTTGTCGTGGGTGGCGACCCTGTATCTCTACGACGAGGGGATCCTGGTGGTTGAGGTCTTTGTTGGCTTGTCAGGATATTGACATATAAGTCGACCCTGACCAACACACAACGTTGGCCCTAAGTTGTGGGGTAGACTTGCGGGGTGCTGGTCCTGTATCCCCAATCGGCTAACCCTTCGGCCGGTGCTGGGTTATCTTTTACTCCCTTTCGTCCCACTTTCTTGCCTCCGAATTTCCACTTCTTTTCTCCTCTTTCTTTCTTCAAATATATCGTGTTCCGTAAACCCATTCTCTCATGTTTTCCCCTGTTAACTATAACCCAGCTGCCGGTCGACACCCCCTTAACGGATCAATCTGGTTTTTTGTATGCTTAATTGTATATTTTATGTCAGGGTATCGCATCCTGGTATCACTGGCAATGGGAGGTGGAAGATCCACTCCCATAAGACGCCCCCTTGTTGGGCTCCGCGGTGGGTGGTGAGCCAGGATGCTGAATTATTATATTAAACTCTCATGGAACGAAAACGAGACCCAATCCATACTTTATCGTCAGAAGATTCCGATACTGAAACACCTACAAGCACTTGCTTTCCTCACTTTATTGTTGTTGAATCGACCGAGAAAAAGCCGATAACTATTATATCCCCTTTGTCATAGAAAAATCCATCAAAGGTCTTATTGGCAGTGTAGTATCAGTCAAAAAACTAAAAAACGACCGCTTACTAATCGAAACAGATCGCAAAACCTATTCCGATAAACTACTTAAACTAACTGACTTCTGTTACTTAAAAGTAAAAACCTACCCCCACTCTTCTAAACTCGTCAAAAGGTGTCATTCGATGCCCTGACCTTGCTGGTGTCTCTGAGGAGGATATTCTCGGGGAGCTCACGCCACAGGAGGTGTGTGGTGTCCGCAGGATATCATTCCTGAGGGACGGCCGGCGAGTTTCGACAAACACTTTTGTTTTAACTTTCGCCAACCCATCACTCCCTACTTCTATTAAGATCGGTTACCTCAACGTGAAGGTGCAGGTGTATATTCCAAATCCACTTAGGTGTTATCATTGTCAGAGGTTTGTCCACCACGAGTCCCAGCGCAAGGACAACGATCATTGCCCACGTTGCAGCACAGGGAAGACGTATGTCCCAACCCACTTAAACTTAAAATGAAGTACTGTAAATAAAGTACACAAATAACATCTTCTTTCCAGAAGCCAGGAAGTTGGCAAAAGACAAGGCAACCCCTGCTAAAGGCGCAACATATGCCTCAGCAACCAAAAAAAGGGCATCTCAGAACACAAGGACAATTTCACCCAGTATGAGGTCCCGACTGGCGACCAGACTGCTGACAAAATCATCATTCCCTCCAAATACAAGGTATCGGAATCTTCTGAAACTCAGACTTCTCCCTCAACCAAAAACACTTCCTTTTCAAGTCATTCTGTGAGAAATAACGCAACATAGTCCTCCCACTGCTCCAAACACTTGGGTGATAAAAACCCATCAAAACAAATTCGAGTGTCTAATGGAGTCTCCATCGGACACTAAAAACCACCAAGGTCACCTGTAAAAGCACCTAAAACATAATCTACAAGAATTAGGTTGGATAATCCCATGAATAATAGAATCATTCAGTGGAACTGTCGAGGTCTTAAGGACAATTACAATAAAATACTTATTTTGTTATCTACGCTAAATCCTGCTGTGCTTTGTCTTCAAGAAACCGTTCTTAAAGACTTTGATAAATTTGATTTTAAGAGCTATACCTGTATAATCATATACATACAGCTTGAGAGAGGGCATCTGAAGGATCGACAATAATTGTCAACTCCAAATTGCCACACTCTCAAGTCGAACTTGACACAGACATACAAACTGTTTCTATCCGTGTAACCCTACATAATGTTGTTACTATTTGCTCTGTTTATCTTCCGCCGAATTCAAATGTATCTGAAGATAATTTAGATAATCTTATTAACCAGTTGCCTACTCCATATATACTCGTTGGAGACTTCAATGGTAATAACCCGCTATGGGGATGTTGTGACTTCAATAATATGGGCAAGACGATAGAAAACTTTATTGCCAATAATGACATATGTCTGGCCAATAATAAAAAGCCAACATACTTGCACCCCGCAACTGGGCATTATTCATCTTTAGACATAACATTGTGTCACCCCTCTGTATATTTAGATTACACTTGGGATGTACACGATGACCTTTGTGGAAGTGATCACTTTCCTATAATCCTTACAAATTATACTTCGCCAATAGGCGACGATAATCCTCGTTGGAGGATGGACAGAGCAAACCGGGCCTGGCCCCGGTTTAACGAACGTTCTTAAGTCTGTTATTTTTCTTAAATCCGTAACATTCTTAGTTATAGACTTAAATTAACAGGCTTAACTTTTGAAGCGTTTCACGAAAATTAGCAGGCTTAGTAACAGTCTTAGTAACAGACTTAAGTCCCTTATATTAAGACTGCAATACCCCAGACTTAAGAATGATTAGTAGACTTAAAAATGGCCGATTTCGATAGAAGAATTCAGCGTTTGCGGCGTTTTATTCGCATTGAACGGGTTTTTCGAGACCGCTCGAACCCTTTAGAGCAGTTGGCAAGAGAGGAGGTAAGGGATCGCTACCGATTCTACCCCGAATTAATTCTGCTGTTATTGCAAACGATTTCAGAAGGTCTTGAGTCGGCGACGAATCGGTCGATGCCCCTCCCACCTCTTTTGTCACTGCTGGTAACTCTGCATTTTTATGCGAGTGGGAGCCATTTTTTGGTAATTGGGGACATTAACGGTGTCGCAAAATCTTCAGTAAGCCGTGCCGTCAAGAAGACGACCAATCTAATCAGCTCCTTGCTGGATGAGTTCGTTAAATTCCCATCCCAACAACTTGACAATTTACAGGCCGTGAAGAGGAATTTCTTCTCTATCGCAGGTAATTTTACAACTCAGTTACATTTTAAACAGTTTGTGATGCGAATGTATTGTAAGAAAAGGAGGGAGAGTGAAGACAGAGAGAGAGAGAGAGAGAGGGTAGGCGGATGAATAGGTGATACAGATATAGTGTTTAATAATACTATCTGACAATGTAAATAATACACCACTTACCAAGTTGAATCATTTTCTGCAATTAATATCCGTTTTAATACTTTTACCCCCCCCCCCCCACCACCACCACCAACACGATGTCGATTATTTTATAGTGTCCCAGTGATTCAAAACTGTCAAATTATGGTGTTCTACTGACCCATACTATATCACACAATGAAAGGCAAATAAGAGTATAAATGCTCAGTCAAAGTGTAACTGTAATTTGGTATCAGTTGTCCGGTTATAAAATCCCACCATCCCAACCTCAAAGACGCAAAGTGAGCATGCTGCATAGCTAACCGCACATTGGTGTGCAAATGAAACACACAGACACACTTCTAGATAGAGCACAAATCCATCCAGTCCGATGTCCAAAATCTCCTTGAATGAATAACACTTGGAATGTCTGTTTTTGTATGTTATTTGATATCCATGCAAACACGTATGTTTCATTCCTTTTATAAACCTCGTGCAAAACAAATCATCCCTGAATAGTGAATGTCATGTAACTTGAAATCATGTAGATCTACGTCATTTCTGGTGTGTTTATGATGTATTGTCTGTTCTTGTTATTGAGGAACTATAGTCTGTTCTAGTAGTTTAAAAATATAGTTTGTTTCAGTAGATTTGCAAATAGTTTTTTAGACAGTGTGCACGTTTCTATTTTAAAAGAGTAAAATTTTAAAGAATTACTGAAATATATTAATTATCTACGTTTACAAACAGTTAAAAGTAGATGATGTATTATGGTTGATTTTTGTTTATTTTCATTATGTGATATTTTTAACATATTACCAAATCATATTGATATCTAGTATAAAGCATAATGAATAACTGCAGTTGCTATTAATTATTGCTATAATTTGAGCTATCCATTGTAAGACAATGGTAAGTTAATAGCAGCAAGACTTTGATTAATTTCAAATCAAGTGTTATTCAGTTCAAGAAGAATCCCCCAATATATATATATAGAATATATATATATATACAATATTTCCATTGAATAATTTACATGCCAACTTAAAGTAAAATGCTGCCATTGCTTATTAAACAATTGATATAAACAAGTGTTAGATCTGCACTTACTGTTCTATCATGCTATAAGTAAAATAATTCTTTATTTTAAATGAAACTATGATATATTTGAATAAAGCCTTTATAATTTATATTAGTGCTAACAATTGATATCATCTTTTATGACATTACATGTTACAAAATAAAAAGAAAACAAAGAGTAAATTGGTTTGCTTATATTATATATTTCCTTTTTATGTGTAATAGACTATGACAGAGTAAACATAAACTTAATGGTAATTAATACAAAATATGTATGCTATTAAAATCATTTTATACTTTCAGGATTCCCCAAAGTTGTAGGCTGCATTGATTGCACACATACGTATACGTGGACCATCACAGAATGAGCATGAATTTGTAAACAGAAAAGGCTACCATTCAATTAATGTCCAGGTAAACTCTTACATTCAATTATGTGTTAAAAGAAATAATGTAAAAATCATAAACACTACTTTTGATTACATTCACTTTCATTTAAATATGATAAAGCAGTCTAATAGTAAAGCAGATGTTGTTTTGATTAATTAAAATTGACTATGCTCAATTATTTTATACTCAGCAAGTTTATGCACAAAAGGGCCTTAGTGTATTAGAAAGTTTACTCTTGCTATAAAACAACAAAATGAATTAATCAGCATTAAATTCAAATCTGATGACTATAATGCAGGGTTTAGGTCATCCAGCAATGTTCAATATGAGATGTTTGTATGACTTATATCATTTATAAAGTAGTCCTATATCAAATTACAACTTCTTATTTTAAAAAAAAAAACATTTTTCACAAAACAATAGCGTCCATGACAGTCGGGTGCTTAGGGAATCTTCTGTAGGCAGACATTTACAAACTGGTAGGTATATACTCTTGTTGAAACACCAGGGTTTGAGTAATTAATAATTTAGTAATTTATAGAAATTAGACATGAACTTATGGACAAATAACTATAACAACACGATAATCAAATAACTAATGAAGGTTAAGTACTTATGTATAACCCATTAAGTTGTAGATTGAAGGCACAGTTTGTGGATGGAATTAAGAGACGGACCATCTTTAAAAGAAAAAAACCTTTGTTAAATGTAATGGTCAATACAATCAAACCTCAATTAACTGCCAAGTGTAATTAAGACTTTTATTTTGTGTACCTCATCAATAAATATGTTCTGTTTAATCAAAAGACATCATTTTACTCTATGGATAAATACAATACATACATAGGCTTAACAATATAAATAATGTACACAAACAATGTAAAAGGTGCTTTCTAAGACAATGTATAACAGTGATTAGAAGAAAAAAAATAACAAGAAAAACTAGCCTTTATAAAACAACAACAATGAAATTTTATCCAAGTTTTCCATTAGTTATAAATGCATAAGAGATGCATTTTATTGTGCAAAAAAAATGTTTTATCTTTTGATAATAGGTGCATTGGATGGACATCTTCTAGGGGACAGTGGATATCCTTGCCGCCCATATCTACTTACGCCATATATACGCCCAACTACACCAGCACAGGAAAGGTTAGAGTCATTTAAGTTACCTTCTTAATTTTACAAGTGTGCAATACTTCATTTTTGTCTATAATTATCTGTATGATATGCTCTCATTAAGATTATTAGTTTAACCAATATAAATTTTACATTAAAAAGTTTATTAAATAAATACATTTATACTTTACATATATTGTCAGGTTTACTTCATTTTTTTATTTAATTGAATAGTAAAACTATATTTTATAGTTAATGACACTTTAGTTATAGGCTGTTTTCATCTGCAATATCAACATATTGAAATGTTTAACAAGTAATAAGTATCTCAGTATGGTAATGTAACATTTGTCAAAAATGTAATTGTAAAAGATTTTTGCATTCACTTTATGATAAGTTGTTATTGACAGAAAAGAGATTTTGTGTATTATCAAATACCTTGTTTACATGTTATTAATTTCCATTTCAACAGATACAATAATGCATTGTTAAAAACAAGAGTCCTGATAGAACAAACATTTGGTGTTGTCAAAAGAAGATTTACATGTCTGCATTATGGACTTAGACTTGACCCCAAAAGAGCATGTCAGACCATAGTTGCTTGTGCAGTTCTGCATAACTTTGGACAACAACATGGTGACAGTATGCCAAGACATATCAATGTAGTTGAGGAGCCACAGTGGGAAGACCATCAACCACCTCAAGCTGCAGATGATGGAAATATCTACAGAAACACCATTGTTGCCACATATTTTCAGTGACTGTATATATCACCAATTTAATGACATTTAACCTATATTGTTTTTTATTTTTAGCTTTAATGTGGGATATGGATGATTTCTAATTACAGGACTATTTTTAGATTTAAAATAGATATCTAGAAGACACTTTTGCAGGTTCAAATCGTGTAAAATGTCTTTCTGACCAAGAAATCATTTAGTATTGTAAAGAAAATGTCCATTCTGTATTGAATAATACTTAATCACACCTTGGTCACAGTGGAATCTATTTACCAAGGAAGTATTTAGTTTGCCTGTGTAGCACCTAAGTTGAAAGTTATAGCTGATTGTCATCATACAAACTGCTGCTAACAAATACAAGTTTGATTAAAAGGTTAACTATTCATCTTCAATATCATTTTCTGAACCAATTTGTTTTGTAACGTGCGCCGAGCTGTGCGCACACAGACTAATACTGACTAACTATACAGATATGAAATATATACAAACTCCCGAGCTAAATACAAAATATATTACAAACAGTTATTTACACGGTCCGTCTCGGTCCAACACCCAGTCTTACTTGGACCCATACACACAAACCTAACATAAACACGGACCCGTTCACCAACTCGCAGTACTGACTGATGCTGTACTCAGTACCGACGCAATCAAACACTCATCCCTATATACAAATTATAACGCGGTCGTCACTACCGACTAATTCATTGCTATGTCTTAACGCTGGAGGCAACAATCACCCGATCCTGCACCGAGTCCTATACTACACTATATATAGTCCCTATTTATAACGCGGTATGACCCAAACATACAGACTCGCTCCTACACTCAGTACAACGCAATCTGTATATAAACTATCATGTAACTAACACGGGCCCACACCCGATCCAACACTCAGTCCTACTTTGACCGAGTACAACGTCAAATGGTTAAATCAACTGGCTTCGTATTATTTATTACTACTACGACCCGGTCCTATGTAAATATAATGGGGGTTCAGAGAAGCTGCATGTCTGAACGAGGATTACATGTATGTCTGAATCCAAGTTGCACGTTTGAGTTTCTCTTAATAGCCCTATACTAACCAAAGTCCTAGTAAGCAACTAATATATAAGCAGTTTTCGCTATCGATGTGATCAACTTGACGGTCGGCACCATTCTACCATTCTCCAGTAATGCACGCTCTTTTATACCCAGCCGCTGGTACCCGTTCTACAAAATCTACTGGTTCCATCACAAACATCATATTAATTATGCGGCAGGAATCAACTCTCAATACGGTACTTTACATTGAATCATATAAACCAGCGATATAACAAGACAAACATACTAACTAGTGCATTATTTGCCAATAAAAGAACTGATTTAATAACTTACATTACTGTTGTTTAAATCTTAACTCTTTCACACGTCTATGCTTCTTAGTGATGTTGGAGAAACGAAAGTAAACTTTTACGATGTATTATTTATCTAGCCGAACTACATGAAATTAGCGGAATGGCATCAATTTAGTGAAACTGTCATTTACGCACACTAGTTTCGTCACACTACCCACGCCTCCGTTTTAAGCGTCCCGCTTAACTAAAAAGGATATAGATACAACAACAGAAACAAACGAAATGAATCAGCTATATTACAGGTAAACTTTGACACAATAATAATGAACATATGAACACAACAAGAAGGTATTCACAATTCCACACTAAATCTCAGTCCGTACATCTTAAATAACAAACACTCAAAACATAAGAAACAAATGCAAAAACTTAAAACATCAATGTTAACTCAACTGTTCATGTCACAACAACACTCTTATCTAATGGTGTCCCCTAGTAATGTGGATCAGAAACCTCAGTTTGTCCTGGCACTTTTCGCCACACACATTACAATGAAATGGACTGTTTAAACTATGGCATCCCATGTGCACATAGTACATTGCGATGTCCTCGTAGACAATTCCACAATGGGTACATCGATGTATCACTGTTTCAGACTGTTCTGTCTGCACGCCGTATTCACGAATTTCAGCAGTTGCCTGAACTTCTTGTTCCGTGCAGTGTTTTTGACTCAAGTCACTTCGTGTGGGTAATTCCGTTTCAGTTTTCTTCCGTTTTGGTGCAATAACTGGTTGGGGTGATGTCCTCTTTCTGACAATTCGCCCTTCTTCTTGCTCTGGTACACAGACTTGAACGTCTGGTTCTCGATCCCACTCATGATCGGACGTGTCCGCTGTACCAGTGGACACAGGTTCTATTGGAACAGCAATGGGGAGCTTCCTTTTTACATGTCGTTTAAGGCTCTCTCGGTTTTTGAAGTCCAGTCCACACTGATCACACCCCGGCCTAGTCTTTACACACATCACGATGTGCTCGTCATATCGTTGTCCAGGTGGCACTTGGAGCTTACACACAGCACATACTACTGACCTAGGCGTAGTCTTCATCTTGGCCATGTCTGACCTGCATATAGAGAAGACATAGTCTTCAAGCCACGCAGGTTTACGCCTGATTCGTTTATCACACTGAACATTTACATCTGGTTCATCTTCTAAGATTTCTGGTGTTTGATCTTCACGAAACGTTATATCTGGTGTGGGTTCGGGTTCATTCGGGACACATTCATCGGCCAGTTTCTGCTCTTTCACTTTCCTCAACCTGTCAATGTGAATAACCTGAATTGAACCTGATCTACCACAATTGACTTTGTACAAAACATCTGATATCTTTTCCATTACTTGAAATGGTCCCTTCCAGAACGATGTCAACTTAGACGTCGTTCCAACCTTCCGCACTGGAAAATATACATACACCCGATCGCCTCTACTTAGTCTTTCATAACTAAGTTTACTGTCGTGATATCTCTTCTGCCTGCGTATTGACCTGCCTGTGTATTCTCTTACAAACGAATGTGTATTCTCTAGCGTTTCTTGCAATTCCCACACCCATTGGTTGGTTGGTACAGGTTTTACTCCTGTCGCATGGCGTATACAACATCAAGCGGTGTTGATGTCTCTCGTCCTAACATCAGCATGTTTGGACTCATTCCAGTCGTCTCATGTTCTGCCGATCGATATGCCATCATCACGTAAGGCAAGTGTTTGTCCCAGTCTTTTTGATTTTCACTTACGTAAGCACTCAACATGGAACACAGTGTTCGGTTGAACCGTTCAACCATTCCATCAGATTCGGGGTGGTATGGTGTTGTTCTTGTTTTTTCAATTTGAAGTAGTCGGCACATTTCAGTAAACAGCTTGCTCTCAAACTGTCTACCCTGGTCCGAGTGAATCCTCTGAGGCACACCAAAGCGACACACCAACTCCTCCACAATAAGTTTTGCTACTGTAGCTGCTTCCATGTTTGGCATTGGGTAACTTTCTGTCCATTTCGTGAAGTAATCTGCAACTACTAAGATATACTTGTTGCCATTTTCAGTTTCAGGCAACTCACCCAGTATATCTACGGCTATTCGTTCCATCGGAAAACCACTTCTTGTCACCTGCATCGGTCCTTTCTTGGTCTGTGTCGGTCCTTTTCTCTTTGCACAGGCCTCGCACCCATTCACGTAGTTTTTCACATCATTCTGTAGACCAGGCCAGTAGTATCTCTGCCTGATCTTGCTTAATGTCTTCTCGATTCCTAAGTGACCTGAAGCCTTTATGTCATGAGCATACCTCAGTACTGTCCGTCTTTGTGTAAGTGGAACTATGGCTTGCCAAAACACAGTATCAGTACCGAGTACATTCCATCTTCTCACCAGCAGCTGATTCTGTAAGGTTAATCTGTCAAACTGGAACCAAAGGGACTTTAGAAAGTAGCTTCCATCCATGACTTCTTTCTGTTCCGGCCGAACTCCCTTTTCAACCCAGCTCTTGACTAAGCTGATGTCTTTGTCATGGCTTTGGGCGGTTGTCAGCTCATCTATCTGTGTGTGTGTAACATCTTCTGAATCTTGTATACTAATCTGTCTTGCACAAGGTACGGATTCAGTTCGGTCTCGTACCAAACAATCAAGTCCACATTGTTTGCACATTCGCCTACTGAGTCCATCTGCATTTTTATGGAGCCTCCCTGGTCTATGTTCAATCTTCATATCAAATGAAGACAGGACCTCGAGCCATCTGGCGACTTGTCCTTCTGGGTTCTTAAACTTAAGTAACCATTTCAATGATCCATGGTCAGTTCTAATCAAAAACTGTTTACCATACAAGTAATGTTTGAAGTATTTGACAAAGTGAACTAATGCCAGTAGTTCTTTTCTTGTAATACAGTATCTTCGTTCGGACTTAGTCAGTGTTCTGCTTGCATACGCAATGACATGCTCATTACCATTTATCTTTTGCGACAAGACAGCTGCTATTGATACGTCACTAGCATCTGTGTCCAGTATGAATGGTTGGCTAAAGTCGGGATGGGCCAGTATCGGCGCTTCTGTGAGTTTTTGTTTAAGCATTTCAAATGCCTCTGAGCATAAATTGGTCCATTCAAACTTTTGGCCCTTCTCTGTCAATTTATGAAGTGGTTTGGCTATCTCTGCAAATTGAAATATGAATCTTCTGTAGTAACTACACAAACCCAGAAATGATCTAACATCTGTGACACATTTGGGTTCGGGCCAAGTCCTGATAGATTCTGTCTTCTTTGGGTCTGTACTAACGCCGTCACTTGAGACTATATGACCTAAAAACTCTACCTCCTTGGCAAACAGATGACATTTCTTCGGCTTTAGTTTCAACCCAGCATCACGAAATCGGTCAAAAACTTTGGACAGGTTTTCAGTCATTTGATCAAATGTTTTGCCAGCCACAATTATGTCATCAAGGTATATCAAACATGTCTCCAACTGTAACCCTACCAGTACAGTTTCCATCAGCCTTTCGAATGTCGCAGGGGCATTGCATAGTCCGAATGGCATAACTTTGAATTCAAATAACCCTTTTCTGCTAATAAACGCTGTCTTTTCCCTGTCGGCCTCGTCAACCTCAACCTGCCAATAACCAGAGTTAAGGTCGAGACTAGAAAACCAATTATTCCCTGCAAGCTGGTCGAGACAGTCGTCAGTCCTTGGTAGCGGGTAGGCATCTTTGATGGTCAGATCATTCAGTCGCCTGTAGTCAATACAAAAACGCGCAGTACCATCTTTCTTCTTCACCAGTACGATACCACTGGCCCAAGGACTTTTTGAAAGTTGTATCACATCCTTCTCAAGCATTTGCTCAATTTGTGTATCAACCTCTTGTTCCATATGCCTTGGTACTCGACGCATGGGTTGTTTAACTGGATGAGCCATCCCTGTATCAATCTTGTGTTTAATTATCCCGGTTCGTCCGATATCAAATTCATTCACTGAGAACACATCTGAGTACTTGCTGAGCAGGATACCCACGTCTCGTTTCTGTTTCGGATCGAGCCCTTCAGCGGTTCGGTCGTACAAGTCTTGCAAATGAGCCGGAATAGAACACAACTTTGTTTGCGACTTGGTGTCAGTGTGTGCCTTGTGAACTTCATACACCTGGCTGGCAGTGGCTACATTTGTTCCTGGATACAGTACGTGAGTCTCGTTGGTTGGATTCATCATTCGAATCGGCACTGTGCTTTTCCCTTTTACTAATGATTTGGCAACGATACTACACCCGGCCTTACTTTCTCTGGGTAATGGCTCTATCAGGCATAGATCTTCACTACCGAGACTGTTCGTTAAAATATTGCCTTTTACGATCATCTCAGACCTGGCTGGGACCTCTGTACGCTCGGATACTACTACTCGGTAACAACCAAGGGTTCCAGTACAACTAAGTTGCAGAGTCTGGTCTCTAAGCCTCAGTGTTCTGTTACGCAAATCGAGCTGTCCACCTTCATTTATTAAGAAGTCAAGTCCCAGTATAACATCTGCCTCGATGTCTCCCACTACAACGTCGCATTTGTACTGAGTGTCTATAATCTTTAACACAATCGATGTTTTACCCCGAATTTTGATCAGTTCACCTGATGCTGAAGATAGGTCTCGGTTAAAACGAGACAACACCTTGTCATTGTCTGGGATTGTATTCCATACTCTAGTTGAGATCAGAGTCAAAGTTGCCCCAGTATCGACTAGGCAATCGACGCTTCGGCCAGCAATCACGCCAGATACGTACAACCCTGATCCTGTGTATCCAGTTGAACTCACCCCACTTTTCTGTTTAGACTCTGTGGGTGTGGTACTCTGTCGTGTATTTTGCGACCCACTCCTATCATCCTGTCTCTTATGTCTTATATTAGTGTTTGGTCTCAATCTTGGGCAATTGGTCCTGATGTGGTTTTCAGACCCACACTCATAACATCTCCGCTGTCTTCTTGGCGTACTGCTATGCTGACTTGCACTCCGTCTGTATTCATTTGTCTTATGCATTGAGTTAAAACCGGTCGGGCTGGGTCTTGGTCCAGTCCTATTGTCTGCATTTTTCAACGAATTGATCTCAGTACGTAGATCAGCAATCGACCGTTCCAGCTCCCAGATTCGATCGGAGCCAATGTCGGACTCGGTCTTAGTTGTCGCACATAGTCCTCGGCTAGATACATTCTTCTGTTCGGCCCTGTAGAAAGCTTCAAGTTCAATGGCATGATGAGCAGCGTCATTCAAATTCAATGGTCGGGCCTGCTTGACCTTAAGCCGGATATCTGAGCTGTGTAGCGAGTCAATAAACTGTTCCTTGGCCAGCGTCTCATTTAAGTCAGATGGAGCATTGGGATAAGCTAGATTAGTCAGCCTCCGTATATCCTGGGCCAACTCAGCTAAACTTTCTGAAGCCTTCTGTCTTCTATCTCTCAACTGGCACCTGTACAACTCAGTCTGGTTGGGAGGAGCGAAACGCTCTTGTAATGCCGTACTGAGTGCGATGAAGTCATTGGACTGATGTAAAAGGTTCCCGAGAACACCCTGTGCTAGGCCTCTGAGTGACACGGCAAGGTACAATCCCTTGTCTGTAACTGACCAGTGGTTAATTTTGGCGCACGCATTAAAGTGGGCTATGTAGTCGTTCCAAGATCCAGTCCCATCAAACGTGGCTGGCTTAATCTTGGTACTAAAACTGGACTCAGTCCTTGATCTGTTACTGACTGAAACATTTACCGGGTCGTCCTCTGGTAAACGAACAGCTTTTGGTCTTGTAACGAAACTAAATGGTTCGGTGTATACCCCAGATACATCAGGCCTGATCGGACTCAAGCTTGGTGGGACATCTGAACCTCTTTCTTTCTTTATACTTGGCTTCCGTCTCGGTACTGGGCTACTGGTCTCGTACTCAGTCCTATGCACCTTATCACCATGTCTGTCTATGTCTTCACGCATACTAGCTGGCTGGCTCAACCTTGTGATTTCCTGCTCCAGACCTGATATTTCAGCCCTCAGTCTAGTTAATTCACGCTGCCTGGCCAGCCTATCTGCCTGTTCATAAACACTTCCAGGACTCAGTCCTTCTGCTCTATCCATTATGGTGTATGAAGCATGAATAAGTAACAGTGGTTATTCTGTTATAGTTGATCCCACCGCTGCCACCAAATTTCTGTAACGTGCGCCGAGCTGTGCGCACACAGACTAATACTGGGATCTAACTATACAGATATGAAATATATACAAACTCCCGAGCTAAATACAAAATATATTACAAACAGTTATTTACACGGTCCGTCTCGGTCCAACACCCAGTCTTACTTGGACCCATACACACAAACCTAACATAAACACGGACCCGTTCACCAACTCGCAGTACTGACTGATGCTGTACTCAGTACCGACGCAATCAAACACTCATCCCTATATACAAATTATAACGCGGTCGTCACTACCGACTAATTCATTGCTATGTCTTAACGCTGGAGGCAACAATCACCCGATCCTGCACCGAGTCCTATACTACACTATATATATACCCAGTCCCTATTTATAACGCGGTATGACCCAAACATACAGACTCGCTCCTACACTCAGTACAACGCAATCTGTATAAACTATCATGTAACTAACACGGGCCCACACCCGATCCAACACTCAGTCCTACTTTGACCGAGTACAACGTCAAATGGTTAAATCAACTGGCTTCGTATTATTTATTACTACTACGACCCGGTCCTATGTAAATATAATGGGGGTTCAGAGAAGCTGCATGTCTGAACGAGGATTACATGTATGTCTGAATCCAAGTTGCACGTTTGAGTTTCTCTTAATAGCCCTATACTAACCAAAGTCCTAGCAAGCAACTAATATATAAGCAGTTTTCGCTTTCGATGTGATCAACTTGACGGTCGGCACCATTCTACCATTCTCCAGTAATGCACGCTCTTTTATACCCAGCCGCTGGTACCCGTTCTACAAAATCTACTGGTTCCATCACAAACATCATATTAATTATGCGACAGGAATCAACTCTCAATACGGTACTTTACATTGAATCATATAAACCAGCGATATAACAACAAGACAAACATACTAACTAGTGCATTATTTGCCAATAAAAGAACTGATTTAATAACTTACATTACTGTTGTTTAAATCTTAACTCTTTCACACGTCTATGCTTCTTAGTGATGTTGGAGAAACGAAAGTAAACTTTTACGATGTATTATTTATCTAGCCGAACTACATGAAATTAGCGGAATGGCATCAATTTAGTGAAACTGTCATTTACGCACACTAGTTTCGTCACAGTTTTAGTAACATGGATTTTTTAAGATGATGAAGTTCAGTTTCCAATTTCATTTTGTTTTTTCAATATAATGATTCAGAGTTAAATTTATCGGTCTCAGCAATTATTCTTTGCTTTTCCAGATTGTATAATTCGCTTTCTTGTTCATCTCTTTTTCTTTTTGAAGTTTTACTTGATGATTTTGTAGATGTTGATTGGATCAGTTGTACAGGTGTTGTAATTAAAGGTGACAGTTGAAAGGCCACAGGTAACCACATGCCATCTCATCTTCTTCCTGGGTGTCAGATACTTCCACTATATAAGTAAATCAAGTGTTATATTGTTTTAATGACATTTTACAAACAAAATCTTCAAACATTCATACACAAATGCATTTTAATATGTTTCATATCATGTTTGAATAAAATTGTATCCAATCATAAATTTTATTAAATCATTTAATAATGTTTATATCAGCAACAAAAGATAAAGAATAATTATAAACCATAATAATAGTGTATTGTTTTAGTTTGTGTGATTTTGAAGGTTTTCATTAAATACATTTAAAATGGTGTGTGATATGTCTCTAATTGTATGTTTAATATTTTAATTATATAATAAATAAATAATAATTCAAAACTCTCATATGTGTTTAGTGTATTTTAATGCCCATAAGCTGTTCAACAAAAGACACAGTTTACCTATTATGTAGGATACAAGATATATGACAAATTCAAGTAAGTAATGCTTTTAGTAAATATTTTATTATAATGACTTGTGTAATAAACATATACAAAATAGTGTTACATAGTATTATAAAAAGTAAAAACATCTGCCACTAATAGTCAACAAATGTTTTCATTGTAAAATACCTGTATTTACAACTGACTCCAGGCCACCATCAACACCTGTGGCCTCAGCAGACCCGTTTTTCACCCAATGTTGGACAATTAAGTCCTCACATTGGTTCAACACAGGCTTGCTGCCACCCCCAGTCATCTTTGTGGCATCCATCTTTTGCTGAAATCAGTATGGGAAATAATAAGTTTAATTGCATGTGTGTCCAAACTATTTCCCCACCCCACACCCCCAAAAAAGATACAATGATCTTTCTAGATTTAACATAATGTAAGCTACTATTTTAGTATTTCAATTTGTATATATTTTCTTTGCATTAATCAGTGATAAAACACTGGAGTAAATGTTATGGTGAAAAGTAGCATGTTATTGTTTTAAAAGCCACAAAACATTCGCAGTAACCAGTCTTGCCAAAGCTGAAGAAAATACTTTATATAATTTCATGCATTTTGGCATATTTTTAAATAACAAATTAAAGAGGCCACCATTTTAATTTATATAAAATATATGGTCATATAAAAAGCCTTTTTTTTCCTTATGACTTGAATGAGATTTATGCAACATAACACATGAAATTTATTAAATGGTCACGCCTTAGAATATGATAAAAACGCCATAATCAAAGCATTTCAAATAGATGTGTAGGACTGCAAAATATGATTATACAACACGTATCTCTCAGTAAATGCATATTAATTACCTTTCCCTTTACAATTGTAATAAAGCTTCTTCAGTTCCGCAACACTTCGGATACAAGATGTTCTTCCAGATCTAAAAACAAAAATATATATATAATTCTAAGGACATAATATTGTAATTATTACATGTTTAACAAAAAATCAGGTTTACAAGAAAATAAAACTAAAATCTCATAAGGATTAAAATATTTGTTCTGTGTACTCTCTAATATGTTGGGTGTTTTTATTTGTTAAAATCTGCGAAGAACAGTGGCTACAATGTCTAAAAAATATGTTTGCAAATCAGCTGGAACAAACTATAGTATACTATAGTCTCTTATTTTGTTTCTGCGACGGACTATAGGTCTAAAGGTTCAGCATGACAGACTGCATTTTCAGCTTGCTGAAACTGAACATAGCAATCACGTGACACTAGCATGAAAAACGTCATAATATGTCGCCAACTTTAGAAATTTGTGTACGTGTTCTCTTGCATGTATTTATGTAAAGGAATCAGATTTAACGAAATGTGAAGGAAGTGTAGACCATAGACATAAAATACATACTCAACAGTGAGGTGTCAATAGATCGGATAGCCGCGCCTTATCAGATGTGTGTAGCTATTTATAGACATATATTTGACGTGTAGTACACGACAACATAGCTACGTGTATTTTAAAATGTCGTCTGTCGTAAAAGTTGGTACGTAATGATGATTGCTCGTAATTTTTATTCATATTTCTGTAGAAAATTGACAATTGTTTTTTAACATGAATTCAAGGAATTATTGGACTGTTTTTGAACTTTGTTAGTGACATAATGATAGCTCTACTGTTAGCGTTATGATTTTGAACCAGTGTCAACACTGTACTAAGATCTACATGCAGATAGCTTATTCAATGAACGTGGTCTACGAATTATTTAAAGTAGATCCGTCACTGATAAGATTTCTGCAATGTTAAATCATCAAATGGATTTACACACATGGAATGGATTGGACGTGGATAGGATATGGATTTGTTCAATATGTTACAATTAATAATTCAAATTATGGAAGAAAGTGAAATCTACAGCTTTAAAACGGAAATCAAGACTAAACAGTGAGTAAATATATGTGTTAGCTCTTGTTTATGTGTTCATGCAGTAATGTGTATGTTTAAGGGCTGAAGGATATTTAATTTGATAGAGATCTAATATATTTTATTTATCATTATCGGTGTGTTCTTTTGTTTTAAATTGTTATTTTTGTGCATTTGTTTACCATTTGAAAATCTAAAATCATTGTGTTTTGCTGGAAATAGGAAAGGGCCTTTATAATTAAATTTTCATGCGTACACTGACTTTTCGTCACTTTCTAAATCAATTAGTAAAATCAAATTATAAATTACAAAGTCAAGCTGACAGAAAAACAATGTAAAAACTCACGAATTAAGCACATTAGCAATTTCTTGCAACATTGTTCTTTTTGTTTGGCCCCATTTGATGCTCCTCTAAACTTTCCAAAAAGTTTATCACTTCTATTTATTATCTCTGCAATGGCAAACTCCTTTTCAAATAAAGTCCAGTTTGGATTTCTCTTACGTGATTCCATTGCTAGCATCAGCTGTCAGTTGCCCGTTGACAGACGATAGTTTGTTTACAAATCGACTCGTGACGTCACGTGTAAAACAGCTAAAAACTCGCCCCCGAATGAAGAGTAGCTATGAAATTCTTAGCCAAGAACGTTGTTCGTTCTTAGCTTAGAAAATTATTAAGAACAATAGTGAAACGCAAATATTTCAAAATTCTTAGTTAAAAAATTTAAGAGGCTAAGACTACTGTTCATTCTTAGTTTAAGCGATTACTTAAGAACGTTCGTGAAACCGGGGCCTGTTCTCAGCACTTTGTTCTGCAGAACTTGTCCCAACTTCAGTAGAAAATGTAGATGACAAAATTGTCGCATTTAAACACTTTGCACAATATCTTAACCTAAGACCTCGACTAAATCTAAAAACATAATAAGCCTTGGTTTAATGAAGAGTGTAAAAAATCTATTCGTAAACGTAGGGCGGCATTAAAGCAATTTGATGTTCGACCTACCGATACAAATCTGAATAACCTTCAAAAAGAACGGGCAAAAAGTCGCCGGACTATTAAACATGCCAAAATATCATCTTAGCAAAAGTATGTTTCAAATATAAATGGCAATCCTTCCATCAAAAACGTTGCTAAAATTTCCTCATCGGCCAACTATACGCCTCAATTTCAAACCTTTAAAGACACTGCTGAAAGAGAAAAGGTTCATTTTAAATCTGATAAAGACGAAACTTACAATCAATCCTTTTCCTTGAAAGAGCTTAAAGATGCTCTAAATAAATCGCATGATACCGCTGCTGGTCCAGACGACATACCGTATCAATTCTTAAAACATTTACCAATTCGATCTCTAAACTTACGTCTGTCAATCTTAAATGAAATTTGAATATCCGGTAAAGTACCCGATTCTTTGAAAAATGCCTTCATTATTCCACTTCATAAACAAGGTAGGGACCCAACAGATCCTCAAAGCAGTAGAACTTTTGCTTTGGCGAGCTGTATTTGTAAAACCTTAGAACGAATGATCAATAATAGACTTTTCTGGTATCTTGAGTCCAACAACTCAGAATATCAGATTATCAAAGTGGATTCAGACACCAACGTAGCACAGTCGATCATCTTGTTCGTTTAGAAACACTCATTGGTGATGCCTTTGTCAAGAAGGAACATCTTGTAGCTGTGTTTTTCGATCTTGAAAAGGCTTATGACACGGCTTGGAAACATGGGACTTTAAAGGATTTAGGTGACCTTGGTCTCAGGGGTCGTTTACCAATATTCATTGACAGCTTCCTTTCTGACAGAAATTTTCAGGTCAAGATTGGGTCCACCCTGTCATCTGTTCATAAACAGGAACAGGGTGTCCCCCAGGGTAGTATTCTATCTGTTACCCTTTTTAACATAAAATAAATAATATTTTAAAAACTCTTCATGAAGGGGTTGACTGTTCACTTTTTGTGGACGATTTCGTTATTTGTTACCGCTCTAAAATATGAGCGTAATTGAAAGACAATTACAACAATGTCTAAATAAGTTGCAAAAATGGAGCAACACCAACGGTTTTAAATTTTCTCAAACCAAAACCAACTGTATACATTTCTGTCAGAAACGTGGTCTTCCTGTTGACCCCGAATTGTTTTTAAATAACGTTCGCATTCCCGTGCTCCATGAAACTAAGTACTTGGAGTCATTTTTGACAGGAAACTGACCTTTCTTCCACATATGAATTACATCAAGAAGAAATGGCTCAAGGCTCTTAACTTGCTTAAATATTTATCCCATACAGACTTGGGAGCCGATAGGAAAACATTGTAACTTCTGTACCGTTTCCTAATTCGGTCTAAATTAGATTACGGAAGCATAGTCTATGGTTCTGCCAGGAAGTCTTTTCTCCAGATGCTGAACGTCGTTCACAACCAGGGACTTCGTCTAGCTTTAGGAGCGTTCAGGACCTCACAGTGCAGAGCCTTTACGTTGAAGCCAATGAACAATATTATTCTTGCGTTGCGAGAAACTTTTTTGCAGTATATAACTAAACTCGTGTCTTATCCCTAAACATGAAGAGCTTTATGATCGATCACCTAAAGCTATCATACCTCTTGGTTTAAGACTTAAAGATAGCATAAACACATCAGGTATAAAACTCGATAACATTTCTGAAAAACCCACAATTGAACATCCACCATGGCAACTGCGTTCTGCTGATGTGAATTTAGAACTCTGTAAAAATAAAAAGTCGAACACAGAACCTTTGATTTTACGATCTGAATTTCTCGAACTCCGTTACAAGTATTCTGATCACCTTCATATATATACTGATGTTTCAAAGACGGACTCTCACGTTGGCTGTGTTTCCGTAAGTAATAGCCACTGCATTAAACAAAGACTTCCTAACAACTTGTCTATCTTCACCGATGAAATCCGGGCCATAAATCTAAGCCTTGATTTCATTTCAGATCACTCCGGTGAAAAATATGTTATATTTTCAGACTCATTATCTGTATTGCAGAGCATAAATTCACTGAATTATTCAAATCCACATGTTCGCACTGTCCTTGACAAACTTCAAAGTTTATATGACACTAACGAAATCTCCTTCTGTTGGCTTCCTAGTAATGTAGGCATCCGAGGAAACGAAGATGCTGACAGTGGTGCAAAATCTGCCTCAACCCTCACTGAGACAGATCTTTGCATTCCACACACTGAGTTTAAACCACTTATTAACCGACACATTTAAACCAAGCGGCAAACAAGTTGGGACAGTATTGTTTGTAACAAATTACACGTAATTAAACCTAACGTCGGTGCCAATGTCTCTGCTTGCAAAGAAAATCGACGAGAAGACGTAGCTCTTACCCGCTGTCGCATTGGACATACTAGATTAACTCATTCATATCTTTTAAAAAGAGAAGTTCAACCTGTATGTGTTCCTTGCCAGGAACCACTGACAGTCAACCATATTTTATTACAATGTATCGACACAGACCACATACGGTCGAAGTATTATAATGTGCATAACATGTGCGAACTATTTAGGACAGTGTCGGATTCTAAACTTGTTTGCTTCTTGAACGAGATTGGTATTCTTAATAAGTTATAAATTTCTAATCTGTTAATTTACCAATCGTCATACTTTTTTAAACCGTTTTATGTGCTGACCTGTTTTTAATTATAATTTATTTATTTTTACCTGATAGTTTTTATATTTTTCTATATTTTACATGCGTAGTTTGGTTTTAACCTGATTACGCTCTATTCACATATAATTTTGTATTCGGTGCCGTATGACCTGTTAAGTGTCGGTGTGCCGTAAAACCCAAATAAACATATAAATAAATAAATAAAAAGTTGACGTAGTTTACATATCATACATTTATTTTATATAAAGGTGTCTAATATATCATTTAAATACAAATTAAAAATATTAAATAATGTATTCTAAAGCTTAATCCTGTTCAGTCAGGAAAAAACGTTGGTTCATATTTTAAATGCTTACATTTTAAGACAATAAATCTTGCTACCTGTAGTAAATGTAACAACAAGGGTATTAAACCTTTTTTTTCTAAATAATAAAACAAAACGGTTTATGAAGTAATTTTTCGACTAAAATGTTGACAGCACAAATATACTTTTCACAATTCCCAATGAACTCTTTTAACTGTTATTTTTCATATTTGTTTGAACCCATCTATAAACAAACGAAGTGAATTGCATGTACTTTTGTGGCATTATATGTTTGGTAACATCAGTGTCATTATTTTGACACACGTTTCATTAAAAGTATTTATTACCTACTGATGCTTTAGGAATTGGAAAAATTAGATCAAGACAATACAATAGAGTACAATACAGTACAATACAATACAGTACAATACAATACAGTACAATACAATACAGAACAATACATCCCGTTCATGACTATATGAATAACCTAGTTCATCTTTCTTCTTCCAGCGAACATTTATAAAGACATAGATAACATTAATAATCATAAGTCAATATATAGGACAGTCAATGTGTTCTAGCATAAATATCAGGTATTATATCCATAAACTTAGTTTTGTGTAGTGTTTTGCATACACTATGAAAATTCCTTTCTTAATTTGAGTTGATGGTTTAATTAAAGAAACTTAAAAAACTTACGTAAATCTACGGCAATATTTTCTTGAAGTTTTAGAAAATGAGTTTGTTTAAGTCTGATTCCTCATTTATACAACCCAGGATAAGATAAAGCTGGTGGCATAATACTGAAGCTACTCTGTATCGAGACAACTGATCGTTTTGAATGGCTTTATAATAGGAATTAAAATACTTGTACCTGCATTTATTATATATGTGTATATTTATAACATAGATTGTTTTTCTTTGTTGGTATTGCAGACGGAGTAAAATTATGTTCAAGTATTACACTGTTGATTTAAAATGTATATATGACTTGTATATGGCTTGGAAAATGACGCAAAACGCAGGTTTTGCATAAGAAAAGTAAAATATTGTCTATTAGAAGTCCTGTCAGACATGTTTCGTCTAGCAATGTCATGTTCAAAGATGCTAACAATGCTAACAATGTTCATTGTTCTTTAGGCCGTACAGTCAGTTTGGGTAATTTTCCACGGATTTATTTCATTGAAATTCACCTAACATATTCATGTTTAGAAAAAAAATCAATACATGTTTATGCACATATTATCGTTTTGCGTTATTTATTTATTATTTATTAAATTAAACAGTCTGTATGACAAACCTTTAATCCTGACGAGGCAGATGGCTGCTCCTGCTCTAGATCTACAGTACATGTACATTTGAACTTGCTGATGTCTCTTTTAAATTCAAAAACGTTTCTGGGCTATTTGACACTATAGAAAACGTTATGAATAATGTGGACATGACAAATCACAATGCCATGTGCATAAGACTAAATGTTTTCCAAAACATTCATTTAATTTAAAGAAAACTTACAATGTCAAAGTTGAGATGAAGTCTGGAATCAAAATGCTGACAGCCAATAGTCTCAAATCTACTTTTCTTAGCAAAAAAGCTTGCTTGCCATTATAGCAATCTTGCTCTTTTGCAGACTAAAACAATAGTAAACAATTGCACATGCAATTTCATGCTGTTCCACTTTACTGCACACATTTTCTATGTTATATAGCCAATATAAATATGAATACATTGCTAGTATGAACCTTCTATTTTCTAGCTGACCCACAATAATAGCAAAAATAAATATAAAGATAAATGTTTAATGCAGAAACCATTCTGTATCAAAAGAAACATGAACAGTAAAGTATTAATCGAGGATCAAACAGTTGCAATTCTGAACATATCCCTCCACTAAGTTCTAACAAAGTGTGATTCACCTGAGGACGTAATTATCTGAGAAGTTCTTATATAAGAGTTAAAAAATTGTTCAATACATGAAGCTACAGAACGTTCTAAATCGATTTGATAGTTTTTACATATTGTTTCGTGGGGAAAGTTGGGTACTAGTAAACCATAATAAATATACACTATATTCATTAATAGGATACGATTTTACTGACGATTTTATCATTTTATGTTTTCATTTTTAGTCACAATGTGTACGCAGCTGCGTATTCTACGTACAGACAGCTTCGCGCATGATTGATATTACAGTTGCAGTTAAACATTTATTAGAACAGTACTTTGCAGTCGATTTACTATGTTAGAACAGTACTTTGCTACTATGTAAGTACATGTAATACTTATTTTTTAAACCTATAGGCGCACAGGAGTATGCAAACAATCAACAATTGCATATTCTATCTTAATCAGCCAACCTGTCTTAAGCAGCCAATTATAGGCTGTGCCTTGGGTGGTTGATTTAGACAAGTTTGATTGTAGTTTATTTTGTATTTCTCATTTCTTCATACACTGTCCGTACATACGAAGCAACAACGGTTTTTACTTAAACAAAACTTAAACATACATAGTTTATATAACCTTTTTACAACATGTGTCAATAACCGTGGCCCTCTGCATTGACTTATCTACCTAACGACGTATAAATATATCATAGGATACATCGAATATCAATCATTTTGTAACGATAATAATATCGTGTCGATCCTTGTGATCGAAACTCAACCTAAATTGCATCGTAAGCAAAAACGATCTTTAGGTTACATATATTATAATCAGATATTGCAGTTAGATCAACGACATCTGTAGACAATTATTTTCCCTGTTGCAAAAGATAGTCAATATGTGTAGTCTAGCCTCGTGATACGTGTGTTCACTTGAGACGTATACAATTAAAACACTTTAAATAAGGAAATGTGACAATGCCCTATAAGCATTGCAACTTATACCAAATTTAAAAAAAGGCACAAAAAGGTATTCACGTGCAAGCCAAATATGCTTAACCCGGTTTTACAGAGTTCTAACCTCGCACTCTTTGGGATGTTTCTCGATTGCAAGCAATTAAAAAGAAAACCGATCTGCTTGAAAACTTGTCTATTTGAATAAAAAAATGTCCAGAGCTGACGTTTTTATTAGAAAAATTAAGACGTCGTAAAAGAAAGTAGTGATGTAAATGATTGCTCACATCATATTAAGATGAGAGAGAAGTATTATTTATACTAGAAGAACTAAACAAAATTGTTGATTGTAAATGAAATTATTTTTTAATAACGAAATCAAAATGGCCACACAAGAAGTGTAAATAGTAGCATCCTGTTTTAAAAGTCGATACATCTGAAAATGGTCAGTGGATAAACACCAACGGTAATTTCTGGGTGATATACAGATAAGTCCGGGATATATCAGCCAGGCCCCGCTTGCAGTAACATGTTTCATTTGATATCTTCACATCATCAGAACTAGAGCGCGATGCCTATATATGGAATGCTCACTGAAATTTTCACATGGGGAAAGTTTGTTTTGCGGACTTTTATTGGTTTCACGACACTAAATGAATTTGTTATTTACTCTTTAGTAATTGTCAAAACTCCTTAAGCAATTTAACAGCGAACCGTTTCTTTGGGAACACAAAACTATATATGCCGAGAAAGAACAATTAAAAGTGCCTCTGCGAAGAAAAGTTATGTGTTGCAAAGACGTTTATGCGCCACTGAAAACATACACAGTAAATTCTGCATAGTGTACCCGCACAATTTCAGTGAAATTATCACTTCCAATCTAAATGGATCAGTCCATTATTTAGAATAGGAGTGCAGTTATTTTGAATTTTCATAACTCTGCAGTGTTTTAGTTTTGTTTTGCACAAGATTGCATGGGATTATATAATATAATGTTCTGATATATAAAAAAATAATACCATATATCCGCTTTCCATCTCCACCATACACTCGTACCAGTTTTATACAGCATACCACTTCATTTAGATAGTACCTTTTAAGGTTGCGCTTAACGACACACTAACAATCATACAGTTATCTAGGTACGGTCACCAACAGCTCGTGAACTAGTACAATTATATTCGGTATCGACTATTTACATATTTCTTGAAACTTTATTACATCTGTATTATTATTCTCAGTTCTATTCTCTCTGCACCGTATTGAGATTCCTCCTCTCATGTCCATTGTGATGATACGTAACCTTATAACAATCTCTTGTTGAAGTAGGCCTGCTCCTCCATAATAACGTGGTTGCCAAATTTAATGTCTTGTGTCTGGATGTTATTTAGTTGACCAAAAATCCATTTTCGGATGTATGAAATTGTGAAGTTCATGATAGCGTTAGCAGGCATGTATCGCAATTTCCACCGTGTCCCCAACCAAAATAGGGTCATTTTTGTACATGTATAGCAATTCGAAGTCTTTAAAAATGACAGAGGTAATACTGTATTCATATCGCAAGGTAGTTAAACATATGTCGCACATATGACTAACATTTAAACACACATCTCTTCTCCGTCTAAGGCTAAAATATGTCCCGGATTGACCATGTTAACCATGGCAATTCAATGTTACCGGTCTAAGCTTTTTGGAGTAATGCATTGACATAAATTAAAAGAACGTGGTAGGCCTTATTCTTGAAGCGTTTATACATATTGCACATGCATTACACATTTATAACGACCACTGACTCCTTCGTTCACATGACTTATTAGGAAATACTCTATGGCATTTTTTCTTTTATTTGTTAATGTTTGTTTTATTTTTTCATGTACGAATAAGTGCATTTTCGAGAATTATACTTAACGCTTCCACTTAAATGCGCATGTTCAGCATTCCGAGTTTGGAGTATCAAAATCAACATTTAACCGCATGTTTGAGGATTCAAAACGGGTTGGTCACTGTTTGACGTAGGTAAATGGCAGAAAAGAAAAACAACTATATATATTTCTTATTCATTTAAATAAGCGTTTCACTATCGACTAAATATGTGTACTGTTCATGAATGACGTATACACATAAAGTGTATTACCTCATGCGTAGTTAGAAGCCATATCAGATTGTTTAGCACCAACTGGGTTATATTAGTTCAAAACCATTGCGACACTTTATACTTTAAGACAATTTCCTCAAGGGCAGGATGTTCACATATTACCTACAGATCATATGTGATATTTTAATCTATTATTAATTATGATGTTAAAGACCTGTTTGTCGAGAAACTAATACACTAACAAACAATAAGAGACAAATTCGACCAAATGTGACAACTTCATTTTAAAGATTACACTGTATTCAGTATGTTGATTCAATAATAAAGGCACTAAAGAGTGATTTCTTTATGTTTAGTATGCTACCACTTAATTTAGGTTTTTGTTTGTCTTAACTGTCTACAAATCTCCGAAGGTCTTGTAGTGATTCAGGGAAAGACTTGGCATTTTTATAAGACTACAAATACAGAACTAACCGCCTAGCGTCATTTTGCAATACTTGTTATCGCGATGCTTGTTTGACAAAAGCTGTGGTTGAAAATACAATGCCAAATGCATGATTATGGTTTCCATGGTTCCATATGTAAATGGGTCGCAATGAAAGTCAAATGCACTGTATGCAATCTTTATAAAATGGAGTCAATCCAAATATTATCAAGATAATTGAATGAATCCTAAAAGGATAGGCATTATTTTGTCCCCATATGGCAAATCGTAACAACGTCGTTGCTATGTTCTTACTCTTCCACTTAATTTTATGCTAATCGGAGTATCCTTAAATGTCAAACGATTTATAACCTCAATTCAGTTGGATTTGTATGTTCTTCCAAATATTATTATTAGTGAATTTTGTCTTAAACATCCTTGCTTTTGTTTATTTATACTCTCACACTCAGTCCTAATACCATTATTTGGCTATTATGAATTAATATTATATATATTATATTCGTATATGACTTATTTATACATCTTATGTGAATTGCAAAAGAAGATTGAAAATGGTTGCCTATTAAAACTGTATGCACTGTCCATAACAATAAACACAAAGTTAAAGCATTGGATATATCCATTTTGCCATTTAACTTCAACTACTGGAGATGTCAGTCATATATAAATGGGGACACTGATGTATATCGCCAATCCTTATAGCAGAAAGACAAACATCTACCGGAAATCGAGACTTAGCGAACCAACCAATACATATCAAGTCATGTATAGTTTAATTGTACAGTGTATGGTGTTATATGGTTATTTAAACAACTATACAAATAAACAGATGAATTATCCGACTTACTCAGCATATCGTTACTATTTCTCTTTGCTTAAACTGTATTCTGAAATTTGTACATTTCTTCGTTTACATTTGTCATTTAACTGAATCCACTTAGCCATTTTCCTTCACCACTACCTTTTCATTTTTTAACCCCTTTCGTGAAAACAGCACGATTGTAAACAGATTCGCCCAAACAAACTTCGTTAGTTTAATTTGACATTGATCAAACTCTTTCCACCGAAGTGCATAAATTGCTAGGCCAAAACTAATTCAAATTTTCCTCATTCATTGAATTTAACTCCTTTTACTCAACTCCCTTTTCAACCCTCATTGTTCAACATCTTTTATTTAACTCACTTTATTCAACTCATCGTGTTTAATTTCTTTTGCACTGTATCCTTCCTTTAAACCATTTCTCTCAAAATCTTTTTTCAGAAGCCTTTCTTTCATATCCCAAGTTCAATAATTGCATTTAACGACTTTGAATTTTTCACATTGTCCAAAATATTTTCTTTAAAACTATTCGCTTGATGAACCACAAGATTATGTATTTTTGTTCAAACACTTTCACAGAACCATGTTGTATTAAACCTTTTGATACAACCGCGTTTCTTAACATACTTAACAAAAAGCAATGAATTGAATCCTTTAATAAAACACTTTGTATTGAACCATTTTTATTAAAGCCATTGTCCAACCACTACCTGATTAAAAGCATTCGTCTAAATATATTTAACTCTTTTCCTTAAACCATACTCATTAAATGGTCATATTAAAGTCCCTTGTAAACACCTTTCATAATATTAACTTCGTCGAACCATCATTTGCCTCCCTGTTCGTTGAAATCCCTTGTCTAAACTCTTTATGACCTAAACGCACATATCACCCCTTCATTGAAACATCTGCAAAGAAGCCCATTGTCCAGCTATTATCTGTACAAATCTCCTTCGTCCAATTATCTTTGTTGACCCCTCTATATTGGATCTCGTTATTCATCCATAATTTCCCCAATCTCTTTCTTGCAACATGTTTCTTATTTTATCCGCGTTAATTGAAACCTCTTTATTAACACAATTTGATATGCCCAACCTTATTTCATCTTGCTTCACTAAAGCCTCTTCAATAAAATATTTTTATGGATTTTCAACCCATTTTAGATCACACCTCTTCGGTCAGTCGTCGTTATTAGTCGTCTACACCAAATCCTCTGCATGTAAGTCGCTACCCACAACCTTTCTAACTTTTCTTCGTTGAACCAACTTCCTTAAATTCTTTACGTTGAAAACTGTTCATTGAACCCTCTTCATTGAAATCCCTTTTTTAATCCATATTTAATCTATTCCCAACTAAAACATTAAAACTTTTAGTTGGTTCAATCTACGTCACTAAACCCTGTGCTATTTAATTCTCTTATGAACCCCCTTACTTTCATTGAATTTTCTCTATTGAATCCACTCGTCAACACCTATTTGACACTTCGTTTAACAATCTGCCATTCTCCCTTTGTAGCCCCTTGTCAGGCCAGTCTTTTATTAAACTTAATTTCACTAAAACATCTTCAATGTCTAGTTTTGTGGTGCTTCTTGGTGGTCTTGGTCAAACCCCAACATGGCACAATCACCTCTGTCCAGAGCACCTTCTGGTCCCTTCTCCACTGTATGCTCTCCGCTGGATTCTTCTCATTGAAGTCAATGGATCACTTTTTAAATGTTATCCCTTTTATTTCACTTTCTTAATTGGAGTGCCCTATATTAAGACATTCTAACCACATCACATTTGTTAATTTGCTTTTAAACGTTAGCCTTTAGGTTCGTCAATGCATGGACTTAAGTTCCTGTCAGGACGAGAACTTTTCTTGTGGAGAGTTCGTCCAGCTGACCTACAGTTGTGAATGAAAATAAAAAAGATCTATTTAAAAAAATATCTAAGCGCTGACATTTTCTTAAAGATAAATTATGATGAAAGTAGTGACGTCATTGAAAACGTGTTCACAGACATATAAACCAGTTTTACAGAGCTCTAACCTCGCACTTTCTGAGTGTTTCACAAATGCAAGCAATGAAAGTTCAATCTCCATCATAGAAAACTACCTGTTACAATCCTTAGAGGATGGATTAAAAAGCAACAGAGATCTTATGCTCTGTGAGAATTTTTTACGACCGCCACATGGCTCTTTTTGTTAAATGACACATCAAAAATTTGTTATTTAATTTACATTTGGCTTGCACGTGAATACAATTGTCCTGTTCCTTTGCAAATGCTTCGGCAGAAACTATGTAGATCAATTAAAGATTCTTATGAGGTTGTTATAGAAAGACTGTCCAAAAGCACAACGCATCCACTGTATGTGTTGATTAAAAAAACTTCAATCTTGAGACGTCTATAGATACAACAGTATAAAGTTTGAAATATGATGGGAAAGGATGATAGATGAATAGGCAGACAACAAGACTCACTGAAAGACGAATGGACTGATAGGCAATAAGACAGACTCATTAAGGAGATGTGAAAGAAAGATTGTGTCAGAGCAGGTAAAAACAAGGTAAGGTATGCAACTCTTACAACATTTATTGAGATAATGATATGGAGTTATTGGCATCATCAGGACAATTTGTGGATAAAAGACAAACTATCTAAACAGGTGAAAATAACTTTATTTACCTTACTTGCATTTCCAAAGAGAATATACAATATGAAATATTATACTAGAGCGCAAAACAACAGCATCATTATCTTCATTAACAACATTTCGGTTTAAGTACTCTATAAATCAAATGGACAAAACAGCATAGCTGCACTAATGTTTCAACTGCTTTAATTAAAGCACAATTAAAGACAATGCCATATGATTCAGTTCCTCAATAATTTATGGTCAAATTGCAATGAATCGATCTTCAATAATTTCTAAAATTAGAATTTAATGTATTTTAAGTAAAATGGAATAGACTTAATATACGTTGCCTCACTCATACAGTTCACCCTGTATTTTTTCGATTGTGGATATAATAACAAAATAAAATAAGTGGAAATTAAAGCATTAATCCTCTACAAGGATTGAAGGGTTTAAACGCATACAATTAATCACTTAATATAACGTTAGTCTAACTTGAATTTAAATCTTTCGAAACTTTAATTCAAAGCCTGCTCTTATCAACCCTTCTAAGCACGATATATGACGCGATCTTATTTGGGTCCAAATAAGGGTACCTGGGCGAAATTGGTTTCTGATTTCAAAACTGGTTATATTTTCAAAATAATCGAAAAAATACCATAGTTGCAAATATTTTCATGACAGCAGTATTGACCCCTTTTAGGCAAAAAAAAAACAAAAACACCGACAAAGACAATTTAATCTTAGCAAATGTATATTTACTTTGAAGTATATAATTGCATGAAATAAACAATTAATACGCGTTCTTTGACAATGACAAGGATATACAATTTCAATACCCAAAATATGATTTGATGTACATTTTTAAATTGAAAATGGTTACCACGACAACCATGACAATCTGCATTTAAAGGTCACATAGAGGTACTTTGCCTCGTAACTAGCGATAACATACTTTTTTTATAGATTGTGGTGTACATTAGCCAAAAGAGCAGTAATCAAGGTGAAATAATGAGTACTTAATGTTTTTTAACATGATTATCCCAGTTGTCCATCCTGTAAGTTTCGCATTTCTTGCGAAACATTGAAAAACCAACAGCGTACGCGCTATGTGATGTTTTCGAGTAAAAACAGTTGTGTCAAGTTTAACCGCATTTCTAGGATAACGTCATTACCGCATTTGGACCCCAAATCACAGATCGCGTCACATACTATAAAGCTGGGCAGAAAGTGTCGATCTAGATCAGCCATCTGCCTTATAAGGGTTAAAGGCTTGTCAGACAGATTGTTAAATTCCAATAAATCAATCTGTGGAAAATATCGCAAATAAAGGGTATAAAATATAATGTACATGATCTTCTTTAAACATGTCATTTTTTTCTAAACATAAATACATTAGGTAAATTATGCATGCCAGGATGAATAAAAGACACATTTTTGTATAATTTAATGTCTGTGCCAATTGCCAAGCCATCCACTACCCATATAGTCATTATAAATGAACTGCCTTCATTCAAGACTTTTAAATAAACGTACCTTGTCTGCAGAACCATTAAAGCATATAAATATATACAAAATACATAGATACAGTTATTTACATTCCAATTAAAAAGCCAATCAAAACGATCTTAGGCTCATGCATACATGTCAGGTTTCAGAATGTAGAGTAGCTTCAGTGTTATGTCACCATCTTTAATAAATATGGATCATCGGGCTGTATTCGTCACGATTCTTAGCTTATTTCATTAAATCTTAAAGAAACTATTTCCTTACATTAACGTTTCTTAAGTTCATTTGTAAAACCATCTATTGTAAGAAATTAAACAAAAGAATTTTCATTCTTCATGGATACAATAACTGATATTTATACAAGACTTTTACATAAATGTACCTTCTCTGCAAAACAGTCAAAGCAAAACACAATGTATGTTGTGGATAAACATATAAATATAAACTAAACGCATATACAACTATTTACATTCCGATAACATTCATTTAAAACGATATTAGACTAGGACATTCATGTCAGTTTTCATAATGTAGTGTAGCTTCATCATTATGCCGCTAACTTTAATAAATAAGGATTCTGGTGTTGTATTCATAACGATTCTTAGAAAATATTTCCTAACATTTACGAAAGTTTGTCACATTTCATTTATAAACCAAGTGAACAATTTCTAAATTTGTTTAATCAAAAACAAAGTAGTTTTTATTGTTCATGGACACAATAAATGATATTTAAACAAGAATACAATATCTATCCTATTTATTAATTCATGATAATTAATATTCACAATTAATATTTAAATATTCGCCGGAAGAATACAGATTAACAAGACAGGATTTTCCATATTTTTTGCATCAGTTGCATTATATACTGGTTATAAATGACGAAATGTACTCCCATCTTGTAAACATTAATGTATATATATACAAAACAATATATTATTTGACTATGTACAAATAAGTTTTAAATATTCATTATAAATATATACAAATTAGCTCCAATAACTGATCTCATACAGATTACCTTCACTAAATACTAAAATTCTGTCCTTTAATGTCGTCATTAACTATTTTTTTACTTTTAGATTCAACAATCGTAACCAGTTAACTTAATTACTTTGCGCATAAGTACACTATTCAGTATAAACCTATGGCGGCATGAAATGGTAAAACATGCAATATACTGTTGAGGAACCATGCCAATTCTTTACTAAATAAAAATGACCTCAAGTATAAATCTAAGTTAATCTCCCTTAAAGATTTGTAAAAATCCTTACCCATCTAAGCTGGAGATTGGCATTTTCTCTGCTCAATCATAATGCCAGCGATTCTCATGCAGCTGATTGTTACATTGGCGATCGTTTAATACGTAAAAACGAAAAAATGTTATTACTGTTATGGCGACAATGCATTTATTTGCGACTACGACTAATTTTAAAATTACCAATAAACTACCAAAAAGAAAATACCAACACCTTGGTCCAGCGGAATCTTAGCATTGCAGTGACATCTCTGAAGCAAAAGATCACACATTGACTAATTAAATAATTATTCAGCTTCAGCTGCATCTTTCTTAGAGAGCAGGTGATTACTTTCCAAAGTTAGGTTTTCATGTTTATTTTGGTTGTTGAAAAGGATAAATGCCTTTTTCATGAAGTTCAGTTTATGCGTTGTTATATATTCGGGAGAAGTCTATGCTAGTGTACTCAGTATCACCAGTTGCAGACGACACAGTTGCTTGATGGGATTGGTCTAGAGGGGTGTGTATGTCAAGCTCAGCATAGTTCAACTCTGGTTCGGACGCAGCCAGCTGGAAAAGGGAAAACTATGGGTTGATGTGTATTATAACTGTAAAATTTAAATTTACATATACAACGTGTAGAGAGAGACCAAAAAAGAAAGAGATAAAAACAGAAACAGAGAGACACAGCGAGACAGAGAGAGAGAGAGAGAGAGAGAGAGAGAGAGAGAGAGAGAGAAAGAAAGAAAGAAAAAAGAAAGAGAGAGAGAGAGAAAAAATAAATGCCAAGATAAAATCGAAGAAACATCACGGACTGTTTTGTTACTATTCGTTCAGTTATCAACAACCATCGAAATAATTACATTTACACGACACTAAAATAAAAACCGTGATTTATAGTACGCTTAATCACGCAAAATGTAAATTATTTTTTCCTGACCTGAACAAAGTACAGCGTGTTTTTGCAAATATGGACAAACTCAAATTCTGATTAAAGAACAAGGACGTAACAATGTATAGTCACCAGAGAATCAGAACCTGAGCATAGAATCATTTTGACCAATCACTCAATAAATAACGTTACATTTGTGTTATAACATTTTACTTTTAAATGACTTTTTCATATTTTAATCTTAAGCTATGGCCCTAAAAGATCAAAACATTGACGATTAACTTATTTGACAATCCTTTCTTGTTGCTTTTTGTAAATGTTATTTTTTTAGAGAATAACAGATTTGCATATTAATTCGTAAAGGCTGAACTGGAATAAAACAACATACATTAACGGCAATATAACGTATACTGGTCAAGAAAAGCTCAAATTCAATAAAAACGCCAAATGTTTGGACTGTATTTAACAAGATCATACTGTTGTTCTTTGACTTACATTCACTTGCACAGAACTGTTTGTTCTGCCTTGTTTTTCCTTCTTGACAACGGCATACTCGCAATCATTTTCTGCTGCTAGAGGAATTGTTTCTTCCTGCTGTCTCTGTGGTCGTTGACTTTTCGGTATGACACAGGCATATTCGTTTTCGGGATAACTTGTTGAACATTGGATAATAACTCCGGTGTCGCCTGGACCGTCGTTATGTTGGTCGGGATGTGTAGGCGCATCATCGTTCCGACGAACGTCAACAGCGTTTTGTTCTGCAACTGAGAAAATACAGTTACCACATTCTATCAACATGCCTGGTAAGTTTTTCACGTTTCACTTCTGTCCGTTGTTCTTGTCGAACTAAAAAGTATATGTAGGTCTTATAAATGTTGAAACAATGAAAAGTAACTCTAGTTACATTTTGGTTTGTTTTTTTTTGCGATAAAGTAGGAAAGTTTCCTTAATTTTGTTAAAAATACTGGAGCTTACAAAAGTAACTTAATGTGAAAAAGCAAGCGCTTTACTTTTTAACTCTCAGGGAATTTTAGAGAAACAATTTAATTTTTTTTTCTGTTAAACAATAGTGATAATAAATAGAGCCTGAAACGAAAGCAACGCAAAATTGCGTAACTGATAAATAATGAAAATCCTGTCAACACGAGGAACAACATAACATTTAATAAACTGATATCATCGGACACTTGAAATCGTATTCATGTCGGAAGAACGTTTTTGTTTATTATTTCATCTAATGATAATATTTTCGGCTTTGTTAATGAAAACTATCTGCAAAGCAACATTACTTCGAACTTTAGACTGTTAATGTGCAATGTCAATATAACGACCAAATCTTACGACTTTCAAACTGCGACACCTTTCATAAAACGCTCGGTTTTAACTTTGTTGGACATACGCCCGACTTAAGATAAGATCCTGATAAGATAAGAACGATCTGCCTAAGACAATATGTCAGCTATACGTAGACGGTGATCGCTCAGAAAAAAAGAGAAAATACTGTGTACCTTCGCTGTGACTAGAATGCCGTGTACACCTAACATAATACCACAACCAGCCATGTTATCGTGTATCTGGGTTATGTATACAAAGAACAATGTGCATTGTTTCCTTAATCTACTTAACAGAGATAACGTGAAATGGATGAAGACATAGTGAGAAAAACTTTAAAAACAGAACGATCTGGCATGTCCTTAATCCCGATGGAACTTATGTTGTAACAAAGAAATGTTATCATATCTAAATGCACTGCTGTGATTTATAATTGCTCTCTGAACGATCATTTAGCCTACAACTTAACAACAGTTGCTTTCAAATGAAAGGTTGTATATCATTCAATATAGGACCGAAATACTACAAATTATCAAAGTGATTTATTATGAAAAGCAAAAATTTAATATTTTTCAATATGGATTAAGTAAATCTGGGTGTAAGGATCACTAGTCAGAACATGTTCTGTTTTTGCTAAATGTTCATATTATAAAAGCTTTTGACAAGGAACAAAATCTAATGTCAGGTCTGAGGTTTCAACCCTACGATCGCAAGTCCATACTCTTAATTTCTTGACCAGGAACCCTCCATCCATGTCTCAAATGCTTTCTTGTTTTGAACATTTCTTTTATTTTGAACATTATCTTTTCATTTAAATCGTTAATAAGATCTTTTTGAAAACGTGTCATAATGAGTCTAAGGTTTGAATTCGGAACCAACTGATCACGAGTCCATAACATTAACCTCTTGACTAAGAACACTTTAAGCATATAATAAAGGCGTTCTTGGTGTGCTGAGCGTTTCTGTTATGCTAGTGAATTGATTATCCGATTCTTTAACAAGATGCTTTTGTAAACGTTTTGTGACAGAGCTAGGGTTTGAATATTAGAGTCTCCGATCAAGCGTCATAAAACGTTATCTCTTGACCACAACCACTTCAAAGATGTTATAATAGCATTCATGCACGCTGGCAGCATTGGGAAAGCTATTATTTAGATTTGTGGCTGACCTTAAAGAAATTGTTTATTTATATGGCGGACATTTTTAAAAATTACATAAACATTGCACCTAGTCAGATTTTTCCGTGCATACTCAATGGTTCGCTCAAAATATTTTTTTGGCTATGGTTTGTTTTGTTGCTAATAGATAATCTCAATTTGTTAACATGTAGTACAAACATCAAAGGACGTACCGAAGAGCATTCCTTTCTACTTTCGTAAGTAGGGACGTACAGTCTCCATGCAGTTATACGTTAAAGAATTTTAGTAACAAGAAGTTAACCAAACTTTATCGTTGTCCGCCATGTTTTCATGAAAGTTGCAGACACTCTAAAATAAATATAAAAAATAAACAAAATAGAACGCCGTTTACCAAATTAGGACTCTATCCTATCTCGGTTGGAAAAAATGCTAAACAGACTTTCCATATATGCGAATTTCCTTGAGCATTCCATAAATAGGCGTCGCGCTCCAATTATCAAACATACGAACCATGTCTCTGTTTTTTTCTTCTCCAGTAGACACAGCCGATTACAAGCATGATGACTGCTACAGCAAAGACTGTCACAGCAGCGCCAATCAGGGCGCCATGTCCATCGTTGCCAACCGTTGATGCTTCTTTTTAAAATAATTAAAATGTGGTATTGTTTTAATTTAGAATGCTACACTTTATACTTATAGTATTATTTTGTGAAATATTATATTTTTTAATTCGAAATAAATAATCTGTATGCTTATTCACCTAATATTGCGAAATTGAGGAAGTTTAGATTCTTAGGTCTAATTTAAAACAAGATTAAATGGTGGATGACTTCAATGTCAAAATATTATACTACAAAAATTCACAGTTACTTGTTCATATTTAAATAAAAAAAATAACTGGTATTAAACACATCATCCCGTATATAGTCTTACATTTCCTCACGAAATGGTATAACGGGCTTATTACCTGTCACTATAACTATCATCTAAATTAATATCCACGCCAATAAACGCATATAAAAAATCAAATGTATTAATCCATGTGAACAAATCACGTTTACATTTATCGATTGATAACCTTACGTTTATAGTAAAATAAGTTTGTTTACATTTCGAAATTGAATTTATTAATGTTGCTTGACAATGATAACTATAACCTAACATGATACAGGTTGAAGTTAAACATAATCCACAAACCTTCGGGAAGTTGATATGACTTTGTGTGCGTTTGATTTAAGGACTGACATGTGACCACACACTCAACAGTTCGGCCTTGATCTTCCGACCCTAAACTGATTGAGAACCTGTGATGGATTGTAGACGAGTGGCCGGATTCTTCACGTTTGGTTGACACATTGAGGGACAGGACACCGTATATATTGATGTCACATTGGGCACTAAAGTTGTACACTGAACAGACCATTCTATACGTGCGAATTGTGGAATTGACTTCATAAGAGTCGATCTGCATCGAAACCTTCTCCGGGCCAACTGTGAAACAAAAGGCTTAGGTCAAGGTCTAATGAGTAAATATCCTGTCATGCATTTTATAATTAGTAAACTTTCACATATATTCAGTTATGGGTTAGTGATGGTTTGTGTCCATATGAAAAGGAAAACACCATAAACAATCGGTAACGATAAATTTGAGTGTTTTAAAACAATAAAAAATAAATGTGATTGTTTTAAAACAAAAGATTGATGGGTGGATAAAAATAGTCATAATTCAAGGCACACAAGTGAGAAATATAAATATGAAAATAAAAACGCCGCATGAATAAAAAACGTTTTGAAGTTCAGACAGAACAATGTTATAATTTTTCAAGTGTGGATTTGTAAAACATGCTTTTGTAAATGTGAGCTAAGTTAATCAGAAGCGAGCATAACAGAAAATGGCAATTGTTCTGCATGATTTATTTCCCTAGCCGTCTCTTCAGTTTTATAAAAAACAGTGAACATTTAAACAGAAGAAAAAAGATTGGGTAAAAAGTATATTTGTTCATATACTCACATTTGTACGAAATGTGTTTAAGATTGGAGCAATGACGTCGATTTAGATAACTTGCACAACATGCCATATTACTATTATTCCAATATCGTTGTTTTGCGGAGTTCAACGTCCCTATACTGTTATAAAGATCACGTCCTGTTGGGATGTTGTATTGTTGAACGTCATGCAGCTCGTAGTCATTTATCATGAATGTGATTTTGGGTGGAGGTCGACAGTTTAAAATTCTGCATGTAATGTTCTCCTTGTGGTCCTGGATGAGTTCACCTGGAGAATGTAGCTCTGGAATTGATGGACCTGCAAAGAGATCAAAAAGTAAAAATTCAAACAAAAAAGATAACCATGTTGCTTATTTATGGTGTGGCTGTATTTGAGGAATTGTTAATTAAACTGCACATACGCGGTCAGCTTTGTGGTCTGCTGTAGAATAGATTTTATAACGTTGTATTTCTGTGAAAGGTCTATTCACTGAACTATCCAGAGAGTCTGTATCTGTCTACCCTTATGTTATTTGTATCTGACAGGATTAGTATTATATCACTATTCATCCATGAAGAACATGGATACAATCATACGTCAGAATTCAAAACTTAAACTTGAATAACCGACTTTACTGAAGACATGAAGTTTAAACAGAGCAATCAAAGTGGTATTTTCTGCACCAACGTATTATTAAAACAACATTACATAGGTGTATTGACTTGTAAGCTTCTAGACTTTAAAGTTGTGTTTTTAAATTGCACTTCCCCATACCTTTTAGAATAGAAGATTTTTTTATGATAACCTGATCTATGAGTAAGCACAGTATACGCATGAATGCATGAGGAAATTCGAATGAAACTATCATAAGTGCCGATTTTATATTTTATGTTGTTAACCAGATAAAACGACGTTCCATTTCGATCTGTTCATTAAATCCATAGTTCATACAATAAACGCAATCCAGGTTAAATGGTATCTGTAGAAAAAAAATACGTTCTTCAACAAAAATTTCAGTCATAAATAAGATGAAACATGCAAGTAAACGCGTCTTACGGTAGAGTGCGACTGTTAACGTATGAACACTTGATTTGAAACATTAGAAAACTCGTGTATAAGTATAAAATAAATGTAAAAATAAGGATTAAATGTCACTTTGCTGACTGTCTTCATTCATAAAGACATTTCCCCGTGTGAGCAAATTAATTCTGAAGCACTAGCTCGCTTCACGGTTTTGTTCCAACGCATCTAATTTCATTTGTTGTGAAGCTTTTGTCCCTCAAGTACAATATATCAGTATGGACTTGTGATACAAATAAGCCAACTTACGTATGACATAAATTCGTTTACTCTGGATAACTGGGTAGTGCGTAGAAACTGTAACGTTACAGGTGACGTTCTGTAAGTGGGGGTCTTCCTGCAAATCTACGTTTACAGTATAGGCAGCATGTCCGGTTTGAAAGGCTTCCAAGCTTTTAGCGCCGATACTCATGAATACGCGTAATGATTCGGTTGATCCGTGCACAGCACATGTAAATGTGTTGTTTTCTTTGTAGTAACCAAACAGGCAGTTGACACAATCAGAAAATGTTGCAGAAGGAGGATCGATGAACATGGGAGTTTCTGTGTGTATAGATAGAAAAGAGTATCATTGCATGCTGATTCAAATTAGTATTTAATAATACCAATGAACATAACGCGTTTTATGGTGCACATTAGTTAACATTTAGGAGTGGAGGATTATTATATGTCAGACAATATTTCCAAGAGTGTGCGGACGTTAACTGAGATATGTCGTGTAAAAGGTGCGTAACTTTGTCTTAGTTCTGTTTTTAATTAAAGGTGTTTTTAAACAAGGGTTAATATAAACCTTGTGTATAAAAGAACTCAACCAAACTATCTACCTTAAAGACCACCTCTTTTAATTTGCTGATGGTATAGTAATGTTTCATTCGTAATTTTTATATTTATTTTGTTTACTTATGTAAACAAAATGGTCCGATATTTTACAAATAATACCACTTTTGACATGATTTATAACATCTTTGGCTCTTGAGACTTCGGCTAATCGAGTGTATTGCCGTCATTATGAAGCGATCACGAGAAAACGCCAAAAATTAACGTTATGTCATACATATAGTTTGTTTTAATTTTTACGAATGGAACCTAAAATACATTTCTCATTCTATGTTTGTTTAGTTGTATATTAAGTTAAGTTGTTTCAGAAGAAATTATCTTCCGGTATTTATTTTGACTTTTTGCCCGATAAATTATCACACCTAATTGTCCTTTTCTACCAATGGAAATAGATTCCTATTTATCATTTACCTCATAGTCAGAGCAAAAAGAGATATTCCACAACCAATACATATTCAGCATATACGGTAGTGAATGAAACTTGTAGCAGGAGCGTTAATTTATGAGCGAGTTAATTTATGCATAGATTGACACCACCAAATGTACTTGACCACATGTACATATGATTGGTGCACTTTTTTTTTTTTTATACAAACCTTGTTTAAATGATGTTTAAAATTATTTACTTCGACTAATAACACACTGCTTGCTGTTTCTGTTAAAGAATAGTTTTACACATGCACCATCTGGAACATGGCTGTCCGAATAAATGTACACAATTCGGTAATTTGTCGAACTTCAAGTTGACGAATATGTTGGTACACTCAGTATAAATTAAAAATGACTAATTTAAAATGGTATGCTTTGTACCTACATTACCAAACTACTAATAATGGAGCAAAATGTCTTTGATTTAGATGACAGAAACTTCTGGTAATCTGAATCATACGTTGACATTCCAAAAGCAGTTATAATTGTGATGAAGTAGATATACTATAATAGGTCAGAAAATTACTATTTAAGTACATGTTATACTTATTAGTTAGCATACATGCTCACAGTAATAGGCAAGCAATCAACATCTTCATATTTTGTCTTAAGCAGCCAACTAGTTTTAAGCAGAGAACTTTAGGCTGTCCCTTGGTTTGCTGCTAAATACAAGTGTGACTGTAGTTAGAAACATTTCAAAGCGTTGCTGGTCTTATTTTAGATAAGTAAAGAAATTGTCAATTTGGGAAGGAGGTGTTATGACATTATACATTTTAAAAGAAATAACATTTAATGCATTATCCGTATTTGCTAATCTAATGATATAAAATAATAAAACCACGATCTTCTGAAAAATTTCCTAGGTGATGATGAAAATGAAAGCATGAGAAATGTGAAATCACGAGCCCAATTGATGGCATCAATACAGATCGCCTATTATAGTAGTGCATGAATATATTTTCATACCAGGGAACAGATTTCATGCTGAAAAGTATTTATTCAATCATATATATACTATAGATACCATGATTTTTCAAATTTAAAGGAAACAGCCTTCTTTGTATAAACTTGACCAATACTTAACACCATGTTATAGTAGAAGGACTGTATATATTATACTACTGACAATAGTTGATTGATTTGTAAGCACAAGAAACAACAATAATAAGTACTTACATGTATTTTCTGATATGTAATATACCGAATAGCGATCATTTTTATATTGGTACACATATCATATCGATGATTTTATTCGATACGGAGCCCAAGTGACAACCTGCCACCTTATTTCTCTAATGTTTCATAAAAGCACTTACTACTTACTAGCTAACTGTATTGACACTTCATAATCTTATTAAACTATATCTGACCGGCCGCAGTAGCTCAAGAGGTAGAGCGTCGGCTTGCGGATCAGGAGGTTGCGAGTTCAAACCAAAGACTTTAAAGTTGGTAGTAGTGGCTTCCCTCCTAACGCTCGGGGCTAAAGGGATAGCATTACGCCTGATTCGTGGGTGTCAGTATATTGGACTGGCCGGGTTCAGTTCTTGAGCACCTCATAAGTGCCCCTGTGCTATAATGATAATCGCTGCACAGTATTGGCAAAATTGCCGGCAAACCCCAATCCCTAAACGTTAGATTGTTTGTCTTTGATAGTGTACCAAACTGTTGTATTTTTAATTGTGATGGACATACAGAATTTACAATACATATGAGAAAAAATATCTTAAGAAATATGTTTTTACTTTTTTACTTTTTAAGACCTATCATTTTGAAGTTTTAGGTTATTCTAATAGTTAAATAATTCAATATGAGGATAGGCTTTTATGTCTTACATTCTGATTATAGACAAACAGACTTACAAGTTCTTAGGTTCAGTAAGTAGCTATGCTAACATATTGTTTAATATGTCATGGTGTAATAGAGTACCTAAGTGATAAGCAAAAAAGTATCATCAGTACCAAAATATTATGTCTCGCGATACGTATCGTATCGTGTGGAATATATCACGATATGTTTCGTATCGTGAGGGTATCGTATCGTTACACCTTTAAAAACCACATATCCGTTTTTTTCTTATACAGTCAACTCTCGTTATTTCAAATTTCAAGGGACCGTAGAAAACAGTTTGAGATATTCGAAATTTGATTTATCCGAATTTAAGGATAGTTTGTGTAAATCTTAAAATTCTTACCTGCTACACGATGACTGGTAATGACTGAAATTCCTTGTTATATCTGCCACTGTAAACTAAGTTTCTACAAGTTTGTGTGGTTTTGCATGTTTAAAGTGGTCTGTTGCCATAACCAATCTTTTTTTTATTCAATAATCAGTACGTGTATTGTGGGTACGTAGTGAAAGAATAATAAAATCACTAAAGCGACCTCTCATTTTATTTACAAGTTGAGAAGGCCGTGTCAACAAGTTCTCAAAAACTGTTACAACAACATGTACAAACTGAAACACTTTAATCAGCGTTAATTGATTAACGAAATTGTTGTTCATTAAATCAGCTAATTAAATAATAATCGATTAACGTCTTCTCTAAATTACGTGAGATCCTGATTGCCGATAATTGGCGATAAAACTGGCGCCCAAATCTTCGCGAGTTTCACGGTAGGTGTGAAAATCACTATTGTTGCCGTTTTGCATCTTATGGTAATTTGAAGTTTGAGATAGACCAACTGATTTCAACAGTTTTATACATGTGGGGACAAAGAATTTAGTTTGATATATCCGATAATTTGACACATCCGAATTTGAATTAAGCGGAGTCGAACTAAATAGAAACTATAGGGAAAAAACGGGACCGTAGAAAACAGTTTGACATAACCGGAAATTTGAGATAACCGATTTTGAGATAACGAGAGTTGACTGTATATACTGCGGTTGTCTCGTCGTTAAAGATATACCTCTTATGATTGCACTAAACGCCACACTAACAATCAAAAGTTATCTAGGTATGTACTTAACGTATAGTGAATTTAAATTAAGTATTTACTGTTTACCTATAACTTGAATCTTTATTTCATCTGTCATTTTGTTCTCAGTTCTATTCTCTGTACACTGTACTGTGATTCCTCCGCTCATGGCGATGGTGATGTTCCGTAACCTTAGAACAGTCTCGTTGTTGAAGTAGGCCTGCTCCTCAGTAATGATGCTGTTGTCAATTTTAATTGTATCTGTCTGGTTGTCATTCCGTGGACGAAAAATCCATTTTCGAACGTAATTGTTTGGTAAAATTAACATGGCGTTAGCAGGCATGTATCGCAATTCCACAGTGTCTCCAAACATGATAGGACCCCGTTTGTACATGTATAGCAGTCCGCAGTCTGTAAGATCTTTTTTAAAATGACATTGTTTATAATAACAAACAAAACAAACATTAGTAGTTATATAGTGAAACCACGACTATTAAACATGAAAGTTGTTACCTGTCAAATCTTTGTATTGAGAGAATATATATTCTTCACAATCTGTGAGCAGTACAACTATTTTATTCCACGCTTAAGGACACTTTGGTATTAATATTAAATTCTTTGAATGTGACACTTACCTTTTAAGAGCTGTAATAAAATGTTTATAAGGATATACATTAAATAGATTATTGTATTTGAGAAGCCTTACACAAACTTGGTATATGCAGTTTCATTATTTTATTTCAAAATATAAATTTATTCTGCAGAACGTTCATTTATATGAATCGTTTTTAACAGCGTCTTGTCACTGTCGTGTAATCTCTCGGTCACTGATCACGTGCCATTAAACCCTTCGAGGGCGACAACTTTCTTGTAGGATAAGTTCAGTTTATGTTACTGGGAGTTAGTGATCCAGTATAGTAACCTCTTATATAGCTACCAATTAAATCAAAATATTAACTTAACATCGTGGAAATAAGGAAAATCGCAAAAGATGAATAATTTTTGAAATCAAACAAAACAAATTTGTTTCTGTAATAACATAGTCTCCACATAGTGATGTGAAGAACAATATGTACTTCATCACACCGTTATCTCTTAAATCGGTAATTTAGATTTAACATGGAACTACACGCACACAGTTACTTATGATAATGATTCTAAGAACGTATATTGTCATATCATCTACATACCCATCAACTTAATCTCTTTGAAGTATGTAGAATCGCAATTTTGGCGTTGTGTATTCTGGTATCGTACAAAGATGTTGTTTATGTCACTGTAAGTGTTCAGTTTCAGCGTATATGTATAACTTTTGCCATATTCTACCATTTCGTCATAGGGTGGAGTTTTATGTGCACGATATACTTTAGCAGAGAAGCCTGGTCGTACGGGAGTAGGAATAAACGTAATATTGAAGTCTCTGCCAAGCACAGTTGGTCCTTTAATGGTCACCGTGCCACAGCTTCCGTTTAGATTGCGTATCACAAGATCTTCTGAAACAAACATAAATTGATTTTGCTTATATTTAACACATGAATATATTTTATGAGTTGAACACATGTTTACTTCTGACGTATTAGAGTGGTCTGGTCTCGGTGATTTCACGAAACTGAAGTGCCTGTATTCAAGATAGAAACGAAAGAACAGCAAATACTTCCATGAAGACTAATGAATATGTATTTATAGACAGTAATAAATTGCGCCCCTTACCTTCCGTAACCAAACATTAAATTAATTTTTATGTTTTAATATTGTGCATTACAAAACCGGAAGTATTATTTTAAGCGCATTACATAAAGGCCACAGACTGACATTAGACATGCACATCCGTGGTTTATATTATAAATACTAAATAGTAAAATGATTTAATATAATTCATCAGAAAAACGAATATTAAAGACAGACTGTCCATCCCTGTCAAAAGCAAGATCTGCCCCTCGTTGACAATCTTTCAATCTTGACAATTCAACGTAATTGACAAAGATTTTAAGAGAACATTTAATAAGGGGTTTAATTTAAGGACAATACAGTCTTTTTGTAGCATATATTTGAATATACATCTTGCTTAACATTTGGCCATGGCACAGTTTTATTTCACGTATAATTGAATATATTTTCGAGAATAAAATGCGCAAGCTAAAAAAGCCGGGCTTTAGCCATTGAAATGAGCATATATGTTTTTTAGGATTTCAAATCGGTCTAACGTAAGTTTATTAATGACTTTAGCAAGCATTTATCAATATTGGTAGCACTTGTTGACAAAACATGATTAAAAATTCACGCCCCACTAACCAGAAGTTCTGGATCCGCCACTTTTTTTTCCTGTCTAGTGATCGTTGGTAAAATCTGAATTCAATAATCCTCTGATTAAAACGAGACCAAGTATTACTTTCTGACACATGGCGGACTGGTTGACAGTACACACTTTTCTAGTAATGTTTACCACTTATTTTTGGTTGTTGCCTTTGTTTTCTGTCCGATGGTCACTGTCCTTATTTGAAAGGTGTGAAGAATAAAACTTGTAGTGATTCACGGAAAAGTTTTTTGTTATTAATCAATTGCATATACAGAGCCACCCGCTATGCTGGTTACCACACTTAAACAATACAACGTCTGCTTCTTAGCAATATTGAAAGGTACAAAACATAATCCAAAATATATAATAATGATTTGCATATCAAAATGGAGCCCAATCAAAGCTGGAAAATTATTAAATTTTAATCAAGACAAGAAATCAACTAAAAATAATCAAGAATTTTTTTTTCTCGAAATGGTATTTGTTGTTTAGTAATTATGCAACAATTGTTAAGCTTTCTTCTGATTTTGTTGTTACTCGGTGGGCTGAACATAAAATGTAATTCCATTATTTCCTTTTTTTTAAATACTGTTTTGAAGACACTATGTCATGAAATATCAGCTTGTTCATTTATGTTTCATAAACACAGTCCTTACATGCCATTTTGTCAAGGAAATGTTTTGCAAGAAAATTAAAAAAAGTTGTACCTATTATAGCCGTATTTACGATCCAGAGGCACAGATAAAAAGAAAACACTCTGAAAAAATCCATCTTGCCTTATCATTACTATATACACATTAAAATTATCCCACAAATGAAATGTCAATAAAAAGCTATTATTTTATTATTTTCCTTCACCAAAACAAGGCTTCGATACAACTGTTTATCAAGTCCTCAGGTCTATCTAATTATAAAATTAATTGTTGAGTTCTTATCTTTCCAGCCTCGGTCTAACATTAACACAAGTAACTTCAAAACCATAAATGAAACCAAAAGACAGACTTAAAGGAAAACTAAACTACTGTAACTGACAGTCTCATAATAAATATATAAACACTCATGTATATCGTCAAATGTCCAAGCACAAGAACAAATATCGACCGGAAATTGAGACTCGGCTAACCACTCTTGTATCATTAAGTCATTATCAAAATGAACACGGATACATACTAAAGTGACAGAGACCTTCCTCTTTTAACATTATGATGATTTACTTATACAGTGCAATACATGTATGATATTTGGTGATTTATATATTTATACGAATAAACAGAGGAATTACCCCAATTGTTAGCATATTCTCTTTGCTTAAACAATTATGTCTTACTGTAACTTCCTACTACCGCCTTCGTTTAGCCATATTTTTCACCACGACTTATTATTTCTTATCTTTTTCGTGAGAACATCATGCCTTGAAAGCTTTTCGTCTTACATCCTAGCACTGTTTTCTTGAAGCCATTTGATGGAAACCTTAGCTAAAACTTACTAAACATCTGTTTTAAATTCCCTTCTGTGAAGAAATACTATGCAAAAACTTCAAAAACTTCAAACCGGCATCTAAAGAAAGTGAATTTCTTATCATCAAACAATTCATGTTTTAGTATTTGAATTTCATTATATTCAACAAACAATTGGTAAATCTTTCCTACAATTAAAGGGTCTTGTTGTAATTTGCGCATTAAAAATCACAACATATGACTTGCTGTAAAGATAAAGATGTGGCAAGTTATGCATATTTCAAAAAAGCTGCTTGTTCAATATATGCAACAGATATAGTCATTCACCGATGCACGATTGATGCAACAAATATCTGCAACAAATATCTGCTTGTATTTTGGGGGATATCTCACTCTCTTTTCATGTCCTAGTCCAGATACCGTAAATTGGGATGTCGTGGAATGCCGAGCATCTTTCTTGCTTGGACAAGCCACACAATACATTTCAACAATCAAAACGCCGAAGGCACTGTAGTGTTCTGTGCTTAAAAACTAGGTTAAATAGTTAGACTTTTGCGACATAATTTAACTGCATTTCTGGGGTGACAAAGCTTTCGTTATTTTATTATGACAATTCCTTGTGATTGGGCTGTCCATTACAAACAATACAAGAGGGGATAAACATAGAAAATTTATTATACTGTGAAAGCATTTTATTTCGTGGGGCAGAAATTTCGTTGTTTGAAGAGGACGGGCATATTCGTGGGTACTTGATTTCGTGGATTGCCCTACCCACGAAAATAAAAAAAAATACCTTCGATTTTTGACAGATGCGAAACTGAGGCCTAACACTGAAACAGGGTCAATTGCGAAACTACTGATTAGCGAGTGACTCTGCCTATTATCTTACGTCACGCCTGGTGATATTGATCCACGGCAGCCGGTCAATGTTTTCACAGCCGAGTCTCATCAGACGACTTTTATGACACCTGTCAATTAGCGTGTCATTTAAGGGATTATATTCATAAAGATGTTAGGGGCGCGGGTTCTTTTAAGGGTCTAATTTAACGAAGCCATTGACTGTCAATTAACGCCAATTAGCGTACTATGCAAACTGACACAAAACAGACCCTTGAGTAAACACCCTACACCTATAAAGTTTATAGTGCTCGTGTATATATTACAGTATAAAATTACTTAGCATAGATAGTTTTTTTTATGATTACATGGCTTATGTTCGTAAACATGTTTTATCGTTCTATATCAAAACAATGTAAATAAAGTGTGGTGAAATCGTCTGTTTGTTTGAGCTTTATGTCATGTTTAGTAAAAATATGTTGACATGATTTACAAGTAAATCTAGCAATCGAAAGTCTAGCCGAGGGGATTTTATATCGTTGGTACTTAAATTCGTGGATTGACTTGCCCACGAATTCCACGAAATTAAATGCCCCACGAAATAAAATGCTTTCACAGTATATATAGTTTATTCGATATAAAAGAGCATCGCACATGGAATACAATATCGAAAAGATGAATAGCACTTTAACAATTCACATTTGATAGGTAAATTTGAGTTATTAAAAACAGTAGAAATATATCAATAAAAATGTTTATCGAAATATGTGTATTTGATTTTATATAATACCAGGTCAAGCCACAATGATTCAAGGATAGCACAAAAAAGAGCGAACTCTTATTTCCATTGTGGTCCCAATAAGTGTGGTTAACATAGAGAGGTTACCTTAAGTTGAAAGAAAACCTAAAAAAAACTTTGAATTTAAGATACTTAAAAATACATCAAGTTTGGGAGTTCAATGGTTATTAATTGTAATTGCTATCATACGTAAGAAGTAAAACTAAATAAAAATAGCACAGGTTAAATATATTCACATAGTAAATAATTACAGATCAATAGAATAGTTATATCACAGAAAGGTAATGCTGTTTAATACTGTTTTTAAAATGACTAAGGTTGGTAATAGCCCTTATGTCCGAAGGCAGCTGATTCCAGAGTTTACAGCCATTGTAAGAAAAAGACTTCAAGCCATGGGATTTGACCCTTGGAACAGAAAAACAACCACTTTTACTGAACCGGGTGTTGTGAGAGTGAACACTGTCTTGTGACACAAAATGTTCCGACATGTAATCTGGGGCCAGTCCAAGCTTGATTTTAAAAACATGACACAGTGTTATTTGGTCAACTCTCTTCTGCACGGGTAGCCAATTGAGATCTTTAAAATGATTCTTAGATATGTGTGATCTTTGTTGTAAGCTCAACACAAACCTTATCATTTTGTTTTGAGTGACTTGCAGCTTATTTTTCAGCTTATTTGTAAGACAATGTAACAAAAAAGAGCAGACATAGTCAAAGTGGCACTGAATGAGCGAGGATACTAACTTTCTTGGTATGTTCATTAAGAAAATTGCGCTTGCGGTATAGAAACTTGAGTCTGGAGTTGACCTTTTGAATAACGGAATTGACCATTTCATCACAAGACAGGTAATTATCTAACAAGGCTTCAAGGTATTTGACTGAAGAGGTAGACTTAATGTCTGTACCATTACAAGATATATTAAGAGAACTGCCTTTCTTTAAGCGTATTTTGGAACCAAAAAGAATAGCCTCAGTTTTCCCAAGATGAAGTGATAGCTTGTTGTCTACTAACCACTCACTGACAGACTGAAGTTCTTTAGACAATTCCTGTTCTATCTGTAACCTATCTTTGCCAGTGACTATAATAGCAGAATCATCTGCATACAACAGGAGTTTGTTATTGACAACTGCTGACATGTAATTAACATATATTAAAAACAATAAAGGCCAGGGATTGAACCTTGCGGAACTCCACAGGTAACCTTGCTAAAAGAAGAATGAGTACTGGAAACATCAACCAGTTGCTGCCTATCACAGAGGTAAGATTTGAACCATAAAACAATATCATGACCAAGACCAATGGCTTCAAGCTTTGATATTAGAATAACATGATCAACAGTATCAAAAGCTTTTTGTAAACCTAAAAGAATCATGGCAACAAAGTTGCCACTCTCCATTTGAAATCTAATAAAATCAGATAAATGAATGACACAGGTGTCTGTGGAGAACCCCGTTCTAAAGCCAGATTGGAAATTGTACAAGAGGTTATGTTCCTTTAAATAAGATTCAACCTGGTTATATAGACTTTAGAGAAAACAGCTAAAATAGAGACAGGACGGTAATTTTCAACTTTGGTTTTGTCAGATTTCTTGAATATGGGAACAATTCTAGCTGCCTTCAGTTCTTTAGGTACAATCCCCTGGATCAAAGACAAGTTTGTCACATGAGCAAGGGAATGTGCTATGACATCTGCACAATCAAGAATAAAACGAGCCGGGATACCATCTAAACCAGTGGCCTTTTTGGAACTTAGAGAGCTTAAGTACTTTTGAACTTTTTTGTCAGAAACAAGAGACAATGAAAAGTTATTTGGAAATACACCTTTTTGTGTATAAAAACTAGATAAAAATCCTTTCCAAACTTGAAAGAAGGTTTAGGTAATTTGGAAACTAGATTTGCTGCAACAGTTGTATAAAAATGGTTAAAACATTCAGCAACTTTTGCAGTATCAAAGCAAAGTTCCTTGTCAATAGTGAGGCCAAAACTCTGTTTACTAGATGAACCTGTGCCCTTTTTAGATGGTACTCCCAATTGCTTCAACGCTGTCCATAAAGATTTAGAATCAGACTTTTGCTCTCTACATGTCTCAGTAAAATAATCTTCATTAGCTTTCTGGATTGCATATTGTGTTTTATTTCTGAGAGATTTAAATTTTTCATAGTTACAGTCAGACCTATCATGTTTGTAAGTAAAAAAAGCGTTATTTCTTTCCTAAATACATTGTAAAACTTCATTTATCCATGGTTCAGAGCGTTGTTTGACTTTAATTTGTTTGACTGGTGCAGTTCTATCTGGAACAGATAAAAATATTGTCTTAAAATTATGCCAAGCTTCATTTACATTATCACTTAAAAGAACACTATTTCAGTCAGTGGATAAGAGTGAAAATTGAAAGTTCTCTTTGTTGTAAGTTTTCATGAAACGAACAGTTGAAATATTGTGCTTACCAATAAAATGTTTAGTGATTCTCCTTGTACAATACGTCATAAAATGATCACTGAATGAGGTATGAATTACACCAGACTGTGAGACTTTGGACACATCAGAAATTAAAACAAAGTCTATGACAGTTGATGATGTTTTACAAATGCGAGTAAAATCAGTTATAATCTGCTTAAAATCAAACATGTTCATAAAATGTTTTAAAGAACAATGGTAAGAGTTTGTAGTAGAAACATCACTGTTAAAATCACCCATGATAAAAGTTTCATATTCACTGAAATGTGTACTGTTCGTGCAGAGTTCTTCAAAATAGTGTAAAAGTCATTTTGCTTGGGTGGTCTATAAATAGCAGCAAGAAGAATTGGCTTTGTCTTGGGGAGTAAAAGTTCAATCCATAATGATTCTAGGTCCTGGTGTTGAAGGTCTGCACGAGTGTTAAAAGCTATATCACTACGTTTGTATAGACAAACACCACCGCCAAGCCGATTCCTGTCCCTGCGATTAATTTTGTAGTTTAGGATTGATAGTTCTGAATCAAACAAACTGTCGACCAACCAGGTTTCAGATATGGCAATGCAGGCAGCGTTAGTTTCCCGTGCTATCAGGCGTAGCTCATCCAACTTGGGAAGAAGACTACGTATATTGAAATGAATAAAATGAAGACCTCTTTTCTTGAACACATTGAACTTGTTATGTGGATCAATACTGGAAGAACATTCTGGCCCTGGACAAGGATGGATGTCACCACAAAAGAGTAATACTGTAGAAAGCCAGTTAGAATATGAACAATTGAGTGAATAAATTTTCTTTCTAGACGTTGAGGATGAAAAATAACTGGAACAGTAATGTTCATAGAACGATAGGTGTCCGTATGAGATTGAGTTGACCAATTGTCCGAATGTTTGTGATTCCGAATAAGCATACACTTGGTGGCTGGCATTGTAACGGGTGTTCAGCACGTTTACAAGTACAATAATGGTGCTCAATAGAGATAAAAATTTGGATGCATCCATAGTTTACCCATATAAGATTCGTTTGGCTTCATAGATGGGGAAAAACAAAGAAATAATGAAGACGGAAGTAAACAAAACCTCTCTAGATTACACCACACAGATGGCTGATGGATACCCAAATTGGCAAAAAAAACCTTACGAACAGTAAATAATGTGAATTATATTCTTTCTCAGCAAGCAGCTATGGGGTTAAAACTTATACAAAAAGTAGTGTAGGAATATGAACACATTTTGTAGTTTTAATATCTTACTCTGACAATTGTCTAATATTGAAATGACTCAGAAGGATAACAACGAATCTTTTCAAAATTATAAACAAAATGTCTATAAGAATTATTTGCAATATATAATTGCAGAATAATACGACATTTTTCTGAAAAAAAAAAACGTGTAGTAAATGTGTTGCATTAACTCTAGGTTAACAAAGGCGTACCAAAAATGCACATAACAATACAGACTTGTGTCAATCTAGAACAATGTATAAAGCATAAACATAAAATCATTTACAACAAAAATCTTTGTATAAGGTTTTTGAAAACAATTTGAAATACATGTATGTGACGTTTCAAAGTTGAGTTGGAAATGTTGTGGATTTTGGTAAAACAATAAATGTTCTGCAGACATGAGAAATGAAAACAAAGCAATATCTTCATTTCATAACTATAACACTTCACCTTGCCTAATGATCATATAAACATCAGTATATGACTACAAGGATATGCATGTCTAACGTCAGTCTGTGGCCTATATGTAATGAGCTAAAAATGATATTACTAGTTATTTACAGGGAACTGAGAATATCATCTACACATATTTAAGCTTATAGTTTGACATGCATGTGTGAATTGAAAAAATTCTGTTGAGGAGTTATGATTACCTTAAAGGTGATGTCCGACAGTTCGCCTATGTCTAATACATGTAACAACATCATATCCTCTGTTCTGGAGAATGATTGCACTATTGTTGCATAGACTTATACCTTAGTTTAGGTAAAGGCTGTTTATAACATTAGCTTAATTGTAAGACAATACAAAGCGTGGAATATATCGATTAAAATGTCCACGTTTAACAAATCTATCAAAAGTACGATAAGTAAGTTCATGCCATGTGATTTCAAAAGTAAGTGGTCATGTGATTTTCTTAGTTTAAAATAGCTGATTGTGCAACATGTCTCGAATAGAAAATAACTGTTTGCAAGGACGAGTGAGGATTTACTGTTTTAGGGCACCAATAAACAGCATTTTGAATTATTTTTTTCAGCTAGCAGTTAAATTTTTTAGCTATTTGAGAAAAAGATATTTGGTCCAAACTGTCGAATGCCACATGTAAAAGAAGTATCCGACGGTTTGGACCAATATATCTATCTAAAGAAGCACATAACATTTTAGCTGACATTGTCCCATTGTATTTATTTTAGGTCTTACATCTTTGTTGTTCTTTTGTTGGTAAGTTTTTTGTTACTTCGATCCGATATAGTTATTGCGACGTCCAGCTTATTATTTGCCGAGGAAGATCACAGACTGACGATTTGTTAGAACCACCGGTACACCACAGGTTAGCTTTAAAGCATTCCCACATGAAAGTTATCGCCCCACAGGAAATTGAACACATGCAGTGAGGGGCTGAGGAGTTACAAGTAATTCTAACTGCTCCGCCACGGCGCCAGACACCTATATGAAAAACCGCTCTGGTCATTACCAATAAGTATTATCTATCTGAGTCACGCTGCACAGTTAGTTCTTTTAAGCTGAGAAAACCACTTGACCAGTTACTTTGGAGATGACGTTATATCATCTTTCGGGTAATCCGAGGTGACATTGATATATACTTTTACCAGATATTCAGATCATGCTTATCTACATATTTGGAAAGAAGGAACTGTAAGACTAATGTTGTTACAATTTGTACTTGCTAATCAACATATTTGGAAAGAAGGAACTGTTAGACTAATGTTGTTACAATTTGTACTTGCTTATCTATATATTTGGAAAGAAGGAACTGTTAGACTAATGTTGTTACAATTTGTACTTGCTTATCTATATATTTGGAAAGAAGGAACTGTTAGACTAATGTTGTTACAATTTGTACTGTCTAACAATTGAGGTAGTGTTCAAATTTGCATTTAATTAGACTGAAGTGTGATGGCGTGTAAAATTATTCCCAAATTCCCCCAACAGGGTTATTAAGATATTGTTACATGTATTTGATGTAAGCAAACTGTCGAATACCACCTTTTAAATAACTATGAGTACTGTTTCCTTCTGTCACCATCAAATTTGCTTTTAAAAAGAGTTATAAAAATTAGGAGATGAAATTGACTTAATTTGCAAAAGTGTGGGTCACTGAACACTTAGGTTAATTTTGGTAACAACATTTCAGAAAAATATGTACCAACATTCCTCTACATTTATTCATGCTTTTGGACAACACTGCCAACACTGGGTCGAAGTATGGCAATGTCAATGTCTTCTTTCTGGAAAAAACAAACTCACCTTGGTAAGCCTTGGTATGATGTCTATGAGAAGATGTGTTGTTGCTATGAAAGAATGTGCGGTAATCTTCTTGAAGAAACCCCTTGCTCTACTGTCATTGACAAATTCCATTTCACTTTCCATGTATGTAGCCACGGACGCCTGCGTTCTGATGCTGATCTGTAATGCTTAGTTCTTGAAACTCCACCTGGAAGTACAGAAGATCAACAAGTTGAACATCACTATTACACATTTTGGAAAATGTTTAATTTTAATAGCAAGTTATTTCTTCACTACAGTTAATTGAGAAAAATGTTTATGTTATATAGATGTCAATGAGGCCTTATTAAAGATATTATATAATAAAATCAATGTGATATATAAAACTTTAATAGTAAATATTATGATTTGTATAACACCGAAGAGTTTACATTAGTTTAATTTATATTTTAGCTTAAAATTATAATGCCATTAAATTGTACAAATAAGATTCTACTCTTTACTTTTATTGAGAGGATTTAAATAAATGTTGATTTTTATAAGACTTATATTGATCATAAAGTAAAACTTATTTGCTTACAATACCTAACACTGTGCAATGGGTTGTCTTTTTATTCAGCAGTCTGCATTGCACATGCCATTGTATTACTGCCAAATTGCAGCCAAGGGTATTCAGTGAGCATATCCTTACAGATTTCCCTTCAAACAATAGTTTCGTAGTTTGATTTCATGTACAAACGCAAAAGTAGACTAAACAGAAATAATTCGGAAACGTGTTGAAGCAAGGTTCATTTTGTTTCACAAAATTTATTAAATCATGTAGCAGTACAACTACCACCATACCAAAAACCTAACAACAGACCAATTCGACACATGCATCTCTTTTCCATTCAAAAATGCTTCACATCCCATGATTACTACAAATACTAATTTCCCCTATAGCATCACTCCATTGTCTACTCCATCACCTCTCTGCTTCGTCCTAAACTCTTCAAGGCAGCTGTTGTAGCACAAACTGACGAGTGGTGCAAATCATGTTTTAGACAACTTTTTTTAAATGTAACTACATAAACTAATTTTAAACTCTTACAAATCGCAAATCTATGCTAAACTGTTGTCGATTACAACAAATTTTTAATAACTTTAGTTTTATTTCTTGATTTAAGCTAATTACTAAATCTCTTGAACAAATTTACCAACTCCGACGCGCACACTGCCAGTAATACACTGTAAAGAGTTTAGGCAGAATAGTAATACATGTAGATCGGAGGCTCTGGCGTCTGACATACTGACCTCTTCCACTGTCGCCTCAAATCGAATTCTGATGTTCAATCTTTGAATTTCAATTTCTATTGTCCATAAGTTCGTGGACTTTATTCACGTCAAGCAACCGTACATAGTTTCTCAGAAAAAGAAATATTTACATTAGTAACAGGAGCTATATGTCATGAAGCGATGAAGCTTTGTTACTTAAAATAGCTTCTGTCACTAAGTGGACTGTATTCATCGGCAAGTAGTTTCCTTTATTAAATCAGTGGTTATATTCATTGATTAAAAAAGAGATGTATTTTGCACCTTTAACTTATGGTGCGGAGAACTTGCAGAAAATGAGTTTGATCATTTATTTTATTGATGTCATGTACTTGTGTGTTGGTCGAACAATTCAATACATCTTTTAAAGTTGATCGTTAATTGTAGGACTCTAATCTGATTCATGTTTAGTCAGGCATAAGAACGCGTATGAATTTAAATAATGGTATGCATTTTGCTCTTTTAACTGATGAGAAAATGCAAAAAAATGAATTTTGTCACGTTTGCTGACCTTATGTAATCATGTGTTGGTCGACAAAACATAATCCGCCTTTAAATGGTTTAACGTTACATGTAGGACTATATTTTTGCGTAGGGACTCTGAGCTAACTCACTTGGGTATAAGAACTCGTGTGACTTGGATTTTGTAGCTATGGTTATGCGATCAGTGGTCACTGAAACCAAAATTACAATATAAATGGCAATAATAATTTTTTCCAAGTAAGTCAGTCTTGGTCGTGATTTTCAGTATCAAAAATCATTGACATTCGTACGTTTCACGTTATTGCATGCATTTGTAACAGGTTGATGCTAACAGTGTTTAGGCATTGAACGACCAATAAAGTGTGGAATATAATGTATAGGGTCTGTTGTCTGATTGCTATCGGTCTTCTTTGGACGATATTTTACAGGAATTCAGACGCACGTATCAGTCATTGTGGAGAAATGTTGAAAAATACTGAAAATATATCATATCTTGTGTCACAGATACCTGAAACCGTCTACGATCTATTGGGTAACAGCAATTGCATTTGTGTAAACATTTTTTTTTCTATAGAAACTTCATAAACGGTTCATAATCAAGATAATTGATTTTAATAAAATAATAACATGAGTCCAAAGTCGGTAAACAGCGTTCGATTTATTATTATTATTCATAACTTATTTTGTGTATGTATGTAGTTTTATGCAGGCATATAAGAAAACGATAGATGCCGTTTTAATTCTTTTTATTATTATAGTTTCTATACCTTGAAGATAAATGCACGTGGATACTCGGTACGCCTTTACATGTTTATAATTACGTCCATAGCTAGGAATGCTTCTCGGTACATGTACGTCCTTCTTGTTCGGACTGAATGGTAACAAAGTGATATCATCTTTTAACAAGAAAACAGCCAGAAATGACTTCTTCTGAAAGATTTATTGCATATGTACGATAAAATCTGACTTTAGTGAAATGTAAATGCAGCATTTAAAGATACTTAATAATATACAAAAAACTTTTTTAAAGGTCAGGTCCGCGCAAATCTACAAATAGCATTCCTAGTGCTGTCAGCGTATACGACCAACAGGTACACCTCGGATAATTGTCCCGAGGACTGAATTACCCGAGGAGTTCCAATTGCGTATATTATTATTTTTTTATTTTCGTAAAAAAAACAACAACATCGCACAACGCTTAAACTTTTAAAATTAGCACAATCTGGGAGTAGATTTTAATTATTGGCACGAGAGTCCTTTTATATAGAAAATACAGTCTCATACAAAATAATCTGCCTTAAAGTATCAACAACAACTAAAACAAATTGTAAGGTTACTATTTCCGGTGTACATTTACGCTTACCACCCCTTCTAACTCTGATAAAATACTTGTCCTAATTCAGTAATGGCGTTCTTTTTTTTGCATGTCTAACTTTTGTGCATACATGATAAAAACGAGAGATTTTGGTTTATTTCTTTTTCTAATATTAAAAATTCTAAGCCTTTAACTAAATGTACATGCGCCCTTACTTATGAAAGTAGATAGAAATGCTCTTCGGTACGTCCTTCGATGTTCAGAGTGCATGTTAACAAATTGAGATTGCCTATTGGCAACGAAACAGTCCATAGTCAGACAAAGGTTGTTCTGAACGGTCTATTGGGTATGCATGGTAAAATCTGACTTCAGATGCAATGTTTATGCAACATTTAAAGATGCATTGTTAAGAATTCTGAAAGGTCCACGCAAATCTGAAAAAAATAGCATTTCCAGTGTTGCCAGCGTGCAGGAATGCTTTAATTGGCGACACGCCGGAGCGTGACGCCTATCTATGGAATGCTCACTGAAATTTGCAGGTGGAGAAAGTTTCTTTTGCGGACATCCTAGGTTACAAAACACTAAATGAATTTGTTCTTGACTCTTTAGTAAATGCTACAACTTTGGAAGCAATTTAGCAACAAACTGTTTCTTTATGAATCCCAAAAACTATATACTGTGAGAAAGACCAATGTATGATCTAATAACAGGGCCTCTGCGAGGAAAAGTTATGTGTCGCGAAGACGTTAATCCTCCCTTAAAAATATACACCGTACATTTTGGGTAGTAGAGCCGTTTTCAAGGAAATGATCAGTACCGGTCTAAATAGATCAGTCCATTATTGAGCATAGGGGTTCTGTTATTTTGTATTTTCATAATTATACAATGTTCCAGCTTTGTTTTGCACCAGATTGCATTAGATAACTAAATTATAGCTATTCAGTCACATAACAAAAGTATCTACCTTAAAATATCATCATCAACAACAAAATTGTAAGGGGTACTTCCGGTACACATTGACGCTTGTCGCCCCTTCTAACCCTGATAAAATACGGCTCCTAATTCGGTAAACGGCGTTCTATTTTTTTATTTATTAATTTATAAATTTATTTTTGTATGTCTGTAACTTTAATGAAAACATTTTAAAAACGAAAGTTTTTAGTTTATTTCTTGTTTTATATTAAAAATAATAAACCTTTAGCATAAATGTACATGGAGACTCTTTTTGCCCTTATTTCCGAAAGTACATAGGAATGCTCTTCGGTACAATCTTCGATGTTCGGACTGCATGTTAACGAATTGAGAATACCTATAAGCAACGAAACAGTGCATAGCCAGATTTTTTCCCAGTGCTGCCAGCGTGCAGGAATGCTTTTATAGCATCTCTGAAGTGTTTGTGGTCAAGATATTATGTTTTTGGACTATTGATCGGGGGTGGGGGTGTTGGGGGGTCAAAACCCTAGCCACGTCAAAAGTTTTCAAAAGGATCTTATTTAAGATTCGGATATTTAATTCACTTGCACAAGAAAAACCTTCAATACACCAAGAAAGCATTTATAATATGCTTGAAGTGTTCTTGGCCAAAAGGTTCAGGTTGTAGACTGGGGATCAGATGATTCCAAATTCAAACTTACGAAGTTTAAAAAAAGAATCTTATTAACGATTTGGATGATCATTAAAAACGTTTAAAATATATCAAAAAGCATTTATAACATAGCTGAGGTGTTCTTGGTCAGAGGTTAAGTTTATGGACTCGAGAACGGAGGGTTCTGTGTTCAAGCCCTAGACCTGACATTAGATTCGTCCTTGTCAAGACTTAAATCACACGAACATTTTGAAAAAACAGAATATGTTAGGACCATTTTTTAAGTCTTTACACCCAGATTAACTAGAAAGCAATATCCATCTTGGTAATACCTTATACATACTTTTTCTCGAGAATTCTTTATAGTATTCTGAAATTCAAAACCTTCAAATAAAATCAAATATGTCTTTGTTAATTGCTCCCATATTGCTTTAACCTGTTTACATGTTCCAGTTTTTGCGTCCCCTTTGATGCTTCGCATCAACGATTTTTCTTGTATCAACTGTAACCTTCACTGAAATATCCCTGTCATTATAAAAATATACTACCGTGTTATTTGTAACATTTAACAATCATGCTCTTTGTGGCGCATTGGATGTCTCACATCCATGCACTTGTTTATAGGTCAGGATACAAGTATACACTTATCGTATCGGCAATCTCCGCCGCTTACTAAAAATGGCCGAAGAGTTCCGAGTACACGTTCCCGCATCAACAGTTGCAGACAACAAGACGCTCTGACAGACGTATGGGCTGATGTAAGGTAAATGAGGTAAGGTATGCAACTCTTACAACATTTATTGAGATAATGATGTGGAGTAATTGCCCTTGCAAGGATAGATAGATGACCAACAATCTTAACAGGAAGAGTGACTTTATTTACCTTACTTGCGTTATCAAACAGAATGCATACAATGGAATGTTACACAAGAATGCAAAAGTTAATACAACAACAACAGCATCTTTATCTTCAACAACAAAAACAACAAAATTTCTAGGTAATTACTCCCTAAATTTAATTGGAAAAAAACTCATAGCACCACTTATGTTTAAACTGACTTCATTTAATTAAACAATGGCATACGTTTCAATTCCTCAGTAAACTATCTTCATATTGATCTTCAATAATTGATAAAATTAGAGTTTGATGTGATTTAAATTATAGATGAATGGCCTTAATATACATTGAATCACCCCTAAAGCGCAACCTGCATTTTTCGCCGATTGTGTATTATAATAATAAAGTAAAATAATTGCAAATAAAAGGATTAATACTCTACAACGATTGAAGTGTTAAAACGAATGCAAATAATCACTTAATATAACGCCAGTCTACTTAAGTTTTAATCTTGCGAAACTTTAACTCTTAGCCTGTTCCACTTAACCCTACAAACGATAATATTATAAAGCTTGGCAAATAGTGTAGATCAGCCATCTGCCTTATAAGTGTTAAAGACTTGTAAAACAGACTGTTAAATTTAAATAAATATATCTGTGGAAAATAACGCAAAAAGAAAATACGTGCATAAAATACAATGAATATGATCTGATTTATTTCAAAACATTAATATGTTAGCTGAATTATGTTTGACAGGACAAATAATAGACACATATTGCAATTTCTTATTTAACGCCTGCGTCATTTGCCAAGCTGTCCATTACCCATATAGGCATTATAAATGAACTGCCTTTATTCAAGATGTTTACATAAACGTACTTTGTCTGCAAAATCAGTAAAGCATATAAATATATACAAAATACATATATACAGTTATTTACATTCCAGTTAAAAAGCCAATCAAAACGATCTTAGGCTCTTGCATACATGTCAGGTTTCAAAATGTAGAGAAGCTTCAGTGTTATGCCATCACCTTTAGTAAATACGTGTAAGGATCATGGGGGCTGTATTCATCACGATCCTAAACTTATTTCCTTGAATCTAAAACAATCCTTACATTTACGTTTCTTAAGTTTCATTTATAAAACCATCTATTCTAAGAATTTTTTCAATTTGAAGTAATTAAACAAAAGAATTTGCATTCTTCATGGATACATTAACTTATATTTATGCAAGAATACATTGTCTATGCTATTTATTGATTCATTATTATTAATTTTCACATTTTATATTTAAATATTCGAAGAATACACATGAACTAGATAGGACTGTGCTGACTTTGTTTCCATCAGTTGCATTATTTACTGGTTATACATCACGTCGTGGTGAGGTTAAGTTAAAGGCTTTTATGTCTTATAAAGTTAGGAATGATATAATTTCTAACATTCCAAAGCGCACGTGTAGGTATTAAATAATTTTGTAAAAGTGTGTCCGAAACGGAGACACTGGAGTTACGAAAACAAATACTCACAAAGAAAGTACATGCGTTTGTTTTTGTTTAGGTTCAAAGAAATACGAACATTATTGACAATTAAAAGGGGGCATTTGGGATTATGAAACATATGTTATACTGTCAACATTTTAGATCAGGATAGTCACATGAACAACTCTTTCAGAAAATAACTTTCGGCAACCGTTTTAATTTACTGTAATTCCTGGATATCATCATAAACTGTTCTTGTAGCTTAATACTCTTTTTGTTATATTGACTACATGTATGAAGATTAATTGTCTAAATATATATTTTAAATATCTATGTACGTATTTTTTCAGATTGAACAGCATTACGCTTGACAATACAAAAAAAGTCATCAATGTTTGGGGTTTATATGAAACATTAGAAACAAATTTATACAAAAAATACGATATATAAAACACATTAAGTTACATTTGCTTAAAGTCTATTTGTAAAGCTTTAATTAATATGACGTTGTTCCAGTTATTCCAAACTTGACGATGTCATGATTGACGTTATTAGCGCCAGAAGACGTCAAGAACTCTCGTGTAGTTCCAATTAATACCTTGGACAGTTTAAAGGCAATACAACTCAGGACACGGAAAATGGCAGTGTGTTCAGATTACGCAAATTATTCACCAACAAGGACATTACATCTTATATATAGAAATAAGAAAATGTCCTATGAAATTTACCACAAATATCAACATTTGAACTACCACTAGATAAAATCACGCAGAATGAATGTAAAAGTGACAAAACACATATTCGAGTCATTACACACTTAACGAAAAAAACAACAGTAAATGCCTTGGAACGGCAAGTCGGCACAAGGACCGACGTAGGCGCATGAGCCTGGTTTATGGAACGCTCCAACCTTACACTTCAGAAGGTTTTCCTTACTTACAAACAGTGTAAATAAAAATATCATATCAAAGTGAGACAACTAACAGCAAAAACCTGCATTGGGTGTTAAAATCTAATCTAAGAATATTATAAATAAACAAAATTATAAACAATATAAACACTTCTTATAATGAACTATCTACATATGTACATATATACAATATGTAGAGAAACAAGTTTCGGCCAAATAACATTCTAAACAAGAGAGTAGCTTGAAATAGAATAATAGCACAAGCGATGGCGTATAAGAACACGTAAATGACGTGATACGATAAAATTACATAACGTCTACATAACACACACATAATTATTTAATTTTTTAAAACAATCAAAATCAACAAAACAAAATGAAGACTGGTGAAGCGATTAATGGTAATGAGTGTCGTAAGTAATGTTATAATAAGCCGAAGGTTAATCCTCAAATCAAAATCCTGAAGTTATGCCTATTGTGCAATCTCGCATAAAGGGCATGGAGACGGCTCAAGTTGTCTAAACTATACATGGCACGAATGGAGAGATAGAGAGACACAATAGTCAACAGTGACGGTCTAAATTATAGCTTTAAGTCATGGTTTCCATGTAGTCTCAACCTTCTATTCGGGATTCGTGTAATTAAAAAGCAATGGAGATTCATGACCACAAAGGGTGAACTGCAAGAAATGCAGTACAATGAAATATTATCGGGTTCTAACCATCAGTCTATAAATGTCAGTAGAGTTGTTAGCTTTACAATAAAACTGCCTGGATTTTGATGAAATATACTCCCATTTTGTGAACAATAATGTATATGCATACAAAGCAATACTTTATTTTACTATTTAATTTATAAGCTGAACATGTTTGTTATAAATGTAAACAAATTAGGTCCAATAACTGGCATAATACAGATTAACTTTTTAAATGTGTATACTAAATTCTATCCTTTAATGTCATTATTGTTAAACTGATAGTCTACTTTTAGATTCAGCAATCGTAACCAATTAACCTAATTACTTGGCGCATAAATACACTATTCAGTATAAACCGTATGTCGGTATGAAATGGTACATAAATGCAATATACTGTTAAAGAGTCATGCCATTTCTAAACTAAATGAAAATAAACTGAAGTATAAATCTAACTGATCTCCCTTAAAGGTTTGAAAAATCCAGGCAAGCTGCAAAATTGCACTATCTCTGCTCAATTATAATGTCAGCGATTCTTATGCGGTCCTTTTAATATGTATACACGAAAAATAAATATATACAATGTATATATATTACTGTTTTGCATCAGAATGCACTTATTCCCGATCACGGCTCATTTGGAAACTGACAATAAAATTGAAAAGAAATATCAATACCTTTGTCTAGCGGAATCTTAAAATAGCAGTGAAATCTCATTAGCAAAGGATCCCACATTGACCGATTAACCATTAATTACTGGCTAGCTTCAGCTGTATAGTCATCTTAGAGAGCGGTGATTTCGTCACAATGTTTGGTTTTCATGTTTCTTTTTTTTTCAAAAAAGAACTCGGGAAGTCTGGTTTATGCGTTGTTATATGTTCGGGGGAAGTCTATGCTGGTATACTCAGTAGCAAAAGTCTCAGACGACACTGTTGCATGCTGGGATTGGTGGTCGTCAGGAGAGGTTTGGATATCAAGTTCTGCATAGTTCAACTCTGGTTTGGACTCAGCCACCTGGAAAAGGAAAGCAATATGGGTTGATATGTATTCTAACTACAAAATTTAAATTTGCATCTACATCCAACACATTCAATATGTATACTGAAAGAGAGAGAGAGAGAAAAAGAGAGAGACAGAGAGATAGACACAGAGACAGACAGACAGACAGACAGACAGACAGAAAATAGTAAAATGTCGAGAAATTAACAAAACATCACGGATTGTTTATGACTATACATATATATATCACCGGTCATCGAGATAATTATATTTCCACGATTCAAAAATAAAAACCGCGATTTAATATGCCTCTTATAAAGCAAATGATAACTTAATTTTCCTGTACAAACTACAGCGTGCTTTGAGTAATATGAACAAGGCTCAAACTTTGATTAAAGAACAAGGGTCTAGAACTGGATAGCCACCAGAGAATGAGAACCAGAGCATAGAATCATTTTGACCAGTTTCTCAATAAATGGCGTGACACACTCGTACATTGTATTTATTTTTTAACATTTTACTTTAAGGTGATTTCTTTTATCTTTGTCATAAGATAATCTCTTTAAAGACCAAAACTTTGTACATATATTTCGTTGCCATCCTTTATTTTTGCTTTCATGGAAAAGTTAATATATTAGAGAAAAACAACTTGGCAAATTAGAAGGCAGTCTATAAACGGCAATATAATTTATGCAAGTCAACAAAAACTCTAATTCAATGATAACGCTAAATGTTTGGACTGCATTTAACAAAATCATACTGTTGTTATTTGACTTACATGCGCTTGCACAGAATTGTTTGATCTGCCTTTTCTTTCCTTGTTTACAACAGCGTATTCGCAATCAATTTCTGCTGCTAGTGGGATTTTTTCTTCCTGTTGTCTCTGTGGACGTTGACTTTTCGGTATGACACTGGCATATTCGTTTTCCGGATTAGTTGTTGAACATTGGATAATAACTCCGGCGTAGCCCGGCCCGTCGTTAATTTGGTCGGGATGTGTAGGCGCATCATCGTTCCGGTGAACGTCGACAGCGTTTTGTTCTGCAATTTAGAAAAAATGTCTGACTCTATATTATCAATACGACCGGTCATACGACAAAAACATAATACCTCCGATACTTACGGCATAGTCTTAAATGCGCTGTATCAATCCTGGTTTAAACGAAATAAGTCGTGGTTTTACGACTTTAAATCAGTGTCACATATAAATTGAATCCAACGTTGCAGCAGGACGTTAACACCTTTTACTTCTGATCGTTATTATTGTCGTACTAAAGAGAAGAATGTGTGAGTGTTATAAATGTTAAAGGAATAGAAATAATTCGATTTGATTATGTAAACGTTGGTTTGTTTCCTTGCGTCACAGTGGGAAAAAAATCCTAAATTTTGCTTCATAAAACTTACAAAATGATTTGTATGGGCAAAAGCAAGCACTTTACTTTGTTTTAACTCTCATTGAATTTTTAGAGAAACAATTTAGAAATGTAGTTTTCTGTTTAACAATGTAAATCATAACCCGAGACAGAAGCAATAAATGTAACGCCAAATTGCGTAAATGACAACACGAGGAATAACGTAACATGTGATAAACGATAAACGGACATTTGAAATAATATTCATATCGGAAAAACTCCAGATCAAAAGGTTTGTTTCGTCTGTTTCTTCATCTAATAATATTTATAAATCTATTTTTCGGCCTTGTTTGTGAAAACTATTTGCAAAACTACATTATTTCTAACTTCTAGAGCGCGTCGCCAATTATCATACATGCGAACCATGTCTCTGTTTCTTTCTCTTCCAGTAGACACATGCGATAACAATCATGATCACTGTAACAGCAAGGACTGGCACAACAGCGCCAATCAGTGTTCCATGTCCATCGTTGCCAACCGCTGATGTAGATGAATCTGTATAAAAGAATTAAAGCATAGTATTGTTTTAATTTAGAATGCAACACATTATATTTATGTATAAATATTAGTATGTATTTATATATCAGTATGTATTTTGTGAAATACTATACCTTCTTAATTCGAACTAAAAAAATCTATGTTTTTCACAAAATATTGCGAAATTTAGGAAGTTTAAATGCTTGAGTCTAATTTAAAAATAATATTAAACGGCGGATAACGTCAATGTCGAAAACTTTATACTACATAATTTTACAGTTACTTGTTTACATTTAAACACATAAAATAAATTCTCAAATATTATACACATCAGCCTGTAGATAGTCTTTTCTTCTCACAAAAGGGTCAAGCGAGATTTTAACCTGTCACTATTTCTATCATCTCAATTAATATCCACACCATATAAAGATCAAATATATTAATCCATGTGAACAACCCACGTTTAAATTTATTGTTGATAACCTTGAGTTTATAGTAAAATAAGTATGTTTACATTTCATAGTAGATTTTATGAATGTAGCCTAAAATTATAACTATGACCTATAATGCTAAAGCTGAAAGTTAAGCAATATCCACAAACCTACGGTACACTTGGCACATTCAGAAAATGTCGCAGTAGGAGGCTCGGGATTTTCTGTGAGTAAAGAATAAAAAAATGTATCATTGCATGCTTATTTACATCGTATTCTATAGTAATGAGCATACGTGATTTATCGTGCACCCCAGTAAACAGTCATGAGTGAAGGAAAATTATGTTACCTATTATTTCCTTAAATTGCCAGACTATAATTAAAATATGTCGCAGAAAAAGGTGTGTAAGATTGTTACGTTCTGATATTTTCAATTAAAGGAGTTGGTCAGAAAACAAAACAATGATTTCAAACAAGGAATAATGCAAACCTTGTATGTAAAAATCAACCTACATATTTACCTTAAAGAAAATCTCTTTTAAATTATTAACGGTATACCAATGTGTGTTTATTTTTTTTAAATTGTTTTCTCTTCTACAATCATCATTAACAAATAAAACCACATGTCCGCTATTAATGTCGTACAAGTTTTCTACAGCATACACTATTAGAATGTTACCTTTTTATGGTTGCGTTTAACGACACACTATCAATCATACAGTTATCTTGGTACTGACCTCAGAATCCCACGAAGTAGTACAATTATGTTCGGACTATTTACCAATTACTTGAATCTTTATTTCATCTGTCTTTTGGTTCTCAGATTTATTCTCTGTACACTGTAATGAGATTCCTCCGCTCATTGCCATGGGGATGTTCCGTAACCTTAGAACAGTCTCGTTGTTGAAGTCGGCCTGCTCCTCAGTAATAATGCTGTTCTGCATTTTAATCTCTTGTGTCTGGTTGCTATTCAGTGGACGTAAAATCCACTTACGGATGTATAAGTTTGGTCGTTTGAAGATGTCGTTAGCAGGCATGTATCGCAACTCTACGGTGTCTCCGACTATAATAGGGCCCCGTTTGTACATGTAAAGCAGTCCGCAGCCTTCAAGAGCTTTCAAAATGATTTAAAAAAATAATAATGGTAAAACAAGGAGCATATAAAATTGGTTGTTCCTATCCACTCTTTATATCGGAAGCAATGAAATATAACTTTTCGTAACAAGTTTTAAGAAACGTTTAGAAAACAAAACTTAGTCTGTTTTATCGTATATGTAACTTATACGCTTGGATGTGCAAGAAATAATTGTGTGCTTAGGATAAACATAAAATAATGGAATATGGAAATGCCTAACATATACATAGCATATACAACATTATCACATCATTCTGAAAGGCACATGTACTTTGTATATCGTCCATATATATGCACCCCATTCATGACTGTCTAAAATAGCTGAGCAGTTACAATCACCGGCTTATGACTTATTTGTCAATCGCGTGAATTTGAGTTCACACATGGCAACACACTTCTTGTAAAGATAACTTCCAGTGGTCTTGCTGTGTGTCGGTGTTTCTCCTCCGACGCCATATGTTTTTTTCAACTACCAAAAATAGTTAGCAATTTCTATAAATAACATGACCAAGACCGAACACCGAAATCATTCTGCTGAAATCGGTTATTTTGTATGTAAATCTCAGGACAATAAGCACACAATGATCTATAATTTTATGAAAATTGAAATATGTATATAAAGGACGTGTAATATGACATTTGTTGTACATACTTAACAATTTCTGCTCTTCGAAGTAAGGAGTATCGCAGTAGTCATTCTGAAAGGAATATCGAACAAGGCAGTCTCCTATATTGACTCTACTGCTTCCTTTAAGCGTATATGTATATATGGTTCCATTTGTAGTCATGTTGATAAATTGTGGCAATGGCTTTTGACAACTTATGGAGGCAAAGAAACCAGTTTTAATGGAAGTCGGAAGAAACTCAACTTTGGTGTCTCTGCCACTAACAATTGGTCCTTTAATGGTCACTGTCCCACACGTTTCATTTCGTCTTCGGATCACAACGTCTTCTGAAGATTACACACAAAACATTAGTTTGTCAATTATATAGATTAACTATTTTAAAGTGAAATCCTGTACATTCTGTTATGTGGTAATAAGGAGGTTTGGGTCTCCATTTCGCGTATGTAATAATAACTGAAAGTGATGTTAACACAAAGTGTTTATATGGTAGGGTGGTACTAATATGACGCGGAAATGTCATAAAGTGTATTGACATGAGTGTATTGACATAAAATGGTCGTTACATAACGCAGTCATATCATAAAATGGTCATGGCTCAAAGTGGTTTTGACTTAAGGTAGTTTTGTCACAAGTGTTTTGACATTAAAGTGGTCATAATATAACGCGGTTATAACATAAAGTGGTTAGGACATAGAGCAGTATTAACATTAGTGTATTGACATAAAGTGGTATTAACATCAGTGTATGGACATAAAGTGTTATGAAATTAAGTGGTCAGGACATTAAGTGGTTTTGACATAAAATAGTTTTGACATAAAGTGGTACTGATATATAGTGGTATTTATATAAAGCGGTATTGACATAAATGAGCATAAACATGGTTTTTACATTAAGTAAGTTACAAATAAAGTGATCATTACCTAAAGCGGTAAGAGAATAACTTAGTCCTGGCATGAAGTGGTATTGACATAAAGTAGTCGCAACAAAAAATGGTTATTGCATAAAATTGTATTAACATTAAGTGGTCTTGACAAAAGGCATATTATTTACAACTACAAATGTATGACTCATCACAACTAGTATCATTCAAACATTGGGTTTAAGAATATATAATTAAATTATGAATTCTGGTTTTATTTTTTCGTTAAATTTGTAGATATTACTTTATGTATTAAGAAATTTCTGCTCGAGACTTAATAATCCGTATGTCCGATAAATGCACACGCTCTGCATTCTGAGCATTTTGCATCAAAATCAGCATACAGACGCGCTTTTGGGACCTTTGAGACGGCCTGGTCTCAGAATAGGTCAATGACAGAAGAAACAAACTATTCGCACTTCTTACGTTTTTGAATCAGTGTTTCACTATCGACTACATCAGTGTACTATGTACGAATGACGTATACACAAAACGTATATTTTCGCATAAATATGTAAAAGTATATTAAGTTGCTTCACGTGGCCTAAAAATGTTGCGACCCTATTGGTTCTCTCAACCTTAAGATAGTACAGTTATTTGCATGCCAGTTTATTCCCATATAATATACAGTCTAGTGATCGTTGGTAAAATCTGAATTAATTATTCGCTCTGATTTAAACGAGGTTTGCTTTATTGAGCAAATGTGCGCCCATCTCACCACCACACCAAAAACATGAACAAGACAATAAAACGCAGCGATGACCAGAACGAATTCCACCAATATTTACAAAGTTGTGATAGATAACAATTGTTGAGGGTTTGATCCAAATACATAAATAAAAAGAAGCGTTATCTTACTAATGATAAACATAGTCATAGTGTATAACTTGTAGAGTACCAAGTGTTACTTTCTTACACATGGTAGACTGGTTGGCAGTACATACTTTTTAAATAATGTTTACTCCTTAGTTTGGTTTTTGCCTTTATTAACTGTCCGATGGTCATTGTTCTTATTTAAAAGGTGCAAAGAATAAAACTTGTGATTCACGTAAAAGTTTTGAGTTACTGCATATAAAAAGCCACCCGCTGTGCTGGTTACCACACTTAATCGATACAACGTCGGTTTCGTAGCAAAATTGTAAGGCACAAACCATAATGCAAAATAGATAATAATGATTTGCATATCAAAATAGAGCGCAATAAAAGCTGGAAAACAAGGAAATTAATAAATTTTAATCAAAACAAGCAATAAAATAAAATAAAAAAATAACAGCAACATTTTATAGCGAAATGGTATTTGTTGTTTTTGTAGTTATGCAATAAAAGTTTTCTTCTGACTTCGGTGTTACTCGTTGGGCTGAACATAAAATGTAATTCACTGTTTGCTTGATCTTTTAAATACTGTTTGTATTTTGTCATGAACTATCGGCTTGTTCATTTATTCTCGTAAATCCAGTCCTAAAATGTTATTTTGTCAAGCAAATGTTTTGCAAAGAAAACTAAAAAAGGTTTACCTATTATAGCCGTATGTACGGTCCAGAAGCACAGATAAAAAGATAACACTCTGAAAGAATCCATCTTGCCTTATCATAACCATCTTCACATTAAAATTATCACACAATTGCCCTTCCAATGAAAAGCTATTGTTTCAATATTTTCCTGCACTAAAACAAGGTTTCGATACAACTGTTAAATTAGTCCTCAAGTCTATTTAACTGTAAATGTCAATCATATCAACCGGAAATTGCGTCTTTGTCAACCACTCTTGCATCATTTAGTTATTATCCAAATGTGCATGGATGCATACTACAGTTACATAGACCTTCCACTTTTAACATTATGATGATTTACTTGTACAGTGCAAAACATGTATGTTATGTGTTGATTTATATATTTATACATATAAACAAACGCACTACCCCAATTTTTAGCATATTCTCTTTGCTTAAACAATGATTTCTGACTGTTACTTCCTAATTCCGCCTTTGTTAAGCCACATTCTTCACCACGACTCATTATTTCTAATCTTTTTTGTGAGAAGATCATGCCTTAAAAGCTTTTCGTGTAACATCCTAGCACCGTTTTCTTAAAGCCCTTTGATGAAAACTTTAGCTTAAACTTTGATCCATTAAACACATATCATATTTTTTCTTTCATGAATAAATGCTATGCAAAAACTTCAAACCGGCATCTGGAGAAAGTGAATTTCTTATCATCAAACAATTTCATGTTTTAGTATTTTTATTTTATTATATTAAACTAACATTTGTTATATCTTTTCTTCAATTTCATTGCATCTGATTAAAGGGTCTTTTTTAAATTAGCGAATTAATAATCACAACCTATGACTTGAAGCAAAAATATATATTTGGCAAGTTATATATATTTCAAAAATCTGCTTGCTTATTATTTGCAACAAGTAATATAGTCATTTACCGATGCACGATTGATGCAAGATATATCTGCTTATAATTTGGGGAATATCTCACTCTCTTAGTCATAGACCACATACCGCAAATTGGGATGCCGTGGAATAACAGCAGCTTTCTTTCTTGGACAAGCCCCACAATACATTAAAACAAAAGCAGGCAGGCACTGTAGTGTTCAGTGCTTAAAAATTAGGTTAAAATGGTAAGACAGTAGTTATTACATTCATTTCTTTTGCGACATTATTTTCAAACTAACTGCATTTCTGGGGTGACAAACCTTTCGTTATTTTATTATGACACACTCTTGTGATTTGTCTGTTCATTACAAACAATACAAGATATGATAATAATAGAAAATGTTTTATTGAATAAAGAACAAAGCATGCACAAAATGGCAAATAAAGTAAATAATGTTAAATATCTTATTTCTGTGTATGCTGCTTGAGGGTTTTTTAACTTATACAAAAAGCCGGAAGTAGTGTAGAAATATGAACGCATTTTGCAGTATAAATTTCTCATTCTGACAATTGTCTAATATTGAAATAGGTTCAGAGGGATAACAACGAATCTTTGAAAAATTATAAAGAAAATAACTGTAACAAGTATGTGCAATATTGAGGAATAATAAGACATGTTTCAGATACAAATGTATGTCTCTATTAATTTAGAATATATTCAAATTCGGGAATGAATTTAATGAATCGAGAATGTACATAAGTAAATGTGTTGCATAAACAGTAGGTTAACAAAGGCGTACAAAGAATGCACATAACAATAAAGACTAGCATCAATCTAGAACAATGTACTACATACGTGTTTTATATGCAACAACTTTTTGAAATACATGTACCTGAGAATTTCAATATGAGCTGGAAAAATTTTGCTGTTTTTTTGTTAAAAATATGTTGTGCATGTCTAATGTAATACGCTTAAAATCATGTTACTGGTTATTTTCAAGGAATGACTTTAACTGAGAATATCATCTACACATTTTAAAGGGTATTGTTTGATTTGCAAGTGTAAATTGAACAATATCTGTTGAGGAGTTATGATTACGTTTAAAGTGATGTCCGACAGTTCGCCTATTTCTAATACATTTAACAACATCTTACCCTTCTGTTCTGGAGAATGTTGGCACTTTTGTTGCATAAACTTATAGCTTAGTTGAGTAAAGGCTGTTTATAGCATTAGCTTAATTGAAAGACAATACAAATCGTGAATTATATCGCTTAAAATGTCCACTATTTCCAATCTATCAAAAAGTACGATAAGTAGTTCAGCTAAAATAGATGTAGACGTCAGAGCTGGTTACCGGATGTTCATGTAATGTGATTTCAAAAGTAAGTGGTCATGCGATTTTCTTAGTTTCTTAAATAGCTGACTGTGCAGCATGTCTCGGACAGGAAAGAACTGTTTGCAAGGACGAGTGCTTCGCTGTTAACACAGATCTAGGACACCAATAAACAACATTTTGAATGATTTTTTCAGCTAGCACGGACTTTTTACCTATTTAAGAAATAAATATTTGGTCTAAACTGTCGGATGTCACATGTAAAAGTGGTATCCGACGGGTTGGACCAATATATTTATCCAAAGAACCAAAAGACATTTTAGCTGACATTGTCCCATTGCGTTTATTTTATGTCCTACATCTTTGTTGTTCTTTTGTTAGGTTTTTTTTTGTTACTTTGTTCCGATATAGTTATTGCGACATCCAGCTTATTCTTTACCGAGGAAGATCCCAGACTGACGTTTTATTAGAACCACCGGTACACCACAGGTTAGCTTTAAAGCATTCCTACATGAAAGTTCTCGCCCCGACAGGAAGTCAAACACATGCAATGAGGGGTTTAGAAGTTACAAGTAATTCTTACTGCTCCGCCACGGCGCCAGACATCTATGTGAAAAATAACGCACCACTCTGGTCATTACCAATAAGTATTATCTATCTGAGTCACTCTGCACAGTTAGTTCTTTTAAGCTGAGAAAACCACTTGACCAGTTACTTTGGATTTAACGTTATCTTTCGGGTAATCCGCCGTTGCATTGATATATACTTTTACCAGATATTCATATCATGCTTATCTACATATTTGGAAAGAAGGAACTGTTAGACTAGTGCTGTTACAATTTGTACTTACTTATCAACATATTTGGAAAGAAGGAACTGTTAGACTAATGTTGTTACAATTTGTACTGTCTAACAATTGAGGTAGTGTTCAATTTTGCATTTAATTAGACTGAAGTGTGATGGTATGTAAAGTTATTCCCAAATTCTCCCCAACAGGGTTATTTAGATATTGTTACATGTATTTGATGTAGGCAAACTGTCGGATACCACATTAAAATAACTATTAATACTGTTTCCTTCTGTCATCATCACATTTGCTTTAAAACAAGAGTTATAAAAATTAGGAGACGAAATGGACCTAATTTGCAAAAGTGTGGGTCAATGAACACTTAGGTTAATTTTGGTTACAAAATATCAGAAAATATGTGCCAACATTCCTCTTCATTTATTCATGTTTTCGGACAACACTGCCAACACTGGGTCGAAGCATGGCATTGTCAATGTCTTCTTTCTGGAAATAACAAACTCAGGTTCCATTTCAGTTTACATGTATGTAACGATGGAGGCCTGTTTGCTGAAGATTGTCTGTAATGTTTAGTACATGGAACACCACCTTGAAGTACAGAAGATCAACATCACTATTACAAATTTTGGAATGTTAGCCTTGTGTAATAAGCTGATAACTCAGGCCGACCAATCTACATGATATTGTGTGTTGTGGCCAGAAATAAATTCCTATCAGAAAACATTTTCTTTGTATGTTTACATATGTATATTTCTATGTGCCTATTGATCTACTTCTGTTAATCTGTTTATACATGAAAAATGTTACGGTAATGTTTAATTTTAATAGCAAGTTACATCTTCACTACAGTTAATTGAGAAAATTGTTTATGTTAAATAGAGGCCAATTAAAGATATTATATTATAAAATCAATATGATATATAAAAAATTTAATATTAAATATTTAGATGTGTATAATACCGAACAGTTTGCATTAGTTTTTTTTATATTTAAGCTTAAAATTATAATGCAGTTAAACTGTATAAATAAGATTCTACTCTTTACTTTTCTTGAGACATCTAATAGGATTTAAATAAATGTTAATTTTTATTAGATTTATATTGATCATCTTTTTGATAAGTAAAACTTATTTGCTTAAAATACCTCACACTGTGCAACTCCTTGTAATAAATATTGGGCGCCCCAGCATTTTCTGTAATTGTTTCACCTTCAAACGTCTCAAGTGCAGACCAAGGAAATAATAGACCTGGAGGATATCTGGCCATATCTGTTGGTAACATTGGGTAAATGAAATGGATTGTCTTTTTATTCAGCAGTCTGCATTGCACATGCCATTTTATTACTGCCCAAATTGCAGCCAAGGGTATTCGATGAGCCTATCCTTACAAATTTCCCTTCAAACAATAGTTTCGTAGTTTGATTTCATGTACAAACGCAAAAGTATACTAAATAGAAATAATTCGGGAACGTGTAGAAGCAAGGTTCATTTTGTTTCACAAAATTTATTAAATCATGTAGCAGTACAACTTCAACCATACCAAAAACCTAACAACAGACCAATTCGACACTTGCATCTTTTCCTTTCAAAAATGCTTTACAACCCATGATTACTACAAATACTTATTTCCCCTATAGCATCACTCCATAGTCTACTCCATCACCTCCCTTCTGCGTCCCAAACTCTTCAAGGCAGCTGTCGAGTTGTGCAAATCAGTTTTAGATAGATTTAAAAAGTAAGTACATAAACTAATTTTGAACTCTTACAAATCGCAAATCTATGCTAAAATGTTGACGATTACAACAAGTCATTAATAACATTGGTTTTGTTTCTTGATTTAAGCTAATTACTAAATCTTTTGCACACATTTAACTCCGACGCGCACACTGCCAGTAATACACTGTAAAGAGTTTAGGCAGAAAAGTAATACATGTAGATCGGACGCTATGGCGTCTGATATACAAACCTCTTCCACTGCCGCCTCCAATCGAATTCTGATGTTCAATCTTAGAATTTCATTTTCTATGGTCCAAACGTTCATGGACTTTATGCAAGTCAAGAAACCGTAGATAGTGTCTCAGAAAAGAAGTATTTACATTAGGAACAGTAGCTGTATGTCATGAAGCGATGAAGCTTTGTTATTAAAATAGATTCTTTCACTAAGTGGACTGTATTCATCGGCAAGTAGTTTCATTTAATAAATCTGTGGTTTCATTCATTGATTAAAAGACATGCATTTTGCACCTTTAACTTATGGTGCGGAGAACTTGCAGAGAAAGAGTTTGGTCATTTTTTTTACTGAGGTCATGTACTTGTGTGTTGGTCGAAAAATTTAACACATTTAAAGTTGATCGTTAATTGTAGGACTCTAATCTGATTCATGTTTAGTCAGGCATAAGAATGCGTATGAATTTAATCAATGGTATGCACTTTTAACTGATGAGAAACTGCAGAAAATGAATTTGGTCAGGTATACTGACATCATGTAATCATGCGTTGGTCGACAAAACATAATCCGCTTTTCAAAGGTTTAACGTTAAATGTAGGACTATATTTTTGCGTAGGGACTCTGAGCTGAATCAGCTGTGCATGAGAACTCGTGTGACTTGGATTTTGTAGCTATTGTTATGTATCCGTGGTCACTGAAACCAAAATTTTAATACTAATGACAATAACCATTTTTAAGTAAGTCATTCTCGGCCGACTGACCGTTCCAAGGCGGTAACTGATGGTTTTTCTTTTTGTGTGTTATGTCTCGTCTCTGTGTTTTTTGTCACATTTACATTTACCTTGTCTGCCTTGGTCTGCAGGTAGATAAAATTTAAATATCTGTGAAAATTTTGATAGGACCTTTTCTTATTTACCTATTCATAATCACAACAGTGTTGCTTGTGCAGTGTGGCGGTCGTAAAAAATCTCCCCGTGCATGTGATCTATGTTGTCATCTAATTCATCCTATCAGGATTGTTACGTATATTTTCTTTTGACATACCTTGGACTTAGGTTTATTTTACTTGAAATAAAACAACCATGAACAGACTACTAAAACCAAACATAAATATTTCTCCCTTAAAATTGCATAATGTGTCTACTGTGCATTTGTCTCATGGTTCTGATGATATATTTTCTAGAAGAGTCACTGTCAATATTTCACCAATAAAATTACACCCGTCTTCCCGGGTTTATATTTCCAATTCGAGTAATTTATTTCTTCGGCAGTCGTGTATTTTACGTAACGTTCCTAGTAGTAATGTAAAGAATTCCCCCGCACAAATGCAAAGTGGACATAATGTGTACTTTAATATCTACAAGTGTAATTATAAAAGATGTAGTACATGTAGATTCCTTAACTGTAACTCTACTGTCAAGTCTACTGTAAATGGCCGTACATTTAACATTTCCTTACCTTGTGATGTTGATTGACAAAGTAACAACATAATTTATGTTATAACATGAAACCATCCTAACTGTAAACTGCAGTACGTTGGACAAACGGGGCGGGCGCTTAAAATTAGATTTCGAGAACATTCATATAAAATCCGTAACGCTCGTCGTTTTAAGAACTACCTTTATAATCATTTTCTAACTACAGGACATTCTTTAAAATATGTGAACATACAACCTTTGCAAAAATTGTTTTCGATGACGATGTTTCTAAAGGATTTAAATTACAGGCCAGATACAGTGCCGAACTTGATTGGATTAAAAAACTTCAGACTCCATTTCCACTCGGTCTTAATGACAATATTTATCAGGCGGGCAATATTTCTAAAAATTCGAACATTGACATCTTTAGTATTCTATCTTTACGCAAGCGCAAACGACGGTCTCATGGAATTAGAAAAAATCATAATCTTAAGCGCAGATTTAGGAAAACAGTTTCTATTCAAGATCTGAACACACTTTATATTCGATCTGGTATTCACGCCTTACTTTGTACAGTTACCAATCTACCCTTGAAATCACTAGTTATTTTGGACAATGAGGCAGATAAAATATATTTACGTACTCATCCTTTATATGAGGTGGCTTCCATCATTCAAAAGTATACTACCCATGCTTTAAGACCTCATATAGATAAACAGTCTCAACATAAACGACATTTCATGAAAATCAAATACATTAATAAAGGGATTGATTTTATCGACTTACCTAGTATCTTTCGGGACAAAAATATCATCAATAAAATTCCGTGTTACTTCGAAAACAAAGAAAACCCAATGATTTGTTATAAGTACAAAAAACCCATTAGAGGTCTTATTTTTAATTACAACCAAACAGTAGCAGACCTTAACCTAAATGACCCTTCTCAAGATTCTTGTAACTGTTCAACTTCACCTTTCTGTTATTTACCTTCTGGCCATATCATTACTGGGGATTTAAACATCATCGATGACTACAAATTGAGAAAATTACTCTTTAAGGGCCCGAAATATCGCCTGCCAGATGACATAGATTTTGACCTTTGTTGCAAAGAAATTGCTGATGCAATTAATCTGTTTGCCGATCGCTGGTGTAAGAGAGAAAACACGGATACAGTAGCACTTAATACTTGGAAGAAAGCCATTTTTAAGATAATAAAAAATCGCGTTAAATTCTACCGCTCCCATCCTTCTAGTTTACCTAAGAAACCTTTTTATCACTTAAAACATCTAAAACAGTCCTTTCAGAATATTCACGATAAATTTGTACTTGTACCTGCAGACAAAGCTTCAAACAACATAATTTTTGTCAGACGACTTTATTACAAAAATATACTGAGTGCTGAGTTATCCACCACCAGTTCTTACTCTTGCACCAACCTTGACTTTCAGACAGTCATTGACAAACATAAACAGATATTGCATAATTTCAATATCAAAATAGAAACAAAGCAAGAAAAACTTCCTTCCTTGTACTGGATTCCTAAGCTTCACAAAACACCATACAAGTCACGATTCATAGCTAATGCCAGCTCTAGTACCACCACTCACATATCTAAACTACTTACGTCTTGCCTTACAGCCGTTCGCAAGCACGTTGTTAAATATTGTGAAAAAGTGTATGAAAATTCAGGAATTAACATTTTTTGGTCTATTGAAAATTCTTCAGAAGTCTTAGACAAGTTTCGTACTTTAAACTTTCATTGCTCTGCAGTTAATACTTACGATTTCTCTACGCTGTACACTTCTTTACCTCATGATTTAATTAAGACCAAATTGATTGCTCTTATTGAGAAAACATTTGCTCGAGAGCAACGTCTATATATTGCATGTCATGAAAGTAATGCTTTTTTTACCAACACATTCTTAGAACAGTTTACTATGTGGACTTGCATGGATGTTTGTGAAGCTTTACGTTTTCTATTAGACAATATTTACATAAAATGCGGTGACACTTTATTTAGACAAGTAATTGGTATCCCTATGGGAACCAACTGTGCACCATTAATTGCAGATTTGTTTTTATACTGCTTTGAACGTGATTTCATGTTAACTTTATCCCCTTCAAACCAAAGCCACATTATAGAGGCTTTCAATTTAACGTCACGCTATCTTGACGATATTCTAACTATAGATAATCCTTTCTTTTCTCAAATGATCCATCTGATTTACCCTCCAGAACTTACCCTTAATAAAGCAAATAACTGACATTTAAATGCAGCATTTCTAGACATTGAGATCAATATTTCCAATGACAACGTCTCTACTAAAATCTATGACAAGAGAGATGATTTCAACTTTAGTATTGTGAATTATCCATACCTTGATGGTGATTCACCTCGTGCTACCTCCTATGGTATTTACATATCACAACTTACAAGGTTTGCACGAGTTTGTACTAAAGTAGAAGATTTCAATGCTAGAAACCTGTTTATTTCTTCTAAACTGTTACAGCAAGGCTTTCGTTTTCATAAATTAAGAAAGGCGTTTTCAAAATTCTTTCACCGCAATGATTTTATTGCTTCTAAGTATAATAGCAGTATGAAAACACTTATGCAGAAAGGCATAAGCCATCCTGCATTTTATGGAAATGTTTTATACAAGTTAAAGAAGATCAAGGGTCTCAATAACTTTTCTGACCACTTTACAAAACTTATCAGAAAATGTATTGCACACGGTTACAACCCGGGAATACTTCGATGTACTGCATTGCTTGCAATTGACCCTTTTACAGTCAAGAACTTGCATTGCTTTTAAATTACACGATGACCGGACAGGTCGTTGAGACTATATGAAAACGGCGACTTAAAGCCATAATTGGACAGTCACTGTTGGATTTCTTGTCTCTTCATCTCTCCAGTCGTGCCCTATATAGGTGGGACAACTTGAGCAGTCTCCATACCCTTTACGTGAGATTGCACAGTAGGTATAACATCGGGATTTTTTTAATCTTTATCATATATAATATGTCAACTGCGGATAAATCCTCGGCGTTTATAATATGTTTTTAAACGATTAACTCTAAACAATACTACGTTTTATTTTGTTGATTTTCTAAAATTCTATTGTTTCTTCCATATTGTTTACATTTCACTTTTGACACTTTTGGCATATGACGTCATGGCATTTATGACGTCATTATATGGTTCTTATAATATATCAGCGCTTGTACTGCTTTATTTTATTTTAAACTACTTTCTCATTTGGAATTTTTTGGTTGCCGAGGCTTTTATCTACTGTAAATACTGTACATATGTTCATTATATCTGTTTTAACTCCCGATGCAGGTGCTTACTGTTAGTTGTGTCACTTTGACGGGATACTTTTATTTACACTGTTTGTTTGATAGAAAAACCGTCAGGAAGTGCGAGGTTGGAGCGCTCCACAAACCAGGTTTAAGCACCCCAGTTGGCCCTTTTGCCGACTGACCGTTCCAAGGCGGTAACTGATGGTTTTTCTTTTTGTGTGTTATGTCTCGTCTCTGTGTTTTTTGTCACATTTACATTTACCTTGTCTGCCTTGGTCTGCAGGTAGATAAAATTTAAATATCTGTGAAAATTTTGATAGGACCTTTTCTTATTTACCTATTCAATATCAAAAGTCATTGACATTCGTACGTTTCACGTAAACGAATTTTTAACAGGTTGATAGTAACCGTGTTTTAGGCATAGAACGACTAAATAAGTGTTGAATCTAATGTATAGGGTCTGTTGTCTGATTTCTATCGGTCTTCTTTGGTCGATATTTTACTAAAATTGAGATGCATGTGTCAGTCATTGTGGAGAAAAGTTGACAAATACTGAGAACATATTATAACTTGTGTCACAGATATCTGAAACAGTCTGCGATCTATTGGGTCACAGCAAGTGCATTTGTGTAAACATTATTTTATTATTTTCTGTAGAAACATCATAAACTGTAAATCTCTATTGTTTGATATTCTCATTCGACAGAGGGTTCTAACGTATTCTTCGCACATGTTGGTCACGAAAGCAAAAAAAAAAAAAAAAAAAAACAGAACCAGCAAACCAACACCACATAAAACAAAATACATTAAGCTGTTAGGGCGTGACTGTACCTACATGCAGAAGCCTATTCGATTCTTATTTAATGTTTAATATTGCATTTTCTGATATGGATCACAAAACCAAGTGGAAAAGAATGGTGTCCCTGCAGTGATGCTCAAAGCACTTGTCATATATATGTATATAAATAAGAAAAGGTTCTATCAAATTTTCCCACAGATATTTAAATTTTATCTACCAGTAGACAAAGGCAAACAAGATAAATGTAAATGTGACAAAAACACAGAGATGAGACATAACAACATTAAGAAAAACCATCAGTTACCGCCTTGGAACGGCCAATCGGCAAAAGAGTCGACTGGGGTGCTTAAACCTGGTTTGTGGAGCGCTCCAACCTCGCACTTCCTGGAGATTTTTCTAGCAAATAAACAGTGTAAATAACAATATCCCGTCAAAGTGAAACAAATAGCAGTAAGCGCCTGCATCTGTAGTTAAAACAGATACAATGATCTTATATACATACATAATAACTAGTAATAAAATAAACTATAAACATATGTAGAGTAGATGAAAGCCTCGGCAACGTAAAAATAAAAATTCCAAACGAGAGATTAGTATGAAATAAAACAGCCCAAGCGCTGATATATTAAAGCAGTTGGTGTTATTAAATCCACATCTTTCTTTACACTTATATTCGTATATACATACATTAACATATATACAATATTTAATTTCATAAAACTTGACAAACATGAAAATAAGGTTGCATATTTGTATTTGATGGGTTGTTTTCATTGAAATTTAAGATTGGTTAAGAGTGAAATTATAGAATGGCGCAATCTTTACTTTCAGAAGACATTTCACAAAGTTAATTACTTCATCCATGATAAATAGCTATCAATTTATTAATAACCTAAAAATATTTAACAGTAGCACAATAACCTTTTAGACATAATTTGAAAGATATGAGCGACAATTTTGATTGACATTAAACAAACAATTAAAACATATATGACAACAAACATATTGCGTTTTCTGTTAGAATGTTTAATTCTCGTAGAAGAAGGTCGCTAAGATAGGCATCACGCGTTTCTCAGATTTCTTGTTTTGTGGTGTTTTTAATGAATGTTTTCTGTACAAATCTTCATTTATTGCTTTATTGTTTTACATAAAAAAGAATCTTGTCAGTTTGTGAATATTAAGCAAAGATCAAGAATGGCCACATCTATCGGGCAATTCATTTTGATAATGAAATATTACAATAAAAAGGTCGTACCTATACTAATCAAGCTGACAAAAACTTAATTAAATATCTTACAGGCAGTATCCGACAGTTTGCATATAACAAGTACTTATAGGAATATCTAACCACTACTTTGGGAAATTTGGTCATATTTTTTGTACAAACCTATACTTTAGTCTAATAAATACCATTTTAACCACCAACTGAACTGCTAGACAGAACTAATCGCGAAAGAAACAAAACACCTCTGAATGTGTATTCTTTCCAATTGTATAAAAAGCGTGATAGTGGTCTCTGCTACAAATATAAATCAATTACCCGGATGACTATATAACGTGATCACAAAAGTAAGTGTTCACGTGGTTTTCTATGTTTAACAATAGCTATCTCTGCAGCGTGATTCGAATAGGAATTACCTGTTTGCAATGACGAATCGTGATTTATGCTTGACTGTTCACGCAGATCTAGGATATCAGTGAACCGCATTTTCGTATAACAATGACTTATTTGGTTATTATAGAAAATAAATTTTGGTCCAAACTGTCAGATACCACCTTTAAAATTGGTGATCTATACATAGCACAGTTAAATAACACGTTTCGAAGAGAATTGTGTGTATAAGACTGGAGTTTCAAAAACACACTCGCACTCACAAATATAGACATTTCTTTCTTTGTGTACGTTTGGGTTCAAACAAGAGTAGAATTTTGGATATATTAACAGCTGAAAAAGAAAGTTGGGAACTGTTTCAAATATATATTGCGTTATCAACATTTCAACTTATTTCTACCAACCGTTCTAATTTATTTGTGTTATTATTGGAAAATTTACCCATTTTTGTACATTTTCTTTTCAAAGTAAAAAAAAATCGGAATACGCTTTTTTGTTCTTTTTACTACATTAAAAAGTTGTAGTGTCTTAACATAAATGCATTTTACACATCAACATGCGTGTATCTTTGCAATAAACAGTATTAAGCTATGCTATATAATAAATACTTATTGCAATACGTTTAACCTATGTAAACACGATTATATGGACATTATGTTTTTATGTTGATCCGATAATGCTAAATTGTTTTTGAGGTTTTTGTCCCATTTAAATCTGCCAGCTTAGACGTCTTCATATAAACAATATGGCAGCCTTTTTTGCTGTGAATAGTGTCCACGTATTTTCATCTGCGCTACTAGGGCCAATGTTTGATCAAGGGCATGGTGTTGTAGTTGTGACTTTTACGTACATCGAAGCGATTCATTATGGCCATTGTAATAAAGACTTCCTGCATTTGTTGGTTCACGAAATCCCGAAACAACTGTCTAGGTAGAACCTAGGGCTCACTGCAGATAACCTGAAAGACCTTTCCGGCATACACAGCCAATAACACTACGTCACGGGCGTCTTCTACTGTTTTTATACACATTATCATACGGACCATTTCTCTGTTTCTTTCGTTTCCGGCATACACTGCCAATAACAAGAAGCATGATCACTACAATAGCAAACAGCGCTAATTATTGCAGTTGTACTCGTTTCAACCGTTGATTTAGCAGGTTCTTTTACAAACGAAATAAAATGTAGCATTGTTATAATTTAGTATGTTACACAAGCTAGTATTTCCGTACCAGGGTTGTAAGAAAGCTTTTTTAAACTTTTTTATGGCATATTATATTCTTTATTTTAAGAACAAACAAAATCGGTATCTTTTTGACGTATTTCACTAACTAATACAGCTCATTATAGTATCAAATCAAACATTCTAGAAATACTCCACCAACAATTCCCATAGGACTGCAACATCGTCATAATCACATGATTACGTCTTTCGTCAGTAGGGATGTTTCACTCAATCCAGAACCCATGTACAGCGTGCATTCCACCAACTGCCAAGACTCACTCACGCTAGTAGAGCTATCGGCAGCTCAGCGTATCATAGATCATCACAAAAAATCCGAATGGTAGCAAGGAAAAACCTTGCGACGGGGATTGGTTCTATTTATTTTTGCGTACAAGAGGCTGCAAATGGCTTTCCTATAAAACAGCTGTGCTCTAATTCAACTCATGTTTTTGCAGGAAAAATGAAAAAATAAAAAGCAATGTAATCTGTTTTATTGTTATGCGATGTAAATGTTATGTGCTTCAAGAATTTTGCAGTTTTTTTTTATTTTAGAAGATTTTGTTGTGTTAAAACTATGTTTATGTTATTCAAATGTCACACTAAATAAACTACAAACATTGAACTTTGCCATTCATGCGGTGCGGTCGTGTAGCATGCGTTTATCGTGTCGTTTGCATACCTTTAAAGTTCCGAATGCGTTAACAAATCGTGCTTTTGGTTGCAAGCCTTGTCTTCATTTCTGTTTGAAAAGAAAAGAAACTGCATCTTATACATATCGTAATATGTCGCTTTACAACTGAAAGCAAAACATAGACTGAAATAATTTAGATTCATGTGAACAACAAACTATATACATTCATGCACAGAAACCCTTTCTTGTCTATGCATAATGTAGACAGACAATAATTAATAGAATTAACTCAAAAATATTATCAACGCAAATGCAATTTTCGTGCTTAACCAAAGAACACTCAGAACACTTACTAGAAACCGGTGTGTATGTTTTTATGTAGCGGTTTACCGATGCATTAAAATTGAACGCATGTCTTCATATTTGCGATACAATACAGACGGAATTACCCGATGAGCAGAATCTGGCCTTGCCCCTTTCTGGACACTTTCATGTGGGTCATAAATGCCTGAGGCGGCCCAGAGGTCAATACAGGAAGTGGAATATCGGTGTCATCAGGTGGTTATCATTGAGTGTGTATTTTCACTTCAACCGATTTGCAGAAACGTTTAAGGGTTGAGGTTGAGCTGACCACAATGCCACTCATTCCCGGACGAAATTCACTCTGGTCATTTTGGCATGGGCAAACCGAATTCCTTCTGTCAGTTTTTGTTTACCTTAATAAAATAATATTTCAACTACGGATGATTCCTGGGCCTATTATAACAAGCCATTTGAATCTCATTACCTATTATCCCTTTACAATATTTTATTTTCTTTTGTTGGTTAGGGTTAGTTCCTAAAATTCGACGTATTTCTTCGTGCTTTTTATATTTCACATTTTAATTCTGACATAAAGCGTCACTGCATTTTTATCGAATGATAAATTAAATTGTTCCTATTATACATCATCGCTTGCACTGTTAAATTTGAAACCACTTTAGTTTGAAACATTTAAGTTGCTGAGGCTTTTTTCTTTACATACTGTACATATGTTGATAGCTGATTATAATTAGAGGTTTTATTTGCATATAATATATTTTTATTAGTTATAATTTCCGATGCAGGTATTGCTGTTTATTGATTCACTTAGATGGGATAGTTTTATTTACACTGTTTGTTTGTGAGAAAAACCTTCATGAAATGCGAAGTTGGAGCGCTCCAGGAACCATATTTAAGCACCCCTGTCGGTCCTTTTGCCGTCTGACCGTTCTAAGGCGGTAGCTTTTGGTGTTAATGTCTCGCCTTTGTGTTTGTTACATTTATTTTGTATGCCTTTATCTAGAGGTAGTTCAGATTTAAATATATGTGGTAATCCCTATAGGATCTTTTCATATTTTCCTAATAACTTGTCTTATTATTATTCAAGCATAACAGACAGTCCGTCAACCAGAGCTTGCCACTTTTCATATACATGCCGATGTTCAATTGTTTGCTTTAAATAAATTTGCTGCCTGTACTGAGATAGTACTAATACTAGCAAACCAAGCTCAGAACCAAGTACCATTTATTTATTAACTGGGCTTATAATCTGTCTTTTTCCCGTCTCAGAAATTTGTCTGACTAAAAATAAACAATTAACGTTCATTACACGGAATCCTCTTTTACAAAGTTTGATTCAATATTCACATGTATAATTCACAATTAAATTTATTTTAATTATTTCATGCTTAAATTATGATTACTGTGTCTACTTCAGGGAAGAAAATCGTTTACATAGCCGTTAACAAACTCGACCCTCTAACTGTTGTGTTTGAAGGAGTATCTATTATTGCATTGGGTAGAACCTTAACAATGCTTCAATGCAACAACTTCCGACAACATTAAGAATGACAGCCCTAACCAAGAATAAAAATAGATTTCTTCAACAGATTCAAATCTGCATTTAATATATTTGTAAAATATACAAAGAGAACCACAAAACGGATTATGATAATCTTCGACGAAACCCAAATGGATATCCAGTTACACTTTTGTTCCTGTCGCTAAATACATAAGCCATGCTGCCGCCTATCTTCAACACGTTTCTGGAAGAGAAGAACATACATTCATAAGTCTTGTTCTGAAATCTTATACTCAAAGCAGGACACATAAGATATTCTGTCAACTCTAGCGGATCTTAGGTCAGACAATCTTAGGAATGGACTGGTTTTAACCGCTTCTTTCGCAGGCATGGGATTTGACTCACCAAGTGTGACCCGTTTGATCCATGGAGCCTTTGACAATGCACGCAAGAAGGTGTGCTGGTAGAGGTGGGTAAAGGTCAATTGCTTTGCTGTATTATAATAGCAGAGACATCGCTTGGAATATCTCTGAAATAGACGGCAATCTTATTCAGTTTTGCTAAACGTTGATGATTGTTTTCTGGAGGTACTATTGAGTGCTGTTGGATGATATTAACCAAATAATACTGAAACAGACAAATGTTGTGTTATGATTGTACAAATATAGGTATGAAGTTGTAATGTCTTACATAGCTATTCGATTCAGACATTTATTTGTTCATTTCCTGGTTTTTTACTTACGTGAAACTATATAAGTACACTTCAATGCACTACAAGCGGATAATTTAATTTAATTGTTTAAAAAGGCGAACTTTTAAATTGTTTAATAGGAATGCTAATTTAATCAAGCGATGCATTTTCTTAACAGGTGAAATGTCCTTCTTCATCTGGTCATTAGTTATTAAACAGAACAATATTCAACATAATTCGTAAATCATATCATACTTAGTTTCTTCTTCCGTAATGTTTTTATTGAAATATGGGTTGAGGTAATTATATACGTTCAGTTTTATTGCTATATTTTTATTTATCATATATTTTCGTTAGCCCACTATTATTTTATAGTCGCAAATGTTTATTGATATGATGTTGTTTTAAGCTATGACATTGTTTCCCGTGCCGAAATTCATGTGCTATAAATTTAAATGATATTTTGCAAAAAGAAGCAGTTTATTGGTAATGTGATAAATACAACCCAACATCCAAGTGTAATGAATACTGAAAATATTAAACTAGCTGGGTGAAACAATATGAAACTCACTTCGTATCGTTTTATCAAACGCGGTTAATTATTTAGCAGTCAATAAACACTAATATACAATATTGATCTCATTATCTTTCATAATTATCTTACAATTATAAGGAAATCATGAAAAAAGTACTATTAGTAATTAGCCCAGAATCATTTAAAATACAATTTCGTAATCATGAAGATTAAATAGATTTGATTTTTATTCAAATTTGATATAAAACTTTTTTTTTGTTTTATCTACTGCGTCAACAAAAGATAATTGATTTTAATAAAATAATTACCTGGCAAACATAAGTGTATTTCAATAGCAATTTAAACATTCTAAAGAAGCATCAACAAAAAAGACTTTCCAAAGCTTATGCATGTCCTTAAATAAAAGGGTTAAGTTGTTTCAACTATACTGATGACACAAGTATTAATACGAATAAATACACACAATATTAATTATTCACAGAAAAAAAAACAACATTAGTCGTGCATTGTATGACGTAAAAGTTGTAAAACTATTTATTTATTAAATGCATATACAATATATATATCCATTTAAATACCATTCGTATATGTGAATATATAATAGAATATAAAAAATGATCAACAATGAACAGTAAACACATGTTTCATCTTTCAAGTTAAATAAATCATTCTGATACTGCAATCATCATTCCAGATATACAAGACATGAAGCTAAATAAACTTCAAAGATTAAGGATAAAGCTGTTTGCATTTAAACTTTCCGAGCACTTCGGCTATTGCGGCGAGTAAAACGTGTAGAAATTGCAGCTACATTTATGGCTTAAACTTTGGGATAATTTTAACATTTGCTTTGAACTTTGTTGCAGTACTGAACTTGATCGTAAATTTTATTAGCAGACGATTATGATAATAGGATAATAAATGAATTGTTGTTTTCTTCGGTTTATTTCCACATGTTATTTTAACGATCGAGGTATCGATGTCAGACCAAGGATTAGTTACTAACAAATAATGAGTGAACAATGTACAAACTATTGTCACTCTCTTATCGGAAATTACGAGGAAAATAAAATATCACTTAAAGTCAATGTTCATCATTTAAAGCTAAGGTCGTCAATAAACTTTTATTTCTAATTTAAATTGCAAACAATACAGTGAACTCATTTATTGTTTGCACATGATCTTTTGTTTGGTGTGGGTAGTTTGATACCTTTGAACTTGCTGATGTCTCTTTTAAATTCAAAAAAGTTTCTGTGCTACTGGACCTAAGAGGCTTCATCTTCGATTGTTTAACACTGTAGAAAACGTTATGAATAATGCGGACATGACAAATCACAATGCCATGTGCATAAGACTAAATGTTTTCCAAAACCATCATTTCACTTAAAGAAAACTTTCAATTTCAAAGTTGATATGCAGTCTGGAATCAAAATGCTGACAGCCAATAGTCTCAAATCAACTTTTCTTAGCAAGAAAGCTTGCTTGCAGTGATAGCAGTTTTGCTCTTTTGCAGACTGAAGCAATAGAAAACAATTGCAAATGCAATGTAATCTTTTTCCACTTTACTTCATCAACTTTGAAATTTATATAGCCACTGAAAATAAGTATACATTGATAGTATGAACCTTCTACTTTCTAGTTGACCCACAAACTTCCGTTATGTGGGTCACAAATAACCCGAAATAATAATGTGTTATGACTTAGCGACAAACTACTACGTCTACCTAATAGCAAAGATAAATATAAAGATAAATATTTAATGCAGTAATCATTCTGTATCTAAAGAAACATGAAAAATAAAGTATTAAACGAGGATCAAACAGTTGCAATCCTGTACATATCCCTCCACTCCAATAAATACTAACAAAGTGTGATTGACATGAGGACGTAATTATCTGAGAAGTTCGGATATAAGAGTTCAAAATGTGTGCCATACATGCAGCTACAGAACGTTCTAAATCGATTTGACAATATTTACATGTTGTTTCGTTTGGAAAAATCGGGTACTAGTTGATCACAATAAATATACACTATATTCCTTACTAGGATACAGACGATTTTTATCGTTTTATGTTTTCATGGCTGCTTCAGACAAGTTTGCTTGTAGTTTATTTTGTTTTGTATTTCTCATTTCCGCATACACAGTCCACACATAAAAAAACAACAACAGTTTTTTACTTAAACGAAACTTAAACATATATAGTTTATATTACCATTTTACAACATGTATTCTTGTGTCGATAACCTTGGTCCTCTGCATTGACTCTGCATCTACCTAACGACATATAAATATATCATATGATATATCGGATATCAATCATATTGTAACGATAATAATATCGTGTCGATCCTTGTGATCGAGACTCAACCTTAATTGCATCGTAATCAAAAACGATTTTTATCTTCTTTATGTTACATGTATGACAATCAGATATTGCAGTTATATCAACGACATCTGTATACGTTAATTTTCCCTGTTGCAAAAGATAGTCAATATGTGTAGTCTAGCCTTGAGACTTATACAATTAAAACACTTTAAATAAGGCAATGTGACAATATCCTATGAGCATTTGAACATATACCAAAATTTAAAAAGGAATTCATATGCAAGCCAAATGTGCTTAAACCTGTTTTACAGAGTTCTAACCCCGCACTTCCTAGTGTTTCTCAAATGTAAGCAATAAAAGAAACCCGATCTTTTGGAATGCAAAGATGACCAAGCGCTGACATTTTTAGATAAGTTATGACGCCGTTAAAAGAAAGTAGTGATATAAACGTAAAAGACACACAGTATTTAGAACAGAGAGAATGGATTATTATTTCAATTAGAAGGACAACACAAAATTGTTGATTGTAAATGAAATTAATTTTTAATCAAGTAAATATGGCCAGATAAGAAGTGTAAATGGCTATAGTCCTGTTCATTTGTAGATGGATTTGAGGAAGCAAAGTTCATCGAAGAAAAATACACATTACAGTCCTCATAGGATGAATTAAATGACAACAGAGATTACATGCACGGGGAAATTTTTGTACGGCCGCCACACTTCACAGCCATCATTGTTGTAATCATTAATAAGGAGATATGATAAATAGGGAAATAAGAAATGGTTGTATAAGAATAACCACAGATATTTAAATCTAAACTACCTCTAGACAAAAGCAAACAAGGTAAATGTAAAAGTGACAAAAACACAGAGACGAGACATATCACACAAAAAGAAAAACTAGTAATTACCGCCTTGGAGCGGTCAGTCGGCAAAAGGAACGACTAGGGGGCTTAACCTGGTTTGTGAAGCGCTCCGAACTCGAACATCCTGGAGGTTTTTCTATCAGACAAACAGTGAAAAGTGAAAATAAAATTTCAAATTGAGACAACAAACTGCAAGCTTCTGCATCGGAGGTTAAAACTTTTAAAATGAACTAATATACAGACAAAATAACTAGTAATATATACCAAAATTTGAAAAGGCACGGGGCAAAGATATGCACAAGCCAAATGTAAAAGTAAGAGCAAATCTATGATGAGTCATTATACAAAAATAGCAAAATAAACAATTCCGCTTTGGAAAGGTCAGTCGGCAAAAGGGACCGACTTTGGTGCTTAAATCGGTTATACTGAGCTCTAATTCCGCACTTCCTGGGCTGTTTCTCAAATGCAAGCAATGGAAAAGAAAACTGACCTGTTTGCAAACTGATCTATTTGAATGAAAAATGTCCAAAGCTGACGGTTTATTAGAAAAATTAAGACGTCGTTAATAGTTAATAGAAAGAAGTGATGTAAATGATAAAAAATGCTCACATCATATTTAGATGAGAGAGGGGTATTATTTATATTAGAAGAACTAAATAAAATTGTTGATTGTAAATAAACTTATTTTTTAATCACGAAAACAAAATGGCCTGTCATGAATAGTAAATAGTAGCATCTTGTTTTAAAAGTCGATACATCTGAAAATGGTCAGTGGACAAACACCAATGGTAATTTCTGGGTGATATACAGATAAGTCCGGGATATATCAGCCAGGCCCCGCTTGCAGTAACATGTTTCATTTGATATCTTCACATCATCAGAACTGGAGCGCGACGCCTATATATGGAATGATCACTGAAATTTTCACATGGGGAAAGTATGTTTTGCGGACTTTTAGAAGTTAAACGGCACTACATGAATTTGTTCTTTTCTTCTATAGTAAATGTCAAAACTTTGGAAGCAATTTAACAGCGAACCGTTTCTTTGGGAACACAAAAACTATATATGCTGAGAAAGAGCAATTGAAAGGGCCTCTGCGAAGAAAAGTTATGAGTTGCCATGAAAACCAAACTTACACAGTAATTTTTGCATAGTGTACCCGCACAATTTCAGTGAAATTATCACTTCCTGTCCACTATTTAGAATAGGAGTTATTTTGAATTTTCTACAATGTTTTAGCTTTGTATTGCAGCAGGTTGCATGAGAATGTCTTCATTATAGCAGTAAGTAAAAAAAAATCATTTACCTTATAATATCAATAAAACTTTATACATCAGCGGTTCTACTCCCGCTGCACATTATGCCTACCACCCTTTACAAATGACCCTGATAAAATACGGGTCCAAATTCGTAAACATTTATTCTATTTATTTATTAACGTTCTATTTATTATTTTAGAAAAACGAGAGATGCTGTTTGAATTATTTTTATTATTATAGTTTCTATACCTTGAAGATAATTGCACATGGATTCTCGGTACGCCTTTACATGTGTATACTTACATCAATAGGTAGGAATGCTTCTAAGTACATGTACGTCCTTCTTGTTAACAAAATGATATCATCTATTAACAACAAACCATTCAGAAATGACTTCTTCTAAACGATTCATTTAATATTTACAATAAAATCTAAGTTTAATGTAATTTTTATGCAACATTTAAAGATACTCGCAATATAAAAAAAAGATTTTTGTCCTATGAGCATTGCAACATATAGCAAACTCCGAAAAGGCACAGAACAAAGGTATTTCACATGCAAGCCAAGCGAAAAGCAAGAACAAACCCGTGATGAGTCATTTAACGAAAAGAGCAAACCCGACAGTTACCGCCTTGGAACGGCCAGTCGGCAATATGGACCGACTGGGGTGCTTAAACCGGTTTTACAGAGCTCTAACCTCGCACTTCCTGACGAGTTTCTCAAATGCAAGCAATGAAAAGAAAAACGATCTATTTGAATACAAAATGTCCAAGCGCTGATAGTTTCTATAAGTTATGACGAAAGTAGTGACGTCATTGAAAAATAATGTCCACATAGTGTTTAGAAAAGAATTTTGTATTATTTCGATTTGGAAAACTACACAAAAATAGTTGACTATAAATAAAATTAACTTTCTGAATCATGAACAAACATGACCAGAGACGAATAAATGGTTGTAGCATCCTGTTAATGTGAAAATGGAATTGAAGAACCAAAGTCCAATGTCCATCAAAGGAAATACACGTAACAATCCTTATAGGATGAATTAAATGACAACATAGATTACATGCACGGGGAGATTTTTTACGACCGCCACACTGCACAAGTAACATTGTTGTGATAATGAATAAGAATATATGACAAAGTCCTATGAGCATTGCACTATATAGCAAACTCCGAAAAGGCACAGAACAAAGGTATTTCACATGCAAGCCAAGCGAAAAGCAAGAACAAACCCGTGATGAGTCATTTAACGAAAAGAGCAAACCCGACAGTTACCGCCTTGGAACGGCCAGTCGGCAATATGGACCGACTTGGGTGCTTAAACCGGTTCTACAGAGCTCTAAAACAAAAACAACAACATCGCAAAACGTAAATACAGTCACGAAACAAATGTATCTATCTTAAAATATCATCATCAACAACAACAAAACTCAGGGGTTACCGGGATCCTACTTCCAGTGCCCATTGACGAATGACGACCCTTCTTACCCTGATACAATACTGGTCCTAATTCGGTAAACGGCGTTCTATTTTTTATTTATTAATTTATTTACTTTTTTGAACGTCTTTAACTTGTATGAAAACATGGTAAAAACGAGATTTTTCAGTTTATCTCTTTTTATATTGAAAATATCAACTCTAAACGTAAATGTACACGGAGACTGTCTTCGCCCTTATTTACGAAAGTAGAAAGGAATGCTCTTTGGTACTATCTTCGATGTTCGGACTGCGTGTTAACGATTTGAGATTACCTTTTAGAAACAAAACAGTCCATAGACAAAACATTTTGTTCTGAAAAGTCTCTTAAGTATGCATGGTAAACTCTGACTTTAGATGCAATATTTATGCAACATTTAAAAATACATTAACGATTTCTGAAAGTTCCCCGCAAATCTAAAAATAGCATTGCAGCAATAGTTTTATCTCTGAAGTGTTTGTGGTCAAGAGATTATGTGTTTAGACTCTGAATCGTGGGGTCTCAAATTCAATCCATGGCCCTGTCACAAGTTTTTAAAAGGATCTTATCAAAGATTTGGATTTTAAATTCACTTGCATAAGAGAAACGTTCAGCACACCAAGAAAGCATTGATAATATGATTGAAGCGTTCTTGGTCAAAAGGTTCAGGTTGTAGACTGGGGATCAGATGGTTCCGAATTCAAACCTTAGACCCGTTAAAAAGGGATCTTATTAACGATTTAGATGATCATTAAAGAATCGATTGAAATACATAAACAATCATTTATATCATAAATAAGGTGTTCTTGGTCAAGAGGTTGTGGGTTCAAGCCCTAAACTTGACATGAGATTCATTCCTTGTTAAGAAGTTAATCACATGAACATTTTGCAAAAACAGGATATGTTAGGACTAATTATAACGTTTTAACACCCAGATTTACTAGAAAGTAATATCTATCTTAGATATTTGTTATACATTCGTTTCTCGAGATTTCTTTTTAGTATATTGAAATTCAAAACCTTCAAATAAAATCAAATATATCATTGTTAATTGCTCCCATATTGCTTTACCTTTTACGTGTTCCAATTTTTGCGTCGCCTTTGATGCTTCGGATCAACGATTTTTCTTGTATCAACTGTAACGCTTCACTAAAATATAGCGAAAAAAACATCCATCCCTGTCATTATAAAAATATACTACCGTGTTATTTGTAACATTTTACAATCATTCTCTTTGTGGTGCATTGGATGTCTCACATCCATGCACTTGTTCATAGGTCAGGATACAAGTATACACTTATCGTATCGGCAATTTCCGCCGCTTATTAAAAATGTCCGAAGAGTTCCGAGTACACGTTCCCGCATCAACAGTTGCAGCTTGTCTGAGAAATGTCAGATTAAATTTAAAATTCATGTTAATTGACGAAAACACCAAATATGGCATTATGTTTCTGGTTTAGCTTTCTATAAATACGACGATAACTAGGCGAAGAGAGCAAAGCAAACTGTGTACAGTTTATTTAATTGAACAACATCGCTCCACCTTAACCAAGCAGATCAAGCAAAATATAGTTATAAGAAAGACTAAAAATATGCATGTGAAATTATATATAAGCAAGAAACAACATCCTCAGTATGTGATGAATTTATTTAAAAACTCGAATCTTCAGACGTCTAAAGATACAACAATATAAAGTTTTAAATATGGTGGGTTAGGACGATAGACGAATAGGCAGACAACAAGACGCTCGGCTGAGGTAAGGTAAACAAGGTAAGGTATGCAACTCCAACAATATTTATTGAGACAAATATATGGAGTAATTGCTCTTGCCATGACGATTTGTGGATAAATGACCAGCAATCCAAACATGGAGAGTGACTTTACTTACCTTACTTACATTATCAAACAGAATACATAAATTGGAATGTTACACAAGAATACATAAGCTTATACATGGGGGAAAAAACTTCCTAGCAGCACTCATTTTTAGTTTGACTTTATTTAATTAAACAATGCCATACGCTTCAATACCTCAATAAATTATGGTCACATTGATCTTCAATAATTGATAAAATTAGAATTTAGTGTACTTTAATTAAAGATGAATGGCCTAAATATACATTGAATTACCTCTAAAGCGCTACCTGTATTTTTGCCAATTGTTTATTAAAATAACAAAGTAAAATAATTGCAAATTAAAGCATAAATCCCCTACAACGATTGAAGGGTTTACACGCATACAACTAATCATTTAATATAACGCCAGTCTACTTTCAATTTAAATCTTTCAAAACTTTAACTCTAAGCCTGTTCCAATTAACCCTGCAAACGACAATATTATAAAGCTTGGCAAATAGTGTAGATCTAGATCAGCCATTTGCCTTAAAAGTGTTAAAGGCTTGTCAGACAGACTGTTTAATTTCAAAAAATAAATCTGTGGAAAATAACTGCATAAAATACAATGAGCATGATCATCTTTGAACATGTCTTGTTTTTTTCTAAACATGAATATGTTAGTTGAATTATGTCTGACAGGACAAATAATAGACACATATTGCAATTTCTTATTTAATGCCTGCGTCATTTGCCAAGCTGTTCACTACCCTTATAGGCATTATAAATGAACTGCCTTTATTCAAGACTTTTACATAAACGTACCTTGTCAAATCCAGTAAAGCATATAAATATATACAAAATACATAGATACAGTTATTTACATTTCAATTAAAAAGCCATTCAAAACGATCTTAGGCTCTTACATACATGTCAGGTTTCAGAATGTAGAGTAACTTCAGTGTTACGTCACCACCTTTAATAAATAAGGATCATGGGGCTGTATTTATCACGATTCTTAACGTATTTCCCTAAATCTCAAAATATTTTCCTTTACGTTTCTTAAGTTAATTCATAAAACTATACATTCTAAGAAATTAAACAAAATAATTTTCCATTCGTCATAAATACAATAACTGATTTATGCAAGAATACATTGTCTATGCTTTTTATTGATTCATTATTATTAATATTCACATTTTATATTGAAGATTACACATGAACTTGATAGAATTGTGCTGAATTACTTTCCAGCAGTTGCATTATTTACTGGTTATACATCACGTCACGGTGAGGTTAAGTTAAAGTCTTTAAGGTCTTTAAAACTGCATGTGACAAGCTAAAGTTATTGAAAGATAGGAATGGTCTAATTTCTAAACTTCCAAAGCCCCGTGTAGGTATTAAGAATATTTTAAAAGTGTGCCCGAAACGGAGACCCTGGAGTTACGAAAACAAATACTCACACAAAAAGTACATGCGTTTGTTTTTGTTTAGGTTCAAAGATATATGAACATTATTGATAATTAAAAGGGGACATTTTGAGTTGTGAAACATATATATTGTGCTGTCAACATTGTTAGAACAGGATAGATACATGATCCCCTTTTCCAGGAAATTAATTTCAGTAACCGTCTTAATATACTGTTATACTTGGATATCATCATAAACCGTTCTTTTAGCTGAATACTCTTTTTGTTATATTGACTACATGTATAGTAATTTAGCTAATATGACGTTGTTCCAATTATTCCAAAGTTGACGGTGTCATGATTGACGTTATTAGCACCAGAAGACGGCAAGAACCCTTGTGACGTTTCATTGGACAGTTTATAGGCAATACAACTCGGAACACCTCTGCAGTTTCTGCTGAAAATGGCTGAAAATGCCGATGTGTTCAGATTAAGCAAATTATTCACCAACAAGGACATTACATCTTATATATAGAAATAAGAAGATTATGCAATTTACCACAAATATCAACATTTGAACTACCACTAGACAAAAGCATGCAGAATGAATGTAAAAGTGACAAACACATATTCGAGTCATTACACACTAAAAGAAAAAACAACAATTACTGCCTTTGAACGGCAAGTCGGCGCAAGGACCGACGTAGGCGCATGAACCTGGTTTATGGAACGCTCCAACCTCACACTTCCAGAAGGTTTTCCTAACTTACAAACAGTGTAAATAAAATATCATATCAAAGTGAGACAACTAACAGCAAGAACCTGCATTGGGTGTTAAAATCTAATCTAAGAATATTATAAACACAATTACAAACAATATTAACACTTCTTATAATGAACTATCAACAATTGTACAAATATACAATATGTAGAGATGTAAGTCTCGGCCAGCTAACAATCCTAACGAGAGAGTAGCTTGAAATAAAATAGCCCAAGCGATGACGTAAAAGAAGAACACGTTAATGATGTGATACAATAAAAATTACGTGACGTCTAATGTCATAATTAATCCTGCTGTTAGAAAAGAACACACACATAATTATCGGATTTTTTTCAATCAATCCAAATCAACAAAACAAAATGAAGACTGGTGAAGCGATTCATGGTAATGAGTGTCGTAAGTAATGTTATAATAAGCCGAAGGTTTATCCTTAAATCAAAATCCCCAAGTTATGCCTATTGTGCAATCTCACATAAAGGTCATAGAGACGGCTCAAGTTGTCTGAATTATACATGGCACGACTGGAGAGATGAAGAGACACCATAGTCAACAGTGACGGTCCAAATTATAGCTTTAAGTCATGGTTTCCATGTAGTCTCAACCTCCTATTCGGATTTCGTGTAATTAGAAAGCAATGCCAATTCATGACCACAAAGGGTGAATTGCAAGCAATGCAGTACAATGAAATATTATCAGGTTCTAACCACCAGTCTATAAATGTCAGTAGAGTTGTTAGCTTTACAATAATACTGCCTGGATTTTGATGAAATATACTCCCATTTTGTGAACAATAATGTATATGCATACAAAGCAATACTTTATTTTACTATTAAATTTATAAGCTGAACATGTTTGTTATAAATGTAAACACATTAGGTCCAATAACTGGCATAATACGGATTAACTTTTTAAATGTGTATACTAAATTCTATCCTTTAATGTCATTATTGTTAAACTGATAGTCTACTTTTAGATTCAGCAATCGTAACCAATTAACCTAATTACTTGGCGTATAAATACACTATTCAGTATAAACCGTATGTCGGTATGAAATGGTACATAAATGCAATATACTGTTAAAGAGTCATGCCATTTCTGAACTAAATGAAAATGAACTGAAGTATAAATCTGACTGATCTCCCTTAAAGGTTTGAAAAATCCAGGCAAGCTGCAAAATTGCACTATCTCTGCTCAATTATAATGTCAGCGATTCTTATGCGGCTAATTGTTTCTTTAGCGGTCCTTTTAATATGTATACACGTAAAATAAATAAATATATATATATATATATATATATATATATATATATATATATAGATATATATATATATATATATATATATATATATATATATATATATATATATATATATATATATATATATATATATATATATATATATATATATATATATATATATATATATATATTACTGTTTTGCATCAGACTGCACTTATTACCGATCACGGCTCATTTGGAAACTGACAATAAAGTTGAAAGGAGATATCAACACCTTTGTCTAGCGGAATCTAAAAAGCAGTGAAATCTCATTAGCAAAGGATCACACATTAACCGATTAACTAATAATTACTGGCTTGCTTCAGCTGTATGGTCATCTTAGAGAGCGGGTGATTTCGTCACAATGTTTGGTTTTCGTGTTTCTTCTTTCTTTTTTTTAAAAAAAAAAAGAACTCGGGAAGTCTGGTTTATGCGTTGTTATATGTTCGGGGGAAGTCTATGCTGGTATACTCAGTAGCAAAAGTCTCAGACGACACTGTTGCATGCTGGGATTGGTGGTCCTCAGGAGGGGTTTGGATGTCAAGCTCTGCATAGTTCAACTCTGGTTTGGACTCAGCCAGCTGGAAAAAGAAAACAATATGGGTTGATGTGTATTTTAACTACAAAATTTAAATTTGCATGTACATCCAAAGCATACAATATGTATACTGAAAGAGCGAGAGAGAAAGAGAGAGACAGAGACAAAGAGATAATAGTAAAATGCCGAGAAAGAAACGAAACATCACGCCTTGTTTATGTCTATACGTTCTGATATCACCGATTCTAAAATAAATTCGCAATTTATAATGCCTCTTATTAAGCAAATGACAACTTAAATTTCCTGATCAAACTGCAGCGTGCTTTGAGTAATATGAACAAGGATCAAACTATGATAAAAGAACAAGAGCCTAGCACTGGATAGTCACCAGAGAATGAGAGCGAGAGCATGGAATCATTTTGACCTGTTTCTCAATAAATGGCGTGACACACTCGTCCATGTATTCAATTTTTACCATTTTACTTTGAAGTGATTATTTTTATATTTTTGTCTTAAGCTTTTCTCTTTAAAGACCAACACATTATAGATAAATTTCGTTGGCAATCCTTTTTTTTTTTTTTTTTTGCTTTTTGTAAAAGTTAATATATATGAGGAAAACAGTTTGCATATAAGAAGGCTGTTTGTAAAGACTGAAATGAAATCAAACAACAGACATAAAAGACAATATAATTTATGCAAGTCAACAAAAACTCTTATTCAATGATTACGCCGAATGTTTGGACTGCATTTAACAAAATCATACTGTTGTTCTTTTACTTACATGCCTTTGCACAGAACTGTTTGTTCTGCCTTTTCTTTCCTTGTTTACAACAGCGTACTCGCAATCATTTTCTGCTGCCAGAGGGATTTTGTCTTCCGGTTGTCTCTGTAGTCTTTGACTTTTCGGTATGACACTGGCATATTCGTTTTCCGGATTAGTTGTTGAACATTGGATAATGACTCCGCCGTCGCCCGGCCGGTCGTTATTTTGGTCGGGATGTGTAGGAGCATCATCGTTTCGGTGAACGTTGACAGAGTTTTGTTCTGCAATTTAGAAAAATCTGTGACTCCTTTATCAATACGTCCGGTCATACGACAAAAACTTAAGACCTCCGATACTAACGACATTGTTTTTAATGCGCTTTATCAATCCAGGCTTAAACGACATTAGTCGTGGTTTTACGACTTTAAATCAGTGTCACATATAAATTTAATCCAACGTTGCAGCAGGACGTTTTACACCTTTTACTTCTGGCCGTTATTATTGTCGAACTAAAGAAGAATTTGTGAGCCTTATAAATGTGGAAAGAATAAAAAATAATTCGATTTGATTATGCAAAACTTTGGTTTGTTTTCTGGCGTCACAGTGGCAAAAAATCCTAAAGTTTGCTTCATAAAACTTACAAAATGATTTGTATGGGCAAAAGCAAGCGCAATACTTTTTGCCTCTGATGAAATCATTAGAGAAACAATTTAGATATGTAATTTTCTGTAAATGTAAATCATAAATAGAGACTGAAGCAATAAATGTAACGCCAAATTGCGTAACTGATAATGTAAACTGTCAACACGAGGAACATCATAACATTTGATAAACGATCGGACACTTGAAATCGTATTCATACCGGAAAAAACCAGATCTAAAGGATTTTTTTTGGTCTGTTTCTTCATGTAATAATATCCCTTTTCGGCTTTGTTAGTGAAAGCTATCTGCAAAACAACATTATTTCTAACTTCAGACTGCTAATGTGCAACGTTAATGTTACGGCCAAATCTCACTGTCAAACCGCGACCCTTTTAATAAACGGTCGGTTTTAACATAGACATACGACCTACTTTAGATAAGACCCGCTTTGGGATTGTTGATAAAACGTCATCTTCGCGCTGCGCGTTTCTCTTATGCAAGTGATTCATCCGAATCTTTAATTAAATGCTTTTAAAATCTTGTTGTCATAGGGCAATGGTTTGAATTTAAAAACCTCCGATCCAGAGTTTAAAAACATAATATCTTATCCACAAACACTTCAGAGATGCTATGATAGCGTTCCTGCACGCTAGCAGCACTTGGAATGTTATTATTTAGATATGCGGCGGACTATACAGAAATCGTGTATGTATATTGCGACTATCTTTAGATGTTGCATAAACATTGCACCTAGTCAGAATTTACCTTTTAACAGCCTTTCTCCATGTGCGAATTCATGTAAGCATGCCATTAATAGGCCAGTTATCATACATACGAACCATGTCTCTGTTTCTTTCTTTTCCTGTAGACACAGCCAATTACAATCATGATCACTGCAGCAGCAAGGACTGGCACAACAGCGCCAATCAGTGTGCCATGTCCATCGTTGCCAGCCGCTGATGTAGATGATTCTTTATAAAAGAATTAAAACATATTATTGTTTTAATTTAGAATGCTACACATTATATTTATGGTATGTATTTTGTGAAATACTTCACCTTTTTAAATCGAGCTAAAGAAAAGCTATGTTTTTCACGGAATATTGCAAAATTTAGGAAATTTAAATGCTAGAGTCTAATTTAAAACAATATTAAACGGTGGATGACGTCAATGTCGAAAGCTTTATACTACCGAATTTCACAGTTACTTGTTCAGATTTAAATAAAAAAAATAAAGTTTCAAGTATTATGCACATCAGCCTGTACATAGTCTTACTTTTTCTCAAAAAAGGATCTAAGGAGCTTTTAACATGTCACTGTTTTTATCATCTTAATTAATATCCACACCATATTAAAATCAATTACATTAATCCATGTGAACCTCTCACGTTTAAATTTATCGATTGATAACATTGAGTTTATAGTAAAATAAGTAAGTTTACATTTCGAAAAAAGATTTTATGGGTGTCGCCTAAATTATAACTATATCATAAAATGCTATTGCTTAAAGTTAAACAATATCCACAAACCTTCGGGACATTTTGCACAATCAGAAAATGTCGCAGTAGTAGGCTCGGTGAAAATGGGATTTTCTGTGTGTATAGATAAAAAATATATTATTGCATGCTTATTTATTTCGTATTCTATAATATTAATAGACATGCGTGATTTATTGTGCACCTCAGTTAACAGTCATGAGCTGCGGAACATTGTATGTAACCTATTATTTATTTCCATAAATTTCCGGACGTTAAATAAAATATGTCGCGAAAAAACGTGTGTAAGATTGTCTAAGTTCTGATTTTTTCAGTTAAAAGAGTTGGTCAGAAAACAAGACATTGATTTTAAACCAGGGTTAATACAAACCTTGTATGTAAAAAGTGAACATAACTAGTTACCTTAAAGACAATTTCTGTTAAATTGCTCATGGTATGCCCATGTGTTTTATATTTAAATTGTTTTCTCTTCTACAAACATAATGCCTTGACATATTAACAAATAATACCACATATCCGCTTTTAATCTCGTACCAGTTTTCTACAGTATACCTCTTCGTTAGAAAAGTGCCTTTTATGGGTGCGTTTAACAAAGCACTAACAATCATACAGTTATCTAGGTACGGACATCAAAAGCCCATGAAGTAATACAATTTAATCCGGTATCGACTATTTACCTTTTACTTGAATCTGTATTTCATCTGTCGTTTTGTTCTCAGATCCATTCTCTGAACACCGCAATGAGATTCCTCCGCTCCTGGCCATGGTGATGTTACGTATCTTTAGAACAGTCTCGTTGTTAAAATAGGCCTGTTCCTCGGTAATGATGATGTTGTCAATTTTAATGTCTGCTGTCTGATTGCCATTCCGTTGACGAAAATTCCATTTACGGATGTTTGAGTTTGGTAAGTTTAGGATGGCATCAGCAGGCATGTATCGCAATTCTACTGTGTCTCCGACCACAATAGGGCCCCGTTTGTACATGTAAAGCAGACCACAGCCTTCAAGAGCTTTCAAAATGGCATTTTTTAAAAAAAATAATAACAATCACTGACAATTATATGGTAAAAAAGGAGCATATAAAATTGGTGTTTCTATCTAATTTTTGTACTAAAGGCAATGAAATCTAAATTTTCGTAACACTAAGTTTTATAAAACGTTTAGAAAACTAGCTTCATCTGTTTTATTGTATTTGTACCTTATACACGCGGATGTCCAAGAAGTGATGGTGTGCTTAGGATAAACATAAAATAATGGAATAATGGAAATGCCTCACATATACATGGCATATAAAATATTATCACTCCATTCTGAAAGGCACATGTACTTTGTATATCGTCCATGTATATGCGACGCATTCATGACTGTACAAATAGCTGAGCAGTTACAGTCACCGGCTTATAACTTATTTGTCAAGCGCGTGAATTCGAGTTTACATAGGGTGAGTTTACACTTCCAGTTGCCTTGCTGTGTGTCGGTGGTTCTACTCCGATGTCTTATATTTATCAATAGTAGTTAGCAATTGCCATAAATAACATGACTAAGAGCGAACACCTGAAATCATACCTCTGAAATCTGTAATTTTGTATGTTAATCTCAGAACAATAAGCACACAGTTATCTATAATCTTATGAAATATATATATGAAGGACGTGTATAATGATATTTGTTGTACATACTTAACAGTTTCTGCTTTTCGAAGTAAGGAGTATCGCAGTTCCTTTGCTGATTGACGGAATATCGAACAAGGCACTGTCTTATATTGACGTTAGTAATTCGTTTAAGCGTATGTGTATATATGCTTCCATTTGTGGCCATGTTGGTAAATTCTGGGCTTAACTGTCGACAATGTATGGAAGCAAGGAAACCCGGTTTAATTTGAGTCGGAAGAAACTCAACTTTGACGTCTCTGCCACTAACAATTGGTCCTTTAATGGTCACTGTCCCACACGTTTCATTTGGTCTTCGTATCTCAACGTCTTCTGAAGATTACACACATAACATTCGTTTATCATTTATATAGCTTTACTATTTTTAAGTGAAATCCTGTACATTATGTTATGTGGTAGTAAGGAGGTTTGGGTCTCCATTTCGCGTATGTAATAATACGTGAAAGTGGCGTTAACATAAAGTGTTAATATGATAGGGTGGTATAATATGATGCAGTAATGCCATAAAGTGTATTGACATAAGTGTATTGATATAAAGTGGTCGTAACATAACACAGTCATATCATAAAGTGGTCATGACACAAAGTGGTTTTGACTGAATATAGTTTTGGCACAAGTGTTTTGACATTAAAGTGGTCATAATATAACGCGGTCATAACATAAAGTGGTAAGGACATAGAGCAGTATTAACATTAGTGTATTGACATAAAGTGGTATTGACATCAGTGTATGGACATTAAGTGTTATGAAATAAAGTGGTAAGGACATTAAGTGGTTTTGACATAAAGTACTTTTTACATAATTGTATTTACATAAAGTGGTATTGACATATAGTGGTATTGGCATAAATATGGTATTTACATTGAGTAAGTAACAAATAAAGTGATCATTACCTAAAGTCGTAATGACATAACGTGATCATGGCATGAAGTGGTATTGTCATAAAGAAGTCATAACAAAAAGTGGTTATTGCATAAAAGGTTTTAACATAAAGTGGTCTTGACAAAAGACATATTATTTACAATTACGAGTGTATGACTCATCGTAGCTAGTATCGTTCAAACATGGGGTCAATGAATATATAATTAAATAATGGATTCTGGTTTTATTTTTCCTTAATTAGTTTATATTACTTTATGTGTTAAGAAATTTCTGCTCGATACTTAATACTCCGCATGTCCGGTAAAATGCACACTCTCTGCATTCTGAGCATTTTGCATCAAAATCAGCATACATACGCGCTTTTGGGACTTGTGAAGTGCCCTGGTCTCAGAAAAGGTCAATGACAGAAGAAACAAACTATTCGCACTTCTTACTTTTTTAAATCAGTGTTTCAATGTCGACCACATCAGTGTACTATGTACGAATGACGTAAACACATAACGTATATTTCCGCATGGTATGTAAAACTATATTAGGTTGGTAAGCTTCACGTGGCCTGCCTTATCGAGCAAATATGTGCCCATACCAACACCACGCCAAAACATCAACACAAAAAACAATAAAAATGCAGCGATGACAAAAATAAATTTCACCAATATTAACAAAGATGTGATAGATAACAATTGTTGAGTGTTTGATCCAATCACATAAATAAAAAGAAGCGTTATCTTACTAATGATAAACATAGTCTTAGTGTATAACTTGTAGAGTCCCGTGTATTACTTTCTTATACAGGGCGGACTGGTTGACAGTACACACTTTTCTAATAAAAGTTACCACTTAGTTTGGTTGTTGCCATTATTAACTGTCCGATGGTCATTGTTCTTATTTAAAAGGTGCGAAGAATAAAACTTGTAGTGGTTCACGGAAAAGATTTCTGTTACTAATCAACTGCATATACAAAACCACCCGCTATGCTGGTTACCACACTTTATTAAGACAAGGTCGGTTTCGTAGCAAATTTGTAAAGCACAAAACATAATCCAAAATGTATAATAATGATTTTCATATTGAAATGCAGCGCAATAAAACATGGAAAACACGGAAGATTAAATTTTAATCAAAACAAGCAATCAACCAAAAATAATCAAGAAAAAATACATTTTATAGCGAAATGGTATTTGTTGTTTTGTAATTATGCAACACATGTTAAGCTTTCTTCTGACTTCGTTGTTATTCGTTGGCCTAAACATATAATGTAATTCACTGTTTGCTTGTTCTTTTTAATTCTGTTTTGGAGACATTTTGTCAAGAACTATCAGCTTGTTCAATTATGTTCGTAAACCTAGTCCTAAAATGTTATTTTGTCAAGCAAATGTTTTGCAAAGAAAATTAAAAAGATTTACCTATTATAGCCGTATGTACGATCCAGAAACTCAGATAAAGAGAAAACACTCTGAAAGAATCCATCTTGCCTTATCATAACCATCTATACATCAAATTAACACACAATTGCCCTGCCAATGAAAAGCTATTATTTCATTATTTTCCTTCACAAAAACAAGTTTTCGACACAACTATTAATCAAGTCCTCAAGTCTATCTAATCTTAAAATTAATTCTTATATTTCCAGTCTCGGTCTAACAATAACACAAGTAACTACAAAAACATAAATTAAACCACTTGACGGACTTTAAGGAAAACTAAACTGCTGTTAATGTCAGCCTTGTAATAAGTATATCAACTCTCATGTATATCGTCAACTGTCCCAACACAAGGACACATATCAACCGGAAATTGTGGCTCAGCCAACCACTCGTGCATCATTTAGTCTTTATTCCAATGTACATGAATACATACTTAAGTGACAAAGACCTTCCTCGTTCAACATTATGATGATTTACTTGTATATGGCAATACATTTATGTTATGTTGTGATTTATATACTGTTACAAATAAACAGACGAATTATACCAATTATTAGCATATTCTCTTTGCTTAAACAACAACTTCCTACTTCCGCCTTCGTTTAGACATATTCTTCACTACGACTCATTTTTTCTAATCCTTTTCGTGAGAACATCATAAGAATATATGACAAGGTCCTATGAGTATTGCAACATATACCAAACTCTGAAAAGGCACAAAACAAAGGTATTTCACATGCAAGCCAAGCGAAAAGTAAGAACAAATTTGTGATGAGTCATTTAAGGAAAAGAGCAAACCCGACAGTTACCGCCTTGGAACGGTCAGTCGGCAATATGGACCGACTGGGGTGCTTAAACCGGTTTTACAGAGCTCTAACCTCGCACTTCCTGGCGAGTTTCTCAAATGCAAGCAACGAAAAGGAAAACGATCTATTTGAAAACAAAATGTCCATGCGCAGATATTGTCTATACGTTATTACGAAAGTAGGGACGTCATCGAAAAATAATGTCCACAAAGTCTTCAGAAAAGGAATATGGTATTATTTCGATTTGAAAGCTTTTCTTCTTACACCCTAGCCATTTTCTTGAAGTCCTTTGATGAAAACCTAAGCTAAAAATTTTGATCCATTAAACACCTGTCTTAAATTTCCTTGTATGAATAAATGATATGCAAAAACTTCAAAAACTTCAAACCGGCATCTGAAGAAAGTGAATTTCTTATCAACAAACAATTTCATGCATTAGTATTTTAATTTTATTATATTCTACAAACATTTGGTAAATCTTGTCTTCAATTTTATTGCACCTGATTAAAAGGTCTTGTTGTAATTCGCGAATTAATAATCACAACATACGACTTGATGTAAAATATAGATTTGGCAAGTAATATATATATATATATTTTAAAAAGTTACTTTCTTACTATATGCAACAAATATATTAATTCACCGATGCACGATTGATGCAACATATATCTGCTTATATTTTGTCGAATATCTCACTATCTTTGCGTGTCCTAGTCCAGATACCGCAAATTGGAATGCCGTTCAAAAACGAGCAGCTGTTTGGCTTGGACAAGGCCCACAATCTATAATCTAAATTATTTTTTACAATTCAGCAAATACAGTCATTCACCGATGCTCGATTGATGCAACACCTCTTTATCTGTGCATGTCCAATTCCAAATGCCGCAAAATGGGATGTTTCGGGATAACGTGCATCTTTTGTTTGGACACGCCTCAAAACACATTAAACATCAAAGCGCCGCAGGCACTGTAAAGTTTTAATGCTTGAAAATTAGGTTAAAATGATTAGACTGTAGTCATTACAATTTTTTACTTTTGCCACATAATTTTCAAACTAACTGCATTTCAGGGGGTGGTGGCAAATCTTTGGTTGTTTTATTATGAGAAACTCTTGAGATTGGACTGTTCATTACAAACAATACAAGAGGGTATAATCATGTAAAATGATTTATTGAAAAAGAAATCATGCCCAAAATGGCTAAAAATAACTTACGAACGGTAAGTAATGTCAATTATATTCTTTCTCTGTAAGCGGCTATGGTGGGGTTAACTTATACAAAAAGGTTTAAATTTCAATTTCTATGGTAAGTATGTAGCCAGAGAAGCCCGTTTCTGAAGAAGGTAGGTAATGCTTAGAACATGGAACACCACCTGGAAGCAATGTACAACAAGTTGAACATCACTTTGACAAATTTTGGAATGTTATCTTAGTGTATTAAGCTGATAGCCCAGGCCCACCAATCTACACGATATTCATGTCGTGCACAGAAATTAATTCCTATCAGAAAGCAAGCATAACTCCTTTCTTCTTTCATATATATTTCTATGTGCCTACAAATCTGTTTCTGTTATTCTGTATATATATATATATATATATATATATATATATATATATATATATATATATATATATATATATATATATATATATATATATATATATATATATATATATATATATATATATATATATATATATATATATAAATGTTAAGATAATGCTTAGATTTATTAGCAAGTTAGATCTGTACTACAGATAATTGCAACACATTGTTTATGTAACAGTAAAGGATTATAATTAGTAAAGTACTGAATAGTTTTATTTATTGATTTTAAGTTTAATTGAGCTTAAAAGTGTAAAGTTGCTAATCTGAAAAAAAGACTCTACTCTTAAATTTTACTGAGACATGTTAAAATGATTTATATTAATTTGATTTTATTAGACTAATATTTATCATATAGATGCATCATTTTGCTTACAATACCTGACACTGTGAAGCTCTTTGTACTAAGGTTTGTGTGTTGCAGCATTTCTTTGAATTGTTTCACCCATTATTGTCTTCAGGCAGACCGATAAAAATAGTAGACCTAGAAGATATCTATTCATTTTCGTTGGTAACACTGGGTAAATGGGTTGTTTGTATTTTCCTTCAGCAGTGCACATTACACATGTCATTTTATTACCGTCTAACTGCAGCCACACGTATTTAGTGAGCCAATTCTTACATAAATCCAGTTAAACAACAGTGCCGTAGTTTGACTTTTCGATTGTAGTTTCACACACAACAAACAGACATAGACAAAAGTAGAAATAATAGACGTGCGGTTAGATGGATTAAGTTCGACTTTTCTTAACATTAAAGTTGTTGTACCTATGCTTCAAAATGTGAATTAAATATTGTAGCAGTACAACTAAGACCATACTTAAAACCTAACAACAGACAAAGCCGACACAAAAATGCTTCACAACCCAGGATTACTAAATAACTCATTTTATTCCCATAGCATTACTCTCTGAAACAGTCTACCGCATCAAACTGCCTCTCTCCTTGATCCTAACCTCTCCAGGGCAGCAGTTGTAGCACAAAATGTCTAGTTGTGCAAATAATGTTTAAAAAAGATTTAAAAACAAGTTACTATATAAATTAAATTTTAAACTCCCACAAATGACAAATCTTTGCTAAAATGTTGACCATTACAACAAATCATTATTAACATCGACGTTATTTCTAAAGTTCATTACTATATCTCTTCCGCAAATTTACTAACTCCGACGCGTACACGGCCAGTAATACACTGTAAAGAAAGAAAGAAAGAACGAACGAACGAAAGAAAGAAACAAATAACTAAACAAACAAACAAACAAAGGCTCTGGCGACTGTTACATTGACCCTCTCCACTGCCGCCTCTGACCGTAGGTTAAATCTTTGAATTTCAATTTCTATGGTACATATGTCCGTGGCCTTCATTTATTCCATTCCATTTGCCAGAAAGAGTATTTATATTAGGAAGAGGAGCTGTCTGCCATGCAGCGACAAAGCTTTGTTACTTAAAATACATGATGCTACTAAGCTAGCGACCTGTATTCCTCCCAATGTAGTTTTATTAATTTAATCAGTGTTTTTTTCATTGATGCATATTGTACCTATAACTTGCGGTGCGGGGAACCTGGAGAAAATGAGTAAAGTCAAGTTTACTGACGTCATGTAATTGTGTCGAAGTGTTAAATGCATCTTTTGAATGTTGATCGTTAAATATATGACTAAAGTTTTGCAAGGGATACTAAGCTGACTTTTGTTCGGTCGGGCATAGGAACACGTACGAATTAAAAAAAATGCAAAATCATATACAGTCGACCTTCGGTTATACAAAGTCGTCGGGACTAACAGTTTGTCTTGAACAATGCATGGGTAGGAATAATCCAAATTGTGCATCCACTTAAAAATCCGACTAGGAGTCCGCCATTTTCAATTGTGTAATTCTCTGCTGTAATGTGCAAGAAGCAATGATTATACCATACCAATTCTACAGTAAAAGATAAGAAAAGTTAATTGTTGGAAAGGAAATAAATCATAGAATAAGTATCTTGTTATATATTTGTTTCTTTTCGAAATAAAAACAAATTAAAAAGCATGCAGGTATGTACAAAGTATTGTCTAATAGACGTGTTATCAACTTATCATGGTCAACCAAATGCAACATACAGTACATAATGGTTAGAAGCACATTATTAAATCACAGTGTATTAAATTGTAGCTGATCTGGGTATCGCGTCCTTGCTTGATTGTTCAGCGAAGAGTTCACCCGCTATGCTTCCCATTTCGAAATTGAGTTGACGGTGAATTTTGCCTGCATTTATACCTACCCACCCTGACAGTATGCAATACCACTGTGACGCAAAGTGAGTACAAGTCAAGCTATAAATGGATTGTCACTCTGCCTAATTAATGATACATTGTAATTGATTGTCAAACGAATCAACAGATATCCAACTCCAATTAATGTAATAACTCCAACCAACCAATTAATGAAGCCAAACACCAAAGTTACTGGACTAACTCACCTTCGCAGTTTGACATGTGACAGTTCACAATGTTATGTACAGTAGTACACCAGCGTTTAAGGTTACGCTAGTCAGGTTACGGGTTTATTTATCGTAGTGGTATTAATGACGTATTTCGCATGACGTAGCATTCGCGTAACAGCTAGAAAGAAAATGATGATGCCAGAAAATTCATTTGTTTATTTTTAACTGGGTTTCGTGACTGTTCTGGAGATTTCTGCGTTCTAGAATTTTTTAGGTCTATATAAGGGCGTGTTAGCCGATTTAAAGGAAGTTTGGATATAACGTTTGGACATAAAACGTTTAGACAGATAGTTTGGAAATACTTGCAGCTTCTATATTAAACCTTTCTTTATTGGAACTTACGTGGCCTTACTATATTCTACAGTGATATAAATATTAAAGTGTTAGATTTGGAATTATATTAATTATAATTATGTGAGCAGTCTGTACGATCCTCTTGGGTTTTTGGCGTCAATGGCAAACTTCTCATTTGGGAAATGACACAGATACCAGTTAAAAATGGGATTAACTCTTACCAGAGGGGTTTCATGACAAATGGGGAAAATCGGTCGACTCTCTAACTGTGCAAGAAGAATTTGCAATTCCAAGAATGTACTTACCTGTTTGTAATTTTCACTGATGCATTTGAACATGCTATCGCCGCAGTGTCTTATTTAGTGGGTAAAGATAACTTTTACATTCAGCATACAAGGTTTCTGGTAAGCAAAGCAAAAGTAGCTCCTAGAGTACCTGGGATTTAAAAGTGCTGCCATTCTAGTCTTGATCAAAAGTCAACTGAACATTTCCCAAGAGCAATTTGATTTTTTCACTGAAAGTGCAATTGTTCTAGGTTACATCCAAAACAGATCGCGGAGATTTCTCACTTACCTAGCCAATAGAGTGCAACGTATCCATTCGTCTTCAACTCCTTTTCAGTAGAACCATGTTCTGTCCTGTCAGAACAGCTGAAAGTGAGACTAAACAGTTCAATTATCAAGCTTCTGTCGAAAAATGGCTCAAAGGACCAAATGATTGGTTAAAATCACAAAAACTATTCACAATCTCTAAGAAATTGCATGTGACCTTTATGTTATTGAACCCTGAGGTTGATGTTGAGATCAAACAAGAAGTGATTGTGAATCTTACTAAGTTTACATCTTCAAACTAAATTGATTTCCCTCTCTTAGATACTTATAGGTCATAGATATTTTCCTCATAGAGTAGTTTGATTCGGGGAATAACATGCTTAATACGCCTGGTCAGAAAAATCAATATTAACACAAACAATGCAAAGAAAAGAAAATAGCAAATTTCAATCATACAAATAATAATGCAAAGTAGTTCTTACTATTCTCTTAAAACAATCATATCAAAGGCTTCAGGTTAAGAACTATAATAAATGAAAAATTGACAATTCTCATGTGCATGTAAAATTACAGAAATTTTCATGGAACAGGAGCCAACATTTATCAAGAAAATGGCATTTTAACCATTAGACTATACACAATCTTACACATGGTGCAGGAACGACACCTATAAACCAATGCATGGAACATATAGCCAAATACCAAATTCTTCGTTTGAACAATGCAGCTAAAAGACAACCGTCAAAGATGTCGGCCACAAAAACAAAACCACGCGCTCAACAAGGGAAATTACTCCTCTTGATCCATAGCTTATGTTTTGCTAAATGTAACAAAAGGAAGGAAAGAATGTCATTTATTTATTTATTTATTTATTTATTTATTTATTTATTTATTTATTTATACAACGATAACTATGTGTAAAGAGCAAAATAAAAGCAAAGTATTGACAGTTTTACTTGAACAACATAGTTTCTCATTGCCCCAGTGGACTAAAGGAAATTGAGAATTATAATATAAAGCAAAAAAATCGACATGATTAATTACAAGCAAACAATAAGCGGACAAAATGCAAGTACAAATGTAAACATACATTAACCTGAATTCTATACTGTCCAAATAATTTGATAAGCCCCAACAGATATAGTAGATATAGAGAGGTAAATAAATACAGATGGATGTGTGATTGGATGGATAGACAGAGAGAGAGGGAAAGAGAAGTAGTGGGAGACAGGGATAAATGAGAGGATAAAGACAGAGATGGAATGAGAGAGCGGAAGATAATGAGAGACACAAACAGAGATAGACAGACAGACATACAGCCTAGGAGGTCAATAGTGAGATACAGAAAGATACAGACACAAAGAAGGAGAGCGACAAAGAGAAAATGTTATGTTTATACTTAATATATACATCAAGTTATGTGATCAAATTTTATTTTCTATCATTTACACCCACATACATATTTTTGTACTCTAAAGCGGCAATGTCTTTTTGGGTTTAGAGAGGTATTTAGAGAGTATTTAGAGAAGGGTATATATTGGTAGACCTTGGAAATAAACACTCTCAATATTTTCATAAGGTGGTTATAGATACAAGAATATAAAGTTTGAAATATGGTGGGTTATGATGATAAACGAATAATCAGACAGCGACATATACTGACAGACGAATGGGCTGATTGGCAATACGACTGACTTAATTAAGAAGATATTAAAGAAAGATTGTAAAAAGCAGTTATAATAAGGTAAGTTAGGCAACTCTTACAACATGATTGATATAACGATATGGAGTAATTGCCCTTTCGTGGACAATTTGTGGATAAAAGACCAACTATCTAAACAGGTGAGAGTGACTTTATTTATCCTATGTGCATTACAAAACAGAATACAAAAAGGCATGTTACACCAAAACGCAAAGGTTAATACAACAACAACATCATCATTATCTTCAACAGCAAGAACAACATTTCTGCTTAAGTACTCAATAAATCAAACGGAAAACCCGCATAGCAGCACTCATACTTCAACTGCCTTATTTTTATACAATCCCATACGATTAAATTCCTCAATAATTTATGGTCAAATTGCAGTGAATTGATCTTCATTGATTTATAAAATTAGAATTTGATTAATTTGAATTAATTAAAAAATAGCCTTAATATACGTTGAATCACTCCTACATTAACCCTGTATTTTTCCGACTTTGTAGTAAAATAACAAAGAAAAAAAATGCAAATAAAAGAATTAAGTTTCTACAAGAAATCAAATGTTTAAATGCATGGAACTAACAACTTAATAAAACGCCAGTCCAAATTTAAATCTTTAGAAACTAAAGAGTTACAGACTTGTCGGAGAGACTTTCGTTTTCAATAAATGAATCCGTGGAAAAATGACCCAAACTGAAAATACATGCATAAAATACAATAAACATGATAATCTTTGAATATGTATTTTTTCTAAACATGAATATGTTAGGTAAACTATGCCTGACAGGACGAATAATAGACTCATATTGCATTTGTCTTGTTCAATGCCTGCGTCATTTGCCAAGCCGTCCATTACCCAAACAGTCAAAATAAATGATCTGCCTTTATTCAAGGCTTTTACAAAATGTACCTTCTCTGGAAAACGAGCAAAGCAAAATCAATTTATGGTGTGAATAAACATATAAATCTATACTAAATACATATACAATTATTTACATTCCAATTAAAAAGCCATTCAAAACGATCTTAAGCTTTTGCATACATGTCAGGTTTCAGAATGTAGAATAACTTCAGTGTTATACCACCACCTTAAATAAATAAGGATCCTGCGGTTGTTTCATCAATATTCTTAGCTTATTTCTGACGTTAGCAAAGACAATTATTGTTTATTTTTTCTACGAAATTTTTAAATAACTATATAAGTAATTAAACAAATGAAATTTCATTCTTCATGGATACAATAACTGATATTTATGCAAGAATACATTGTCTATCCTATTTATTGATTCATGAATATTCACAATTTATATTTAAATATTCAACGGAAGGATACAAATAAACTAGACATGATGTTTCTTAATTACTTGTATCAGTTGCATTATATACTGGTTATACAACGCATCGTGGTGGGGTTTAGGTAAAGGCTGTTATATCTTAAGAACTGCAAGAAAGAACTGATACTTTAAAGTTAACTATAATTAAGAATGATCTCATTTTTAAATTCCAAAAGTATCGTGTAGGTAATAAGTAATATTTTAAAAAGTGTGCCGAAAAGGGAGACACTAATGTTATGAAAACAAATGCACGCAAAGAAAATAAATGCAATTTACTTCGTTTGCTTATGTTAAGGTTCATACAAATATGAACACTATTGTCAATAAAAAGGGGACAATTGGGACATTTGGAATTGTGAAAAGTATATTTTGTGCTATCAACATTTGACCTTTTCGGAAAACTACTTTCGGTTATCATCTTAATTTACTTTAATACTTGGATATCCTCATAACCCGTTCTTTTAGCTAAATACTCCTTTGGTTATATTAAATACAGATATGAAGATTAATTGATTAAAGATATGTTTTATATATCTACGTACGTTCTTTTCCAGACTGAACAGTATTAATCTTTGCAATACGATATTTATCAATGTTTGTGGTTTATTATAGAGACAAATTTATACAAAATAAATATTATATATAAAGCACATTAAATTGAATATTCTACTATTTTGACTTGAAGTTCATTTGTAAGGCTTTTATTATTTTTTTCATTGTTCCTATTATTCTTTATTTGACGGTGTAATGATTGACTTTTTTAGCTCCGGTAGATGTCAAGGACCCTCGTGGCGTTTACCATGATACATTGGACTTTTAAAGCGAATAAAACTATCAGTAAAACCGATGTGTTCATAATGGGCAAATTATTCATCAATAAGGAATGTACATATATAGATATAAGAAAGGTCCTGTGAAATTTACCAAAGGCACACAGAATGAATATAAAAATGACAAAACACAGATACGAGTCATTACACAAACAAAGAAAAACCAACAGGTATTGCCTTGAAACGGTAAGTCGGCAAAAGGACAGACAGGTGTGGTAAATCCAGGTTTATGGAGCTCTCCAACCTCTCACTTCCTGAAGGTTTTCCGCACTAAAACAGTGTAAATAAAAGCATCCCATCAAGGTGAGACAACTAACAGAACGCTTCTGCATCGAGTGTTAAACCCTAACAAAAGAATAGTATATACAAACAAATTAACACTAATTATAATGAACTATCAACATATGTACAATATGTACAAGAGGTAAAAGCTTCGGCAACCTAACAGTTCTTTTCGAAAAATTAGTTTGAAATAAAACAGCCCAAGCGATGACGTATAAAGATAACACGTTAATTACGTCATAGGATAGAAATTTAGTGACGTCTTATGTCATAATTAAATTTTGCAATTAGAAAAAGAACACACGAGAAATTATTGAATTTTAGAAATAAACCTAAACCAACAAAACAAAATGAAGAATTGTGAAGCAGTTATAGGTAATAAGATTCGAAAGTTAATTTATAATAAGCCGATGATTTATCCGCAAATCAAAATCCCGAAATTATACCTACTGTGCAATCTCACATAAAGGGCATGGAGACTGCTCAAGTTGTCTCGCTTATGTATGACACGACTGAAGAAATGAAGAGACAGTGTTCCAAAAATGACTGCCTAAATTATAGCTTTACGTCACCTCATTCATGTGGTCTTAATGACCTGTCCGGTATTCGTGTAATTGAAAAGCAATTCAAATTAATGACTGAAAAAAGGGGGAATTGCAAACAATATAGTATAACGAAGTATTCCCAGGTTTAACCATCAGTCAATATATGTCAGTAGGGTTATCAACTTTACACTAAGATTGCGTAGATTTTGACGAAATGTACTTCCACCCTATAAACAGTTATGTATATGTATACAAAGCAATATATTATTTGACTATTTAAAAATAAGTTTAAAATATTGTTTATTTGAATATTTACAAATGAACGTCAATAACTGATATAATACTGATTAACTTCGTAAAAGTGTAAACTGAAATTCTATTCTTTAAATATATCCATTAAAATAATTACTGACGTGCTTCAGCTGCATGGTCACCTTCTTAGAAAGCAGATGATTACTTTACAAAGTTAGGTCTTTCGTGTTTCTTTTTACAAAAGGATAAATGCTGACGTCAGAAAGTTCGGTTTATGCATTGTTGTATGTTCGGGAGAAATCTATGCTAGTGTACTCAGTAACATCAGTCGCAGACGACAGTGCTGCATGCTGGGATTGGTGGACGTCTGGATGGGTTTGTATATTAAGCTCAGCATAGTTCAACTCGGGTTCGGACACAGTCGGCTGGAAAAAGTAAAACTTTTGGTTAATATGTATTGTAACTGCAAAATCTAAATTTGCATATAACACATACAATATATGATATATAATATGTAACGCATAATCTATAAACAAATAAGCAAAATGCCGATATAAAATCCACGAAACATTACGGTTTATTTTGGAATTTAACGTAATTATTCTAACTCCAACAAAGCTCTAAGTCTAATTAAAGAACAAGGAACACAACAACTGAGTTTCTAAGGCTAAAATGAAGCTTAATAACTTTTTACAGACAATAAAAGCAATACGATTTGTTTAAGTCAAGAAAAGCTTTAACTCAAATTCAATTATTGCAAAATAAAATATCGGATTGCTTTCAACAAAATCAATTATCTTATATGTTGTTGCTTTACTTACTAGCGCCGGACTAATTGTTCCAACTTTGTTTTCCTTGTTTACAACAGCGTACTCGCAATCATTTTCTGCTGCTAGAGGGACTGTTTCTTCTTGTTTTCGTTGTGGTCGTTGACTTTTCGGTATGACACTGGCATATTCGTTTTCCGGACTTGCTGTTGAACAACTGTCAATAATTCCGGCATCCCTTGGACAGCCGACATTTTGGACGGGAAGTGTAGGAGCATTATCGTTCTGGTGAACGTTGACGGCGTTTTGTTCTGCAAATGAGAAATTACATTTATTTTTATGTAAGTTTCCTTTCACAGTTTTGTCAAAATGTGGTGACTAAGCATGTTCTGAAAGATCTCAACCTACACCACTAGCTCAAGTATGAATAATGAGGGCTTACAAATTTGAGATTCGGAGCTTCAGTTTCAGATTTGTATATATTTTGATCGGTTATATTAATCTTGGGTAAGGGGTTATAGACTTACATCGAACAAATTAAAGATTGATGTAAAACGTTTAGTTTATAATCCAGAAAGAAGTGGCCAATCTGGGTCTACACATTTTACCTAAACATAATCTATCTGTGCTTGCCAGATTTATTTTTCTTTTTGTGCGTTATGTCTCGTCTCTGTATTTTTTACACATTTACATTTACCCTGTTTGCCTTTGTGTACAGGTAGATTAGATTTAAATCTGTGGAAATGTTAATAGAACCTTTTCTTGTTTACCTATTATCTATTAATTCCACTTACTGTCAACTATCCCCAGATAATGTTAACTAAATATAGCGGTATCTTTGTTGCGGATAGCATGCATATAACACCTGAAATAATACCAAATCCAGCAAAATTAGAATGACACCAAACCGACCAGTCGTGAATCTTTTATTTGCTAAGCCGTAAGTAGGCAAGCGTTTTCACTAATATCTGACAGCTGTGGTATGCCGCGGTTTGGGGTTGAACCTGTGCAACTATCAGATCTGGTGTTTAGTAGACGTCTAGCTATTTTGGCAGAGAAAGACCCCCACCCCGACAAATGTCTGGGAAGAACCACCGGCGTACCGTAGGTAATCCGAAATACCGAAAGACATGAAGTTACTCGGCCAGCACAGGACTCGTACGCGGTGTGAGGCTTAGCAGTCAGAGGAGTTGAAAGTCGTAGAACCACCACTATGCTACGGACGCTGTTTGTGATTAGTTATACAAGCTATCAAACAAAACATACAAACCATGTCTCTGTTTCTTTCGTTTCCAACAGACGCAGGCGATTACAAGCAAAATCAGTACAACAGCAAAAGTTGCTACAACAGCTCCAATCAATGCGACATGTCCACTGATGTCAACCGTTGATGTAGCTGCTTTATAAAAAGAAAAGAAATAATATGTGGTATTATTTTGACTTAGTATGTAGTATGGTACTTCGAAATAAAGAAATAATATCTTTTTCGTGTATTTTGCAAAATTTAGGTCATTGGGGCCTCAGTATAAATTTTAAAACAATGTTAACATCGCGGCTGACGCCAGTTTTGGAAATCTTACAGAATGTCATGTTACTAGTTCATTTTAAATATATAAAAAGGTAACTTAATAATCTATATCTGCATGTTCAATGTATATATTCCTATTTTCCCACACAAAATAGTGCATAACGCCATATTCTTTTTATCAATTTTATTAATATTCAAGTCATTGAAAGTTTAAAGACATTACATATGTTCATCATTAGGAACAACACATCTTTCAATGTATCGATGGATAATGTTACGGTCCTGGTAAAATAAGCGGGTTTGTTTACATTTCGAAATTTGCGGGCTTATTCGATAAATATCTAGTATACTAGTGTATTTGAGAGATTGAGAACGGTATTTTTATCAAACAAAACAACTATGAGAATGATGTCAGACTTTTTTGTTATTTTCTTTCGTATGTCACATTTACATTGCAAAAACTTGTCACATTTACTGAATGCCGCCTGAAAATTACACCATATAGTTTAAACAAAACTACAGCTATATATTAGCAATATCTACAAACCTTCGGACAGTTGATATGATTCTGTATACGTTTGATTTAAGGACTGACACGTTACAACGCAATCAACTGTTAGTCCTTGGCCCTCTGATTCTATGCTGATTGAAAATCTGTGATGTATTGTCCACGAGTGGCCGGATTCTTCACGTTTAATCGAAACATTGAGGGGCAGGACACCATTTATATTGACGTCACATTTGTCACTGAAGTTGTACACTGAACAGACCATGTTATATGTTTGGAATGTGGAACTGGCATCACGAGAGTCGACCCGCAGCGAAACCTTCTCCGGACCAACTGCAAAGTCAAAGGTCAAATTTGACAAATATATGCTAAAGGTGTTATAATACTTTCAAATTAATTTAATTAAATTTATTGATAATGAATGTGCCAAAAGAAAGACAAATTGACCCTTTAAAAGTCGATGTTAACCTTATGTTTAAAATGACAATTAAAAGTTCAAAACAAAGGGTCAAAAATAGTAAAAGCTACAATAATCTGCCATCAATGGCAAGCTATCAAACCAATAAATGAACAACCCAAACAGTTACAAAGAATATATTGTATGTTTTATAAAAGTTACTTTTTTGTATGTGCAATTATTTCAACCTAACTGTATGTTCCCAATGTTTCTTTTAATATAGTGACAATGAAAAAGTACAACAGTAGAGACAAACTTAACATTGTACTGCAAATATTTATACATACAAGAACTTACACGTGTATCTTATTATCTGGAGACTAGAGCACTTAGATCGATTAAGATAACTTGCACAACATTTCATGGTACTATTATTCCAGTGTCGTCTTTTTCTGGAGTTCAATATCCCAGTAATACTTAACAATATCGGCTCTTCGAAGTAAGGCGTATCGCAGTAGTCATTTTGAACGGAATATCGAATAAGGCAATCTTTTATATCGACGTTACTGCTTCTTTCTAGCGTATATGTATATATGGTTCCATTTGTAGTCATGTTGATCCATTTTGGCTGTGGTTTTTGACAACTTATGGAAGCAGAAAAACCAGATTTAATGCGAGTCGGAAGAAACTCAACTTTGATGTCTCTGCCACTAACACTTGGTCCTTTAATGGTCACCGTCCCGCATGTTCCTTTTGGACTTCGTATCTCAACGTCTTCTGAAAATTACACACAAAACATTAGTCAGTTATAGAGCTTTACTATTTTTAAGTAAATCCTGTAAATCCTGTTATGTGGTAGTAAGGAGGTTTGGGTCTCCATTTCGCGTATGCAATAATACGTGAAAGTGGTGTTAACATAAAGTGTTAATATGACAGGGTGGTATTATATGATGCGGTAATGCCATTAAGTGTATTGACATAAGTGTATTGACATAAAGTGGTCGTAACATAACGCAGTCATATCATAAAGTGGTCATGACACAAAGGGGTTTTGACTTTAAGTAGTTTTGACACAAGTGTTTTGACATTAAAATGGTCATAATATAACGCGGCCATAACATAAAGTGGTTAGGGCATAAAGCAGTATTAGCATTAGTGTATTGACATAAAGTCGTATTGACATCAGTTTATGGACATGAATTGGTCATGACATCAAGTGGTTATAAAATAAAGTGGTCAGGACATTAAATGGTTTTGACATAGAGTACCTTTGACATAAGTGTATTTACATAAAGTGGTATTGACGTAAAGCGGTATTGGCTTAAATATGGTATTTACATTAAGTAAATTACAAATAAAGTAAGCATTACCTAAAGCCGTAATGGCATAACGTGGTCATGGCATGAAGTGGTTTTGACATAAAGAAGTCATAACAAAAAGTGGTTATTGCATAAAGGTATTAACATAAAGTGGTCTTGACAAAAGACATATTATTTACAATCACGAATGTATGACTAATCGTAGCTAGTATCGTTCAAACATGGGGTCAATGAATATATAATTAAATAATGGATTCTGGTTTTATTTTTCCTAAAATTAGTTTATATTACTTTATGTATTAAGAAATTTCTGCTCGATACTTAATAATCCGCATGTCCGGTAAAATGCACACGCTCTGCATTCTGAGCATACTGCATTAAAATCAGCATACAGACGCGCTTTTGGGACTTGTGAAGTGGCCTGGTCTCAGAAAAGGTCAATGACAGAAGAAACAAACTATTTGCACTTCTTACTTTTTTAAATCAGTGTTTCACTATCGACCACATCAGTGTACTATGTACGAATGACGTAAACACATAACGTATATTTCCCCATGCTATGCAAAACTATATTAGGTTGTTTAGCTTCACGTGGCCTAAAAACTGTTGCGGTTTGGTTTTCTCAACCTTAAAATAGTACAATTATTTGAATGCCAGTTTATTCCCATATAGTCTTGTAATCGTTGGTAAAATCGGAATTTATTATTCGCTCTAATTTAAAAGAAAACACTCTAAAAGAATCCATCTTGCCTTATCATAACCATCTATACATCAAATTATCACACAATTGCCCTGCCAATGAAAACCTATTATTTCATTATTTTCCTTCACAAAAAAACAAGGTTTCGACACAACTATTAATCAAGTCCTCAAGTCTATCTAATTATAAAATTAATTCTTATATTTCCAGCATCGGTCTAACAATAACACAAGTAACTACAAAAACATAAATTAAACCACTTGACGGACTTTAAGGAAAACTAAACTGCTGTAAATGTTAGTCTTATAATAAGTATATCAACTCTCATGTATATCGTCAACTGTCCAAACACAAAGACACATATCGACCGGAAATTGTGGCTCAGCAAACCACTCGTGCATCATTTAGTCATTATTCCAATGTACATGAATACATACTTAAGTGACAAAGACCTTCCTCGTTTAACATTATGATGATTCACTTGTATAGGGCAATACATTTATGTTATGTTGTGATTTATATATTGTTACAAATAAACAGACGAATTATTCCAATTGTTAGCATAGTCTTTTTGCTTAAACAACAACTGCCTACTTCCGCCTTCGTTTAGACATATTCTTCACCACGACGCATTATTTCTAATCCTTTTCGTGAGAACATCATGCCTTGAAAGCTTTTCTTCTTACGCCCTAGCACCATTTTCTTGAAGTCCTTTGATGAAAACCTTAGCTAAAAATTTTGATCCATTAAACACCTGTCTTAAATTTTCTTGTATGAAGAAATGCTATGCAAAAACTTCAAAAAACTTCAAACCGGCATCTGAAGAAAGTGAATTTCTTATCATCAAACAATTTCATGTATTAGTATTTTAATTTTATTATATTCAACAAACATTTGGTAAATCTTGTCTTCAATTTTATTGCACCTGATTAAAGGGTCTTGTTGTAATTCGCGAATTAATAATAACAACATACGACTTGATGTAAAAATATAGATTTGGCAAGTAATATATATTTCAAAATGTTACTTTCTTACTATTTGCTATAATAGTCATTCACCGATGCACAATTTATTCTACAAATATCTGCTTATATTTGGTCGAATATCTCACTATCTTTGCGTGTCCTAGTCCAGATACCGCACATTGGGATGCCGTTCAAAAACGAGCAGCTTTTTGGCTTGGACAAGGACCACAATCTATAATCTAAAGTTTTATACAATTCAGCAAATACAGTCATTCACCGATGCTCGATTGATGCAACACCTCTTTATCTGTGCGTGTCCTATTCCAGATACCACAAAATGGGATGTTTCAGGATAACGTGCAGCTTTTGTTTGGACACGCCCCACAATACATTAAACAATCACAGCGCCGCAGGCACTGTAAAGTTTTAATGCTTGAAAATTAGGTTAAACTGATTAGACTGTAGTCTTTACATTCATTGATTTTGCCACATAAGTTTTAAACTAACTGCATTTCAGGGGGTTGGGGCAAATCTTTGGTTGTTTTATTATGAGAGACTCTTGTGATTGGACTGTTTATTATAAACAATACAAGAGGGGATAATCATGGAAAATGATTTATTGAAAAAAAAAAAAATTCATGCCCAAAAAGGCTAAAAAAACTTACGAACCGTAAGTAATGTCAATTATATTTTTCCTCTGTATGCGGCTATGGTGGGATTTACTAATACAATAAGGGTTAAATTTCAATTTCTATGGGAAATTTGTCCGTGACCTTTATTTATTTAAGTTTTTTTTCCAGAAAAAATGTATTTTTATTAGGAAGAGGAGCTGTCAGCCATGTACGTAACCATAGAAGCCTGTTTCTGAAGAAGGTATGCAATGCTTAGAATATGGAAAACCACCTGGAAGTAAGGTCAAACAAGTTGAACATCACTATGACAAATCTTGGAATGTTATCCTAGTGTATTAAGCTGATAGCCCAGGCCCACCAATCTACACGATATTCATGTCGTGGTCAGAAATAAATTCCTATCAGAAAGCATAACTCCTTTCTTGTTTTATATATATTTCTATGTGCCTAAAGATTTGTTTCTGTTATTCTGTATATACATGAAACATGTTAAAATAATGTTTAGATTAAATAGCAAGTTACATCTGTACTACAGATAATTGCAACACATTGTTTATGTAACAGTAAAGGATTATGATAAGTAAAGTACTGAATAGTTTTTTTTATTGATTTTACGTTTATTTGAGCTTAAAATTATGGTGTTGCTAATCTGAGAAAAAAAAGACTCTACTCTTAAATTTTACTGAGACATGTTTAAATGATTTATATTAATTTGATTTTATTAGAGTAATATTTATCATATAGCTGAACCAATTTGTACAATACAATACCTGACACTGTGAAGCTCCTTGTACTAAAGTTGTGTGTTGCAGCATATTTTTGAATTGTTTCACCCATTAATGTCTTATGGCAGACAGATAAAAATAGTAGACGTAGAAGATATCTATCAATATTCGTTGGTAACACTGGGTAAATGGGTTGTTTGTATTTTCCTTCAGTAGTGCACATTACACATGTCATTTAATTACTGTCTAATTGCAGCCACGCGTATTTAGTGAGCCAATTCTTACATAAAGCCAGTTAAACAACAGTGCCGTAGTTTGATTTCGATTGTAGTTTCACACACAACAAACAAATATAGACAAAAGTAGAAATAATAGACGTGTGGTTAGATGGGTTAAGTCCAACTTTTCTTAACATTAAAGTGTAGTACCTATGCTTCAAAATGTGAATTAAATATTGAAGCAGTATAACTAAGACCATATCTAAAACCTTACAACAGACCAAGCCGACACAAAAATGCTTCACAACCCAGGATTACTACAAAAACTCATTTTATCCTCATAACATTACCCTCTGAAACAGCCTACCGCATCAAACTGCCTCTCTCCTTGATCCCAACCTCTCCAGGGCAGCAGTTGTAGCACAAAATGTCTAGTTGTGAAAGTAATGTTTTAAAACGATTTTAAAAAGTTACTATACAAATTAATTTTTTAACTCCCACAAATGACAAATCTATGCTAAAATGTTGACCTTTACAACAAATCATTATTAACATCGACGTTATTTCTAAAGTTCATTACTATATCTCTTCCGCAAATTTACTAACTCCGACGCGTACACGGCCAGTAATACACAGTAAGGAAAGAAAGAAAGAAAGAACGAAAGAAAGAAACAAATAAATAAATAAATAAATAAACAAAGGCTCTGGCGACTGTTACATTGACCCTTTCCACTGCCGCCTCTGACCGTAGGTTGATGTTAAATCTTTCAATTTCAATTTCTATGGTACATATGTCCGTGGCCTTTATTTATTCCAGTCTTTTTTCCCAAAAGAGTATTTATATTAGGAAGAGGAGCTGTCTACCATGCAGCGACAAAGCTTTGTTAATTAAAATACATGATGTTCCTAACCTAGCGACCTGTTTTCCTCCCCATTTCATATGAATAAAAAAAATCATATACAGTCGACCTTCGGTTATACAAAGTTGTCGGGACTACCAGTTTACCTTGAACAATGCATGGGTAGGAATAATCCAAATTGCATCCCCTTAAAAATCCAACTAGGAGTCCGCCATTTAGTGCTATTCTCTGCGGTAATGTGCAAGAAGCAATGGTTATACCATAACATTTTCACAGTGAAAGATAAGAAAAGTGAATTGTTGAAAAGGAAATAAATAATAGAATAAGCGTCTTGATATATATGTTATTCTTTTCAAAATAACAACAAACTAAAATGTAAGCAGGCATATATAAAGTATTGTCGAACAGACGTGTTATCAACTGATCATGGTCAACCAAATGCAACATACAGTACATAATGGTTAAAAGAACATTATTAAATCACATTATATTACATTGTAGCTGATCTGGGTATCTTCTCCTTGCTTGATTGTTCAGCTAAGATTTCACCTGCTATGCTTCCCATTTCGAAAGTGAGTTGACGGTGATATCTACCCGCATTTATACCTACCGACCCTGGCAGTATGCAGTACCGCTGTGACGCAAAGTGAGTACAAGTCAAGTATAACTGGATTGTCACTCTGACAAATTGATGATACATTGTAATTGATTGTCAAACTAATCAATACGTATCCAATTCCAATTAATGTAATAACTTCAACAAACCAATTAATGAAGCCAAACATCAAAGTTACTGGAGTAACCTACCTTCACAGTTTGACAGGTGACAGTACACAATGACTAACCGGTGGCGCGATCGGGCTTTGGAAAAGTTCTTTGAAGAAAACATTAAAACTGCACGTTGGGGACCTAAATTGACTTTGAATAATACCGCAACTTTGTGTTAGTGAATCTGATTTAAATGTTGTCACAATTTATAACCTACATTTATTAGAAAATGTGTTTTTGAACCGCAAGTCTTACATGCTTTCCAATTTCCAATGCCTTGTACTTTTTCATTCACTTAGGCATAATTTTGACCATTGTTTGCACACCTGTAATCGCTTTCAGGGTAATGCTTACACCGCCCCAAACGGCGATATTGAGCGCTTTGATTATTGAAAGCTTCCATTCACAGTTCTGTCAACATTTGATGGCAAGGTAATTCCTGACAGGTCTGGATCTGCACTGTTTGTCCATGTCTGTTTATTGCGTGCTTAGCAGAATGGGAGTTGCAGTCTGTGCTTAAGTTTTAGATTTGTATTATTATTTGATCGGCCATATCGATCGTGGATTATGGGTTATGGACTTGAATTGAACAAAACAAAGACTGAGGATACGAAACATTTAGTTTACAACCCACAGAGAAGAGGCAAATTTGGTTCGACACGTTTTATATAGATAGGCACGATGTTTTCAGGTTGATAAGAAAATGTTCAATTATTTTTTAGGTTTTTGCCCCATTTACGATCTGTCAAGCAGGACGTCTTTATCTAAAAAAGATATGGCGGCACCTTCGCTGTGAATAGCATGCTGTTAACAGCCGGCATGGTACCAGACGCAGTCATCTTCATTGTAAAAACGAGGCCCTGCTATAGTTGATGGACGAAAATCCGAAACAAATTTCTAGGTAGAACCTACGCGCGTCGCAGATAACCTGGAAGACCTTTCCATATCAACTCCTACGCCCTGAATGAGCTAAGCCGTCAACGGAGTTACAAGATTTTTCCACTATGTATTGGACGCCTTCTACGATTTGATATACAAATTATCATATGAATAATGTATTTGTTTCCTTTTTTCCGGCATGCACAGCTGATTACAAGCATGGTCACTACAATAGCAAACAGCGCCAATCAGGGCAGCATGTACCCGTTTGTTAACCGCTGAATAAGCTGGTTCTTTTATAAACAAAATAATATGTAGCATTTTTATAATTTAGTATGTTACGCAGCCGACTATTTAGTGCAAATATCCGTAACAAGGTTGTATAAAAAACTTTTCAAATGCCAAGGTAAGAACAAATCTGTGATGAGTAATATAACAAAAGGTGCAAACCCAACAGTTACCGCCTTGGAACGGTCAGTCGGCAACAAGTCTCACTTGCGCAACCTGTACAATAAATTGGCACAGTAAATGTGCCCAGGTACATCCAAAACACAACACCTAACTGTTCTAATGACACTTATCGCAGCGTGTTCGTCGACCTTTAAAGTTCACTTGCTAAACCTGAACAATCCACTCACGTACACCCAAAAGACCACACCAACATCATAAATAACAGCCAAACATGGATCTGTCCACACTGTTCAAGTTTCATTTTCCTCCTTCTTTGATGTTTCTGTACAAACATTTATATCTGATATGGACACATATAACTTTTCAAATGACACTTGTGAAAGCGTGTTCGCCGACCTTAGAAGTTGTAGAAAAAAGTTCCATACAAAATTATTGTAACTTATTTAAATAGAAATAACATGAAGTCAACATTTTCAGAAAAGCAGTATCGGCTACAAAACAAAATAGTTGACATTTTGTTTCTTTCTGAGACTAAACTTGATGTCTCATACCGGGACACATGATGTAAGTTCAGATTACAAGTTTCAGACAACACTCATGCTGGTGGACTGGTGGACTGGCGCTGTTCTTCCCCTCTGATATTCCATCTAGAAAAAGAAATGACATAGAAAAAAATCAACATAGTTATTGAAGTGGCATTAAAGAAGTCAAAAATATTAGTCATGTTTATCGCCTTTTAAATTTAAATTCATCATTCTTTGAGAACGTGGAGAATTGATTTGACTAGTGCAAAACTTAGCTCGACTGCTACTTTGTTGTTAGAGATTTAAAGATTTCAGAATGTCAGAGTATCTATATTTAACTAGAAAAAGATATATCACAAAAATCTTATTAGTAAAAATTCAAAAAATTTGACAGTTGTAGACAACAACAAAAATCTTGTTAACAATGGTCAAAAACCCAGATGAGATTAGGTTTTCAAACTTTTAAACCGTATTTGTCCAATCAATCAGCCGAGAGAACATCATTTAGATTAAAACGAATTCTGAAAAAATAGTTTTAATTCTTACTTTGTAAACGGCACCAGAAATTGAAAAAATGTCATTTAACAACTAATTTACAATCTTTAAACGGTTCAATGTGAACAGATCCACGTATGAATCCAAAGAGATGGTAATAGCATGGCATATATGGACATATTTCAATGACGTCACTACTGTCATCATAAGATATTTAAAAAAAACGTCAGCTCTTGGACAATTTTTATTCAAATAGATAGGTTTTCTTTTCATTGCTTGCATTTGGGAAGTGCGAGGTTAGACCTCTATAAAAGCGGTTTAAGCACCTCAGTCGGTCCTTTTTGACGACTGACTGTTCCGGGCCGGTAACTGTTTGGGTTTGCTCTTTTTGTTTAATGACTCATCACAGATTTGTTCTTACTTTACATTTGGCTTGCATGAGAATACCTTTCTTCTGTGCATTGTCAAAATTTAGTTACATGTTGCAGTGCTTAAAGGACTTTGTCATATATTCTTATTTATATATTATGACTTCCTTTATTAAAAATGACACTCTTGAAGTACGCATATTGATAAAAGTTCCCAACACGAATGACCTTTCATTCAAATTAAATACATTAATAAAGGGATTTATTTTATCGACTGAACTAGTACCATTTATAAACATACACCATCAACAAAATCTCTAATTAATTTGAAAAAAAAACAACACATTGATTTGTTATAAACCCAACAGAGGTTTTACTTTAAATTACAGCCAATGTAAGCAGATTGATTACTCTCAAGATTCTTGTACCTGTTCCACTTCACCTGCCTGTTATTTACCTTCTTTTCATGACTTTACTGGGGATTAAACAATATCAATAGTTCTTTACCTCATGATTTTATTAAGATCAAATTTATTACTCCCATTGAACAAGAGAGCAACGTTTATACATGCATGTAATGAAGGTAATGCTTTTCTACCAACACTTTCTTATATCATTTTACTGTGTGGCCAGTATGGTTGTTTGTGAAGCCAATAAGCATAAGATGCGGCAACACTTTATTTAGACAAGCAATTGGGAATGTATGCCTATGGGAACCAACTGTGCAACTTTGATTTCAGTTTTGTTTTAGTACTGCTTTGAACGTAGTTCTGTTAACTTTATCCCCTTCTAACAAAAGCCACATTATAGAAGATTCCAATTTACGACAATATTCCTTTTATAGATACACCTGTCTTTGCTCCAATTATCTATCTGATTTACTCTTCGGAACGCCCACAAATAAAACAAATATCTGACAATTAAAAGCAGCATTCCAAGACATTGAAATTGTGTGTCCAATGACAACATCTCTACTATATCTATTAAAAGATAGACGATCGTAATATATCCCAACCTGCAAGGTTTGCACGAGTTTGTACTAAAGTAGGAGATTTCAATTCTAGAAATATGTTTATCACTTCAAAATTGTCACAGCAGGGCTTTTGATTTCACGAGTTAAGGAAGGCGTTTCAAACCTCTTTCAACGCAATGATTTTCTTTCCTCAAAATGTAAGAGCAGTTTGGAAACACTTATGCAGCATGGCATAAACCATTCTGCATTTTAAGGAAATGTTTTATACAAGGAAAACAAAATCAAGGGTCTTAATAACATTTTGACCTGTTTACCAGACTTATTCAGGAAAATTATTGCTGATTGTTTCAACCCGGGAATTTTACATTTTAGTGCACAGCTTGCGACTGACACTTTCACAGTCAGGAACTTGAATTTGTTTCTAAATAACGCGATGACCAGACAGATCGTTGAGACTACATATTTTATGTTGCCGAGGCTTTTATCTACTGTACACACTGTACATATGTTTATAGCTTGTTTATTACTAGTTATTATGTATATATATATAAGTTCATTGTATCTGTTTTAACTCCCGATGCAGGTGCTTACTGTTGTTTGTTTCAATTTGACGGGATGATGTTATTTACACTGTTTGTTTGCTAGAAAAACCTTCAGGAAGTACGAGGTTGGAGCGCTCCACAAACCAGGTTTAAGCACCCCAGTTGGCCCTGCCGATTGACCGTTCCAAGGCGGTAACTGATGGTTTTCCATTATGTGTGTAATGTCTCGTCTCTGTGTTTTTGTCACATTTGCATTTACCTTGTTTGCTTTTGTCTACTGGTAGATGAAATTTAAATATCTGTGAAAACTTTGATAGGACCTTTTCTTATTCACCTATTTAAGCCATAATTAGACAATCACTGTTGTTATTCTTCATCTCTCCTATATGGTCGTGTCCTATATACACATGAGTTTGTTTGCCTTAGTAAATAATACGCATATAATAACAAAGAAAATTGGATTTCATTTCATTTTATCTCTTTACAATACTACATTTTGTTATTTTGGTTTGTTTGTTGTTGTTGTTTATTTTGTTGTGTTTTTTTTTTTTTTTTTTTGTTTGTTTTGGTTTGGGTTGATTCCTAAAGCATTTGTTCGTGGTTTTTATATTTTACATTTGAATTCTGTCATAAGACGACACTACATTTTTTCCGTATGACGTCATTGAATTGTTCTTATTAAATATCCTCGTTTGCACTCTTTAACTTCAAACCACTGTTAACTGTTAATTTGAAGCGCCTTTTTCTCAGGACTGTACATAGTGTACATATGTTGATAGTTGATAATAATTAGAGTATTTTTTTCTATTTACAACCCCTGATACAGGTGGGTGCGGTTAATTGTTACAGTTTAATGGGATACTGTTATTTACACTGTTTTTGTGTGAGAAAAAAAAATCTTCAGGAACTTCGAGGTTGGAGCGTTTCACAAACAAGGTTTATGGACCAAAATCGGTCATTTTGCCTTGTGACCGTTCCAAGGCGGTAACTGCGGGCTTGTGTGTGTGTGTGTGTGTGTGTGTGTGTGTGTGTGTGTGTGTGTGTGTGTGTGTGTGTGTGTGTGTGTGTGTGTGTGTGTGTGTGTGTGTGTGTGTGTGTGTGTGTGTGTGTGTGTGTGTGTGTGTGTGTGTGTGTGTGTGTGTGTGTGTGTGTGTGTGTGTGTGTAATGTCTCGTCTCTGAGTTTGTTTCATTGGTTTTGTATGCCTTTGTCTAGAGGTAGATCAGATTTAAATATATGAAGTTAGTCTTGTTGAATCGTTTCATATTTTCCTGTTGACTTCTCCTCTCTTGTTATTATTATTTAAACATAGCAGATTGATATGATCCGTCAACCAAAGTTTGCCAGTTTCCATATTTAGATCCTATGAATTCATCAAACTCAGAAAAACTGTTAATGATATCAAATGGTGTTTGCTTAACCAGAATTATTGTTACTATACATGCCGATATGCAAGTGTTTGCTTTGTACACAGTTCAGTTGATTACTAGCAAACAAAACAAGTACCAGTAAAATATTAAATGGACTCATAACCTGTCTTTTTCCCGTCTCAGAAAAGTCACTGAATAAAAATAAACTATAAACATTCCTTTCTTCGAATCTTCTTTTACAAAATTTAATTCAATAATCACCTGTTCCATGCTTAATTGAATTCAATTATGTCATGCTAACATTATGATAACTGTGTCTAATGCACGGAAAAAAAACTTTCACACAGCCGTTAACAACTTTAATCTCTTACTGCCCTGTTTGAATGAGTTACTATTACAGCATAGAGTAGGATTTTAACAATGCTTCCACGCAACGTCCTCCGAAATAAATAGGAAAGAGATCCCCAGTTTTCATGCAGCAAAATCCAGATCAGATTATAGATTTATTCAATATATTAAAATCTGAATTCCCAAGATATGTGTAAAAAATACAAAGAGATCAACAAAACGGAACAGTGCGAAACGTTGATAAATGTTGAGTACTGTTGAGTGCTGTTGGAAGATATTAATCAAGAAATACCGAGAGAGATGAATATTTTGTTCGGTTTGTGCAAAGATAAATATGAAGTTGTAATGTCTAACATAGCTATTCGATTAAGACATTTGTTTATTTCCTGATTTTGTACAATACTTACATGAAAATAAATTACTTCAAAGCACTTCAAGCTGCTACTTTTATTGTTTAAAACGTGCGAATGTTTAAATTGTTTTACAATAATGCTTACCTAATCAAGTGATGCATTGTCTTTACAGATGATATGCACTTCTTCATAATTTGATCATCAGTTGTTAAACAGAATAATATTCAACATCATTCATAGATTATGTAATAATTTACTTCTTTCGTAATGTTATCATTATATATATATATGATAGATAAAGAAATAACAATAAAACGTCCATATTTACCTCAACAACTCACATTACAATGATAACATTACGAAAGAAGTAAATTATTACATAATCTATGAATGATGTATATATAAACAAGACATTAATAAATGTTAAAATGTTCTTCCGTTCTTGAATAAGTACTTTGTTAATCTTTTTTGATTTAGCTAGTGCGTCAAAAACAAATAATTGATTTAATAACAGTTTATAAATAAGATCAAAAGAAGTTACAGCATTCCCTGAAGATGTCTGACATTATTAACCATTTCATTTGACAAATTAACGCCTCTGCAACACATACACAATTATATCTCTGACCTTCTGAAGAATATGCACAAATCAGTGCTTACATGTAGACTTTTAAAGCCTAGGACCTATATTTACATGACAAATATAGTATTTGAATAACTATTTAAACTAGTCTAAAGAAATATCAACAAGGCAAGTCGAACTTTCAAAATCATATACATGTCCTAAAATAAGGGTGAACTATCTTATTTTCAACTATACTGATGATATAGGTATTTATAAATATACATACACACAATATTCATTCTTCAAAGAAAAATCCTTAGTAAACAATTTATTTTTTAAATGCAAATAGATAACATTCATTTAAATACTATTTACATATGTGAACAAATAACAGAATATAAAACATTTTCAACAATGCACAGTATAAATAAAATGTTTCAAGTAAACTTCGTAACAATAATAAAAACACTGACACGTAAGTAATTTTAATTTATTTATATGCTGATTATTATTTATTTATTTTAATTATAGAATATCATATTTTACAATCACATAACATTCAACAAAAACTTAATAGTTTGAGCTAAATGGAAACTTTATTAAGATTCTATTATAGATTAGTCTAAAGTAACATCAGGAATAGTAGCAGTATGCATAATTAGGAAATAGTATTAGAATACATTTTAAAGACAGTATATTGTGATATTATTAACTATACAGATTTTAGGTGTGACAAGAATAACTGCCATGAAAATCTTTAAATTCTAGGTTTGTCGGCGTTATGTCGTTGCCTATTATTTTGCATGCAACAAACCTTTCTTGCTTGTTAAATTGTTACATGTAAGTAAATGTTGTTCTCTACACACGTACGAAACATTTCGTTTGAAGGATTTTGTTTAATGAACATGTCAAAGTCATCATTCGTTTATTATCCTGCTTTCACTGCAAATGTAACAACATTTTCTCACTTATGCTTACATTTTGTTTGCGCTTGAGCGCGCGCTCTATCACACACAACAAGTTGAGTTTGCAGGTTTTGTAGGCGTATTACATTGACAGAATGTAAACATTCGAAACTCTATGGTCACGTCAGGCACGTGGTAAGCTCTGTGGTCATGTATTACGTTACCCCAACAGCCAATCTATTGCGCAGGTTTCATAAATGGTCTCATCGAGAATAAACATGATTTGGTTGTCCAAGAAATGTTAATAACACGATGTGGACACACTGAAAAATATAACACGCGAGATTTGTGGTTAAACTCGACTTCAAAACGCTGTTAATGATATTCAAAAACGCATTGACAACAAAAATATTACATACTTGTACTATGTGTTTCGATGTTTCTGTCTCTGTTTTGAAAGTTTGATATTTAAAATCGTGTTTGCAACTAGCCATAATTGTTTTAATAGCGTCATTAGGTGTTTGTGAATTTGCCATTACTTTAGCTATAATGCTGCATCGCTTTGAAGTTTCATTCGTGTTTGGCAGGCCCATTTTCGTGTTACAGATATTATTACTTAACCTTTATTGTTATGGATAGAAAAGGTCATATTTATACATATTATTTAGTCATTCGAAACCTTCGAGATGCCGTTATTAGTTCATTTTCTATGCTATTTTTTTGCTGTTATGATTTTTTCGTTTATTCACTTACTCCCGATTCAGTTGTCTTCGTACGATGAGGTTAATTGGTTTATTATACTTCTGAGAAAAAAATTCATGGCGGGCGGGGTTGGGGCTGAAATAAGTTAGTTTAATATTCATTTCCATAAATACGACAACGACAAACCTGCTGACAATCAATGCGTTATTTGGTGCTTGCAGTTTGTATAGCAAGATATAAACTGAACGACCCAATGAGTGTTAACTTAATTATTTAATTTTTTTAACATAAACTAAGTAATACAGATGGTCTTAACACAGAACATTTATAAACATGTTCGAAATATAAACTATGTTGCAATACATGTGACAGCATATCATAACAGTGAAAAAACTGGGTAAACATTACAATATACACTAATCAATATAAATTCAACAAGTACCGTTAAATGCCATTAATTTCAAAAGTAAAATAGGTGTATGGCGCAACATAATGACATCGTATACACAGGATGGACGCGATCTATTTAAGCATTTCAACACTTTTTCACTTTTAACGATTTTTCTTTGTGGTCGCTTAATATAAATCAGTTGTTATAATTTCATGATTGTTTGTGATTGTTTAACAAAGTCAGAGGTCTGGTTAGTAACTTAACAACTATGGTATAGGACGTAAACCCAATAACCTTGTACTCGTACTATCAATTTGTACTTGTTTTATGAACTTGATTTTGAAAAAGCAGCAATGTTTATTATATTAATTTTATACACAAGTGTGGAAAAAATTAAAAGGTATAAGAGGAACCACACGTTTTGTAAACATGTCCTTGTTAGAGATGGATAAATATATAAAACAAAAACTTAAAATCTTAAATTCATAGATAAAAAAAGCAATGAATAAAATTGAACGCTATTTACAATATATGAAAAGATGACAGCTTAACATGATTATTGTCAAGTTGACAAATACTGGTGCTTTTCTTCTGTTTCACTCGTCTTTGGCGTTTACTTGAAGAACTACACAATGATGTAACATGCAACATTTCACCCATTTCCTCATGCTATTCAATTTATAAACATTTGCAAGCGAACAATGCGGCAAACACTGAGACACAACTTTCCCAAAAAAACTCTTGCTCAAGTTCTTTGTACCAAGAACAAAAAACCGACAACACGGAGACAAATAAGACAGTGGACTAGGGTGTTTTATATATTCCAAGATTCCAGTGAAATTAATAAAAATTAGGTTTTTCAGCACTATTTTGCAACGGAAGCCGAGGCTGTAAACGGTTGTCGCTGAGGAATTTAAATACGAAATTATGGTTGCCAAGTTTTTTTCTTGCTTTTGCACTGAATACAAAAATGACAAAGTAAACACTATATTCTAGTCAAGTTTTAGCGAGGTGTAGATTGCTCCAGGAGTCAGCAAGTCAAACTTCAGTTTGGTGTAGTCAGATTCGGTTTCAGTCCGTGTCGGCTATAAAAAGAACAATTTTGAATTATTTACATGTACATTTTATATACGAATTAAAGACTTTGCATTCTTATACTATGCAAACTATAACTCTATAATGAAGTGATATTTTTTCGTGATAACATCTACGTTATAAATGTTTTTCTATTTTAAAGATCATTTGTTTGATAAAAATAAAAACTTCGCTGTCACATTCCTACACATCTCACTTCTTTCCCTTAAGAAGGTCGTAAGAAATCTGTACAGCCAATTGTGTGTTTCTCCTTCGTACGAAAACATCGTATAACATCGTATAACAGTTAACACATATATGTAAATCTACGAAAGGTAGAACAAAATTTCACACTGTAAGAACTTTCAGATTTTATATGAACGACTGCTAATTAAATATACGCTATTGGGGTTCGCTGGTCTATTGTGACAAGGGAACGGTTGCTTGACGATTTATTTAAGTGGAAAATACATAGAAAATGGGAATGGAATAATAATATATTTAATAGAAAGAGGGTCAGGACTGCACATAGGACACATTTTTTAAGATAAAATATTTAGATATTGCCTAAAGTGTATATTTTCTGAAACAATACATACAATATTTTTATTACCCGTACATGACTGATTTAAGAACAAGAAACTGAAAAGATGACTGTTACTGTTGAATAAGGTCTTGTTTATTGGAGTTTGTTAGATAAACGCCTATTATAGTCCAGCCGTTTTCGGTAAAAATATGGAGGAATTGTTCAAATTCGGTTAAAAGCACCAAATTTTGCACAAAGTTAGCTTTTGATGTACCTTTTGAAATGTGATAGAGACCCATTTGATATCTTTCCAATATGGCCGCTTTTTTCAAGATGGCCGCCATAATTCAGGAACATGCTGCTATTCGAAGGATTTTCATCGTATAGTTACAATTTTGGAGTCTATACCTATATTTTCAAGGATGTTCTAAACATTAAAAGCAAATGTAAGCACATCAGACAAATATTTAAGGAGCAAACGGCCTTTTTGTTACAGATTCTTTTCAAGATGGCCGCCAAAAATCTGGAAAATGCTGTTTTTTAAGGATTTTCATCGTATAGTTACAGTTTTGGAGTTTTTACCTATATATTCAAGGATGTTCTAAACAATGAGCATAAAAAAGCACAGGAGAACAATATTTTACCAGAAAATGCCCATTTAAATTCTGAAATAAGTCAAACATAAATGAAAAATTGTTCTAAATGTTGTTGTTATCTGTCTCAAATGGCTCTAAAGCTCCATATATTATGTGCTCAAAAATTATAGACTGATGCTACATTAGTATTTAATAGATGAAATAATTTACCACAATAACATCTATTAATTATGTTGTCATAATGAATGCAGTGTTGTCATAATGTTTGCAGTTCATTTACTGCCCTAATGTTTTAGTTCACTCTATACTCACCAGGAACTGTTTATATTTTTTGTCATTCACCAGGGGAGCTTTATGTTACTGAGCACATGGCTAATATTTTGACAAAAATGTAATTTTGCTTTTCGGAACAGGTACCATATGAATATTTCCTAAAATGTGTTCTTACTAACTGTTCATTCATGCATAGATTTAGACGGCATATCAAAAGGGTGGGAAATGAACAATATAGTGATTTTGTGAAGGAACGGCTAGAAGACAGAACCAAAAGTCTGACAGACCCTATCAAAAGAAACACATTTCCTCTATTCAGCAGCCAGCCTACCCGCAAAGTGTCAAAGGAGGAGCAACGAATTGCATCATTGAAACGAGATTGTTCTCTTTTCTCTAAACTGTATGTGTCTTGCCAAGTCAGAGATGGGGATATTGATGAGTTTTTTCCGCCATGAGAATCAGTCCAGTCCACCATCATTGTCACAGGGTGGGAAACTTCGACATGGAACCAAAGCTGATCTTCTCCTATTTCTTACACAGCATAGTACCACAATCAAGGAAAAGCCTGATACTGATGCAGTTCTTCTAGATGGGGCTGCCATTGTTAATATGCTTAACCCAGGTGCATCAAGAACATTTCAAGGGTATGCTGACCAGATATTTGTACCACATGTAAAGCGTCAACTGGAGTCAGCAAGAAGAGTTGATTTTAACTTTGATCAGTACTTCCAAGACAGTCTTAAGGCGACTGCTATAGTCCAGCCGTTTTCGGTAAAAATATGGAGGAATTGTTCAAATTCGGTTAAAAGCACCAAATTTTGCACAAAGTTAGCTTTTGATGTACCTTTTGAAATGTGATAGAGACCCATTTGATATCTTTCCAATATGGCCGCTTTTTTCAAGATGGCCGCCATAATTCAGGAACATGCTGCTATTCGAAGGATTTTCATCGTATAGTTACAATTTTGGAGTCTATACCTATATTTTCAAGGATGTTCTAAACATTAAAAGCAAATGTAAGCACATCAGACAAATATTTAAGGAGCAAACGGCCTTTTTGTTACAGAATTTTTTCAAGATGGCCGCCAAAAATCTGGAAAATGCTGCTTTTTGAAGGATTTTCATCGTATAGTTACAATTTTGGAGTTTTTACCTATATATTCAAGGATGTTCTAAACAATGAGCATAAAAAAGCACAGGAGAACAATATTTTACCAGAAAATGCCCATTTAAATTCTGAAATAAGTCAAACATAAATGAAAAATTGCTCTAAATGTTGTTGTTATCTGTCTCAAATGGCTCTAAAGCTCCATATATTATGTGCTCAAAAATTATAAACTGATGCTACATTAGTATTTAATAGATGAAATAATTTACCACAATAACATCTATTAATTATGTTGTCATAATGAATGCAGTGTTGTCATAATGTTTGCAGTTCATTTACTGCCCTAATGTTTTAGTTCACTCTATACTCACCAGGAACTGTTTATATTTTTTGTCATTCACCAGGGGAGCTTTATGTTACTGAGCACATGGCTAATATTTTGACAAAAATGTAATTTTGCTTTTCGGAACAGGTACCATATGAATATTTCCTAAAATGTGTTCTTACTAACTGTTCATTCATGCATAGATTTAGACGGCATATCAAAAGGGTGGGAAATGAACAATATAGTGATTTTGTGAAGGAACGGCTAGAAGACAGAACCAAAAGTCTGACAGACCCTATCAAAAGAAACACATTTCCTCTATTCAGCAGCCAGCCTACCCGCAAAGTGTTAAAGGAGGAGCAACGAATTGCATCATTGAAACGAGATTGTTCTCTCTTTTCTAAACTGTATGTGTCTTGCCATGTCAGAGATGGGGATATTGATGAGTTTTTTCGCCATGAGAATCAGTCCAGTCCACCATCATTGTCACAGGGTGGGAAACTTCGACATGGAACCAAAGCTGATCTTCTCCTATTTCTTACACAGCATAGTACCACAATCAAGGAAAAGCCTGATACTGATGCAGTTCTTCTAGATGGGGCTGCCATTGTTAATATGCTTAACCCAGGTGCATCAAGAACATTTCAAGAGTATGCTGACCAGATATTTGTACCACATGTAAAGCGTCAACTGGAGCCAGCAAGAAGAGTTGATTTTAACTTTGATCAGTACTTCCAAGACAGTCTGAAGGCGACTGATAGGAGTCTCAGAAGAGAGGGGGACCGCAGAAAAGTAAAGGCTAACACTCCTGTTCCTGGCAGCTGGAAGGCTTTCTTGTGGTGTGATGCAAACAAAGCCGAGCTCTTCTTCAGTTTTCTAGCGGATCAATGTACTACTGTTAGCTGTCCAGAGGGCAAACAAATTATGTCCACAAAAGGAGAATTGGTCCTTTGCAACCCCCAGAGGGACAGTATTGATCAAATATCTCCGTGCTCCTATGAGGAAGCAGACACAAGGTTTCTTCTCCATGCAAAAGATGCTGTTCAACATGGTTGTGAGAGGATCATGATCAGAACTGTGGACACTGATGTGGTAGTGTTAACTATAGCATTATGTCTTCCAATTCATGCAAGTGAACTGTGGATCAGCTTTGGGGTTGGGGACAACTTCAAATATATCCCTGTACACACCATTGCTGGTTCTCTAGGTCCAAAGTGCGGAGCTCTGCCTATGTTTCATGCCTTCAGCGGGTGTGACAACACATCCTCCTTTGCTGGTAAAGGGAAGAAATCTTCTTTGGTGACGTGGCAAATATGTGAAAGTGTAACTGAGGTATTTGCAGATCTTGGGAATGTACCAACACTGGAGAGAATTGACCAGCACATGGCAAACCTTGAGCGATTTGTTGTTCTGCTTTATGACAAAACAAGCACAGCCACATCAGCTGATGAAGCGAGAAAAGATCTCTTCACCAGGAAGGGCAGGTTTATTGATCTCATACCACCAACTTCTGCTGCTCTCTACCAGCATGTCAGAAGAGCATTTTATCAAGCGGGTCATGTTTGGGGCCAGTCACTTCTCCCCAATCCCGTGTTCCCTTTACCTGTTGAAAGGGGTTGGATGAAAGGACCTGGAAATGCATGGGAACCGTATTGGTCAGATCTGCCTCAAGCATCAGTTTCCTGTATGGAATTCCTGAAATGTGGATGTGTCAAAGGCTGCAGAGAAAGATGCAAGTGTGTGAAAGCACAACTAGCATGTACGGCTCTGTGCAAATGCGGGGGTGATTGTGACCGTGTGTGATTAGACTGTGTACATAAATTAGTCATATCAGTACTGCACTAGCAATTGATGGTTACAATGATAAGACCTATTTTGGGATTAAGTTAATATAAAACTCTTTTTATTGAGTTAATAAAACACTGTACTTAAGGATGACATTTAAATACATTTTTTACTTTGCGTTAAAATTATGGAACAAATATGATTACAGCCGGTTTAATATTTTTGTTGGCAATTTCTGTAACAAAAAGTCCATTTGCTCATTAAATATTTGTCTGATGTGCTTACGTTTGCTTCAATGTTTAGAACATCCTTAAAAATATAGGTTTAGACTCCAAAATTGTAACTATACGATGAAAATCCTTCAAATAGCAGCATTTTCCAAATTTTTGGCGGCCATCTTGAAGAAATTCTGTAACAAAAAAGCCATTTGCTCCTTAAATATTTGTCTGATGTGCGTACATTTGCTTTTAATGTTTAGAACATCCTTGAATATATAGGTTTAGACTACAAAATTGCGACTAAACGATGAAAATCCTTCAAAAAGCAGCATTTCCAGATTTTTGGCGGTCATCTTGAAAAATGTCTGTAACAAAAAGGCCATTTGCTCCTTAAATATTTGTCTGATGTGCTTACATTTGCTTTTAATGTTTAGAACATCCTTGAAAATATAGGTTTAGACTCCAAAATTGTAACTATACGATGAAAATCTTTCAAATAGCATTTTCCAGATTTTTGGCGGCCATCTTGAAGAAATTCTGTAACAAAAAAGCCGTTTGCTCCTTAAATATTTGTCTGATGTGCTTACATTTGCTTTAAATGTTTAGAACATCCTTGAAAATATAGGTTTAGACCCCAAAATTGTGAATATACGATGAAAATCCTTCAAATAGCAGCATATTCCAGATTTTTGGCGGCCATCTTGAAAAAAGTGGCCATATTGGAAAGATATCAAATGGGTCTCTATCACATTTCAAAAGGTACATCTCAAGCTAACTTTGTGCAAAATTTGGTGCTTTTAACCAAATTTGAACAATTTTTACTGAAAACGGCTGGACTATTAATCTGGCGTTCAGCTGAACGTTGTTGCATAAAGCGGACGGCGAAGGAGTGTCCCTGTTCTGATCGATTGTGACAGCCTTTTGTACAGACAACTTTATATGACAGTGTACATCAGAAACAATTTTTCTCAAGGGATAATATGAAAAAGGTACAATTTACACCGACTTTAAAGGCAATAAGATTTGTTTAGGTCATGAAAGAAAGTTTAAATTCAATATTGAATTTTTTAACTGGATTCAAAAATATCAATTCCGTAATTTTCTGCTTATATTTGACTTACCTCTTCAGAGCCGTTTCCTTCATTGTTTACAACAGCTAACTCAAAATCATGTTCTGCTGCAGTAGGGATAGTTTCTTCCTGTTCTCTTTGTGGTCGTTGACTTTTCGGTATAACATTGACATATTCGTTTTCCTTATTAGCTGATGAACAACGTACAATAACCCCGGCGTCCTCCGGAACGTCGTTATTCGTGTCAGGATGAGTAGGATCATCATCGGTCAGGGCAACGTTGACAGCGTTTTGTACTGCAATTGACACATATTGTATTTACTGCGACAAAGTTGAATGGATCTTGATTCACCAAAATTGTTATGGATCCGCCACTGCAATTACATATAAGTCTGAAGTGTACACGCAGAAAATGTCATGTGCAGCACAGTCTCACATTACACTACCCACTATTGTTTTGGTAGTGTTTTTTTTTTTCTTCTCGGTATCTTATTTTTATTTTCAGTGATGTTTTGTATTAAAGCATTTTTGTATCTGGGTTATGTATACAAAAAACAATGTTCATTATTTCCTAATCTTAATCTCCTTCACACAGTAACGTGATAGGGACGAAGACAGTGAGAAAATCAGTAAAAACAGTACTATTCGACATGTCCTTAATCCCGATGGAACTAATGTTATGTGCTACTGTGGTTTATAATTGCACACTGAACTGACATTATTAATACGACTTTACAAAAGTTGAGTGAAAGGTTGAATGACATTTAATATAGGACCGAAATTCGACAAAATATCAAAGTGAGTTATTATGAAAAGCAATATTTAATATTAATCATCGTTAATACTGGTATTTATCAAATCTAATTGTAAGGAAGTTATTCTTAGTCTAAACATATTCTGTTTTCGCAAAATATTCGAGAAATAAAAGCCTTTGACAAGGAACAAAATCTTGTGTCAGGTCTAGAGTTTGAACCAAGAAACCTCCTATCCCGAGTCCAACCTTAACCTATTGAACAAGAATACTTTAACCATGTCATTAAAGCTGTCTTGGTGTTTTACCATTTATATAATGATAATCTAAATCGTTTATAAGATCTGTTTTGAAAACGTGTCGTGACGAGCTAGGATTTGAAGTCGGAACCATCCGATCACGAGTCCAGAACCTGAACCTCTTGACTAGGAACACTTCAAGCATATAACAAACGCGTTCTGTGTGGTATGATGCGTGTTTCTATTATGCAAATGAATTGATCATCCGATTCTTTAACAAGATGCTTTTGAAAACTTGTAGTGACAGGGCTACTCAATCGGAACACCACGGATAATTCACGAATCATCTCTCGGATGTATGTAGATAGTCGGATCACCTCGGCCATTTCCCTAAATGGGACTGCTTTTTTGTGACAGACGTCAAAATAAAGATGGCAGCTCGAAAGACAGCTAACTACAGTATGAAGCCTGTAAAACTTCAATTTGTGGCGGCTTCAATTTAAATCATCCAGGTTTAATTAACCCAAGTCAGAAGACATGCAGCTGTCAAACGATGCAATTGTTTATGTTTTGTGCGATCTATATTTTGGGCATATTATTCTTCCGACTTCCGGCGAACAAAACGATCGTGATTTCATTTAGTATCATTGCACCAGATACATCCGAGGTATGATTGTCCCGTGGACGGAATTACCCGAGGGGTTCCGATTGAGTGCTAGTGTTTGACTTTGAAACACTCCAATCCAATGTCAAATAATATAATCTCTTCACCACTAACACTGCAAAGATGATATAGCAACATTCCTGCACGCTGGCAGCACTAGGAATGTTATTATTTATATTTGCGGCGGACCTTACAAAAATCGTTTATTTATATTGCGAGTATTTTTAGATGTTGCACAAACATTGTACCTAGTCAGATTTTACTGCATACGCAATGATCGTTCAAAATCAGGATTTTTGGCTATGTGTTGTTGCTAATAGATAATCTTAATTTGTTAACATGCAGTCCGAACATCGAAGAACGCACCGGAGACCATTTTTCCTTTCTACTTTCGTTAGTAAGGGCGTACAGTCTTCATGCATATATCCGTTATATTTTTTGAAATATAGTAACAAAAAGAAATTAACCAAAATCTCTCTTTTCCGTCATGTTTGCATGAAAGTTACTGACACGCAAAAATACGCGCGATACCAATAATCAAACATACGAACCATGTCTCTGTTTCTTTCTTTTCCAGTAGAAACAGGCGATTACAATCATGATGACTGCAACAGGAAAGACTGGCACAACAGCGCCAATCAGTGCTCCATGTCCATCGTTGCCAGCCGCTGATGTAGATGATTCTTTATAAAAGAATTAAAACATACTATTGTTAAAATTTAGAATGCTACATATTATATTTATAGTATGTATTTTGTGAAATACTATACCTTTTTAATTCGAACTAAAGAAAATTTATGTTTTTCACGGAATATTGCGAAGTTTAAATGCTTGAGGTTAATTTAAAACAATTTTAAACGGCGGATGATGTCAATGACGAAAACTATATACTACAGAATTTCACAGTTACTTGTTCATATTTAAATAAATAAAAATAAAGTCCCAAGTATTATACACATCAGCCTGTACATAGTTTTACTTTTTCTCACAAAAGGGTCAAAGAAGCTCTTAACCTGTCACTATATCTATCATCTAAATTAATATCCACACCAATAAACGCATATAAAAATCAAATATATTAATCCATGTTAACAATTCACGTTTAAATTCATCGATTTATGAGATTGAGTTTATAGTAAAATAAGTCTGTTTACATTTCGAAATAGATTTTATGAATGTCGGCTAAAATTATAACTATAACCTACAATGCTACAGCTGGAAGTTAAACAATATCCACAAACCTTCGGGACATTTGGAACAATCAGAAAATGTCGCAGTAGGAGGCACGGTAAAAATGGGATTTTCTGTGTGTTAAAGATAAAACATGTATAATTTCATGCTTATTAACATCGTATTCTATAGTAGTAATGAACATACGTGATTTATCGTGTACCTCAGTTAACAGCCATGAGTGCATTATATGTAACGTATTATTTATTTCCATAAGTTTGCGGACGTTAATTAAAATATGTCGCGGAAAAACGTGTGTAAGATTGTCAAGTTCTGATATTTTCAATGAAAGGAGTTGGTCAGAAAACAAGACACAGGTTTAAAACAAGGGTTAATACAAACCGTGTATGTAAAAAATCAACCAATTATTTACCTTAAAGACAGTCTCTATTAAATTGTATTTATATTTAATTTGTTTTCTCTTTTACAAACATAATGGCTTGATATATTCACAAATAATACCAGATATCCACTTTAAATCTCGTACCAGTTTTCTACAGCATACATCATCATTAGAATATTACCTTTTTGTGGTTGCGCTTAACGACACACTATCACTCATACAGTTATCTAGGTACGGACATCAGAATCCCACGAAGTAATACAATTAAATCCGGCATTGACTATTTACCTATTACTTGAATATTTATTTCTCCTGTCGTTTGGTTTTCATTTCTATTCTCTGTACACTGTAATGAGATTCCTCCGCTCATGGCCTTGGTGATGTTCCGGAACCTTAAAGCAATCTCGTTGAAGACGGCCTGTTCCTCAGTAATGGTCTTGTTGTCAATTTTAATGTCTTGTGTCTGGTTGCCATTCAGTGGACGTAAAATCCAATTACGGATGTATGAATTTGGTTGCTTTAAGATGGCGTCACCAGGCATATATCGCAACTCTACCGTGTCTCCGACCACAATAGGACCCCGTTTGTACATGTAAAGCAGTCCGCAGCCTTCAAGAGCTTTCAAAATGACATTTTTTATTTTAAATAGCAATCACAGACAATTATATGGTAAAACAAGGAGCATATAAAATTGGTGTTACTATCCACTCTTTAAATTGGAAGCAATGAAATATAACTTTTCGTAACACTAAGCTTCGTCTATTTTATCGTATATGTAACTTGTCCAAGAAGTGATGGTGTGTTTAGGATAAACATAAAATAATGGAATAATGGAAATGCCTCACAAATACATGGCATATAAAATATTATCACTTCATTCTGAAAGGCACATGTACTTTGTATATCGTCCATGTGCGCCCTATTCATGACTGTACAAATAGCTGAGCAGTTACAGTCACCGGCTTATAACTGACTTGTCATTCGCGTGAATACGAGTTTACATAGGGCGACACACTTTATGTAAAGATGACTTCCAGTTGTGTTGCTGTGTGTCGGTGGTTCTACTCCGTCGCCAAATGCTTATTCCACCTACCAACAATAGTTAGCAATTTCCATAAATAACATGACTAAGAGCGAACACCTGAAAAAATATTTCTGAAATCGGTTATTTTATATGTTAATCTCAGGACAAAAAGCACACAGTTATCTATAATCTTGAAATATGTATATGAAGGACGTGTAAAATGAAATTTGTTGTACATACTTAACCAACGAGTATTGCAGTACTCATTCACATTGGAGTTGGAGGAATATCGAACAAGACAGTCTCCTATATTGTCGTAACTGCTTCCTTTAAGCGTATATGTATATATGGTTCCATTTTTAGTCATGTTCATCCATTTTGGCTGTATTTTTAGACAAGTTATGGAAACAAAGAAACCAGGTTTCATGGAAGTCGGAAGAAACTCAACTTTGATGTCTCTGCCACTAACTCTTGGTCCTTTAATGGTCACTGTCCCACACGTTTCATTTGGTCTTCGTATCACCACGTCTTCTGAAGATTACACACAACATTAGTTTGTCAATTATATAGATTAACTATTTAAAAGTGAAATCCTGTATATTCTGTTATGTAGAAGTGAGGAGGTTTGGGTCTGGGTCTCCATTTCGCGTATGTAATAATAAGTGAAAGTGGTGTTAACATAAAGTCTTCATATGGTAGGTTGGTACTAATATGACGCGGAAATGTCATAAAGTGTATTGACATAAGTGTATTGACATAAAGTGGTCGTTACATAACGCAGTCATATCATAAAGTGGTCATGACACAAAGTGGCTTTGACTTAAGGTAGTTTTGGCACAAGTGTTTTGACATTAAAGTGGTCATAAAATAACGTGGTCATAACATAAAGTGATTAGGACATAGAGCAGTATTAACATTAGTGTATTGACATAAAGTGGTATAGACATCAGTGTATGGGCATAAAGTGTTATGAAATAAAGTGGACAGGACATGAAGTGGTTTTGACATAAAGTACTTTTTGACATAAGTGTATTTACATAAAGTGGTATTGACATATACTGGTATTTACATAAAGCGGTATTGGCGTAAAGCGGTATTGGCATAAATGGCATAAATATGGTACTTACATTAAGTAAGTTACAAATAAAGTGAGCATTACCTAAAGCCGTATTGGCATTACGTGGTCATGGCATGAAGTGGTATTGAAGTCATAACAAAAAATGGTTATTGCATAAAAGGTATTAACATAAAGTGGTCTTGACAAAAGACATATTATTTACAATCACGAATGTATGACTCATCGTAGCTAGTATCGTTCAAACATGTTGTCAATGAATATATAATTAAATAATGAATTCTGGTTTTATTTGTACTTAAATTAGTTTATATTACTTTATGTATTAAGAAATTTCTGCTCGATACTTAAACCTCCGCATGTCCGGTAAAATGCCCACGCTCTGCATACTGAGCATTTTGCATCAAAATCAGCATACAGACGCGCTTTTGGGACTTGTGAAGTGCCCTGGTCTCAGAAAAGGTCAATGACAAAAGAAACAAACTATTCGCACTTCTCACTTTTTTAAATCAGTGTTTCAATGTCGACCACATCAGTGTACTACTATGTACGACTGACGTAAACACATAACGTATATTTCCGCATGGTATGTAAAACAATATTAGGTTGTTTACCTTCACGTTGCCTAAAAACTGTTGCGTTTTGGTTTTCTCAACCTTAAAATAGCACAATTAATTGAATGCCAGTTTATTCCCATATAGTAATGTAATCGTTGGTAAAATCTGAATTTATTATTCGCTCTGATTTAAACGAGGTTTGCTTTATTGAGCAAATTTGGGCCCATCCCAACACCACGCCAAAACATCAACACAAAGACAATAAAACACAGCGATGACAAAAACAAATTTCACCAATATTATCAAAGATGTGATAGATAACAATTGTTGAGTGTTTGATCCAATCACATAAATAAAAGGAAGCGTTATCTTACTAATGATAAACATAGTCTTAGTGTATAACTTGTAGAGTCCCGTGTATTACTTCTTACACATGACGGACTGGTTGACAGTACATACTTTTCTAATAAAAGTTACCACTTAATTTGGTTGATGCCTTTATTAACTGTTCGATGGTCATTGTTCTTATTTCAAAGGTGCGAAGAATATAACTTCTAGTGATTCACGGAAAGGCTTTCTGTTACTAATAAACTGCATATACAAAACCACCCGCTATGCTGGTTACCACACTTTATTAAGACAAGGTCGGTTTCGTAACAAATTTGTAAAGCACAAAACATAATCCAAAATGTATAATAATGATTTGTATATCAAATGCAGCGTAATAAAACATGGAAAACACGGAAGATATGACATTTTAATCAAAACAAGCAATCAACCAAAAATAATCAAGAAAAAATACATTTTATAGCGAAATGGTATTTGTTGTTTTGTAATTATGCAACAAATGTTAAGCTTTCTTCTGACTTCGTTGTTACTCGTTGGCCTGAACAGAAAATGTAATTCACTGTTTGCTTGTTCTTTTAAATACTGTTTTGGAGACATTTTGTCAAGAACTATCAGCTTGTTCATTTATGTTCGTTAACCCAGTCCTAAAATGTCATTTTGTCAAGCAAATGTTTTGCAAAGAAAATTAAAAAGATTTACCTATTTTAGCCGTATGTACGATCCAGAAGCACAGATAAAAAGAAAACACTCTGAAAGAATCCATCTTTCCTTATCATAACCATCTATACATCAAATTTTCACACAATTGCCCTGCCAATGAAAAGCTATTATTTCATTATTTTCCTTCACAAAAAAACAAGGTTTCGACACTGTTATTAATCAAGTCCTCAAGTCTATCTAATTATAAAATTAATTCTTATATTTTCAGCCTCGGTCTAACAATAACACAAGTAACTACAAAAACATAAATTAAACCACTTGACGGACTTTAAGGAAAACTAAACTGCTGTAAATGTCAATCTTATAATAAGTATATCAACTCTCATGTATATCGTTAACTGTCCAAACACCAAGACAAATATCGACCGGAAATTGTGGATCAACCAACCACTCGTGCATCATTTAGTCATTATCCAAATGTACATGGAGACATACTTAAGTGAAAAAGACCTTCCTCGTTTAACATTATGGTTATTTACTTGTATAGGGTTATGTTGTGATTTATATATTGTTACAAATAAACAGACAAATTATTCCAATTGTTAGCATATTCTCTCTGCTTAAACAACAACTTCCTACTTCCGCCTTAGTTTAGACATATTCTTCACCACGACTCATTATTTCTAATCTTTTTCGTGAGAACATTAATACTTGAAAGCTTTTCTTCTTACACCCTAGCACCATTTTCTTGAAGTCCTTTGATGAAAACCTTAGCTAAAAAAATTCATCCATTAAACACCTGTCTTAAATTTCCTTGTATGAATAAATGCTATGCAAAAACTTCAAACCGGCATCTGAAGAAAGTGAATTTCTTATCATCAAACAATTTCTTGATTAGTATTTTAATTTTATTATATTCAACAAACATTTGGTAAATCTTGTCTTCAATTTTATTGCACCTGATTAAAGGGTCTTGTGGTAATTCGCGAATTAATAATCACAACATTCGACTTGATGTAAAAATATAGATTTGCCAAGTAATATATATTCCAAAAAGTTACTTTCTTACTATATGCAACAAATAGAGTCATTCACCGATGAACCATTGATTCAACATATATCTGCTTATATTTTGTCGGATATCTCACTATCTTTGCGTGTCCTAGTCCAGATACCGCAAATTGGGATGCCGTTCAAAAACGAGCAGCTTTTTGGCTTGGACAAGGCCCACAATCTATAATCTAAAGTATTTTTTACAATTCAGCAAATACAGTCATTCACCGATGCTCGACTGATGCAACACCTCTTTATCTGTGCGTGTCCAATTCCAGATGCCGCAAAATGGGATGTTTCAGGATAACGTGCAGCTTTTGTTTAGACATCCCCACAATACATTAAACAATCAAAGCGCCGCAGGCACTGTAAAGTTTTAATGCTTGAAAATTAGGTTAAAATGATAAGACTGTAGTCATTACATTCATTACTTTTGCCACATAATTTTCAAACTAACTGCATTTCAGGCGGTGGTGGCAAATCTTTGGTTGTTTTATTATGAGAAACTCTTGTGATTGGACTGTTCATTACAAACAATACAAGAGGGGATAATCATGTAAAATGATTTATTGAAAAAAACAAAACAAATCATGCCCAAAATGGCTAAAAATAACTTACGAACTGTAAGTAATGTCAATTATATTCTTTCTCTGTATGCGGCTATGGTGGGATTGACTTATACAAAAGGGTTAATTTTCAATTTCTATGGTAAATATGTCCGTGGCCTTTATTTATTTTTTTTTTTCCAGAAAAAAAGTATTTATATTAGGAAGAGGAGCTGTCAGCCATGTATGTAACCAGAGAAGCCCGTTTCTGAAGAAGGTATGTAATGCTTAGAACATGGAAAACCACCTGGAAGTAAGGTCAAACAAGTTGAACATCACTATGACAAATTTTGGAATGTTATCCTAGTGTATTAAGCTGATAGCCCAGCCCCACCAATCTACACGATATTCATGTCGTGGTCAGAAATAAATTCCTATCAGAAAGCATAACTCCTTTCTTCTTTCATATATATTTCTATGTGCCTAAAAATCTGTTTCTGTTATTCTGTATATACATGAAAAATGTTAAGATAATGTTTAGATTTTTTACCAAGTTAGATCTGTACTACAGATAATTGCAACACACTGTTTATGTTACAGTAAAGGATTATAATTAGTAAAGCATTGAATAGTTTTTTTTATTGATTTAACGTTTAATTGAGCTTAAAATTGTGGTGTTGCTAATCTGAAAAAAGACTCTACTCTTAAATTATACTGAGACATGTTAAAATGATTTATATTAATTTGATTTTATTAGACTACTATTTATCATATAGATGCACCATTTTACTTACAATACCTGACACTGTGAAGCTCCTTGTACTAAAGTTTGTGAGTTGCAGCATTTCTTTGAATTGTTTCACCCATTAATGTCTTATGGCAGACCGATAAAAATAGCAGACCTAGAAGATATATATCAATATTCGTTGGTAACACTGGGTAAATGGGTTGTTTGTATTTTCCTTCAGCAGTGCACATTACACATGTCATTTTATTACCGTCTAATTGCAGCCACGCGTATTAAGTGAGCCAATTCTTACATAAATCCAATTAAACAACAGTGCCGTAGTTTGAATTCGATTGTAGTTTCACACACAACAAACAGATATAGACAAAAGTAGAAATAATAGACGTGCGGTTAGATGGATTAAGTCCGACTTTTCTTAACATTAAAGTTGTTGTACCTATGCTTCAAAATGTGAATTAAATATTGTAGCAGTACAACTAAGACCATACCTAAAACCTAACAACAGACCAAGCCAACACAAAAATGCTTCACAACCCAGGATTACTACAAAAACTCATTTTATCCCCATAGCATTACTCTCTGAAACAGTCTACCGCATTAAACTGCCTCTCCCCTTGATCCTAACCTCTCCAGGGCAGCAGTTGTAGCACAAAATGTCTAGTTGTGCAAGTTATGTTTTAAAAGGATTTTAAAAAAATGTTAATATACAAATTAAATTTTAAACTCCCACAAATGATAAATCTATGCTAAAATATTGACCATTACAACAAATCATTATTAACATCGACGTTATTTCTAAAGTTCATTACTATATCTCTTCCGCAAATTTACTAACTCCGACGCGTACACGGCCAGTAATACACTGTAAAGAAAGAAAGAAAGAACGAACGAAAAAAAGAAAGAAACAAATAACTAAACAAACAAACAAACAAAGGCTCTGCCGACTGTTACATTGACCCTCTCCACTGCCGCCTTTGACCGTAGGTTGATGTTAAATCTTTGAATTTTAATTTCTATGGTACATATGTCCGTGACCTTCATTTATTCCATTCTATTTGCCAGAAAGAGTATTTGTATTAGGAAGAGGCGCTGTCTACCATGCAGCGACAAAGATTTGTTACTAAAAATACACGATGCTACTAAGGTAGCGGTCTGTATTCCTCCCCATGTAGTTTTATTAATTTATTCAGTGTTTTTTTCATTGATGCATATTGCACCTATAACTTGTGATGCGGAGAACCTGGAGAAAATGAGTTAAGTCAAGTTTACTGACGTCATGTAATTGTGTCGAAATATTTAATGCATCTTTTGAAAGTTGATCGTTGAATATATGACTAAATTTTTGCAAGGGATACTAAGCTGACTTATGTTCGGTCGGGCATAAGAACACGTAAGAATTAAAAAAATAATGCAAAATCATATACAGTCGACCTTCGGTTATACAAAAAAACAGTTTTCCTTGAACAATGCATGGGTAGGAATTATCCAAATTGTGCATCCACTTAAAAATCCGACTAGAAGTCCGCCATTTTGAATTGTGTGATTCTCTGCTGTAATGTGCAAGAAGCAATGATTATACCATACCATTTTCCACATTAAAAGATAAGAAAAGTTAATTGTTGGAAAGGAAATAAATCATAGAATAAGTATCTTGTTATATATTTGTTTCTTCTAAAAAAAATACAAATTAAAAAGTATGCAGGTATGTATAAAGTATTGTCTAATAGACGTGTTATCAACTTATTATGGTCAACCAAATGCAGCATACAGTACATAATGGTTACAAGCACATTATTAAATCACAGTGTATTAAATTGTAGCTGATCTGGGTTTCGCGTCCTTGCTTGATTGTTCAGCAAAGTTTTTACCCGCTATGCTTCCCATTTCAAAATTAAGTAGACGGTGATTTATGCCAGTATTTATACCTACCCACCCTGACAGTATGCAATACCACTTTGACGCAAAGTGAGTACAAGTCAAGATATAAATGGATTGTCACTCTGCCTTATTAATGATACATTGCTTGTTAAACGAATCAACAGATATCCAATTAATGTATTAACTCCAACCAACCAATTAATGAAGCCAAACACCAAAGTTACTGGAGTAACTTACCTTCGCAGTTTGACATGTGACAGAACACAATGTTATGTACAGTAGTACATCAGCGTTTAAGGTTACGCTAGCCAGGTTACGGGGTAATTTATTGTCGTGGTATTAATGACGTATTTCGCATGACGTAGCATTCGCGTAACAGCTAGAAAGAAAATGATCATGTCAGAAAATTCATTTGTTTATTTTTAACTGGGTTTCGTGACTGTTTTGGAGACTTCTGCGTTCTAGAAATTTTAGGTCTATATAAGGGCGTGTTAGCCGATTTAAGGGAAGTTTGGATATAAAGTTTGGACATAAAACGTTTAGACAGATAGTTTGGAAATACTTGCAACTTCCATATTAACCCTTTCTTTATTGGAACTTACGTGGCCTTACTATATTTTACAGTGATATAAATATTAAAGTGTTAGATTTGAAATTATATTAATTATAAATATGTGAACAGTCTGTACGATCCTCTTGGGTTTCTGGCCTCAATGGCAAACTTCTCATTCGGGAAATGACACAGATACCAGTTAAAAATGGGATTAACTCTTACCAGAGGGGTTTCATGACAAATGGGGAAAATGGGTCGACTCTCTAACTGTGCAAGAAGAATTTGCAATTCCAAGAATGTACTTACCTGTTTGAAATTTTCACCCATGCATCTGAACATGCTATCGCCGCAGTGTCTTATTTAGTTGGTAAAGATAACTTTTACATTCAGCATACAGGGTTTCTGGTAAGCAAAGCAAAAGTAGCTCCTAGAATACCTGGGGTTTAAAAGTGCTGCCGTTCTACGTATAAAACTGTCAGACTTGATCAAAAGTCAACTGAACATTTCCCAAGAGCAATTTGATTTTTTCACTGAAAGTGCAATTGTTCTAGGTTACATTCAAAACAGATCGCGGAGATTTCTCACCTACCTAGCCAATTCAGTATCCGTTTGTCTTCAACTCCTTTTCAGTGGAACCATGTTCTGTCCTGTCAGAACAGCTGAAAGTGAAGCTAAACAGTTCAATTGCCAAGCTTCTGTCAAAAAATGGCTCAAAGGACCAAATGATTGGTTAAAATCACAAGAACTATTCACAAACTCTAAGAAATTGCATGAGACCTTTAGGTTAATGAACCCTGAGGTTGATAGTGAGATCAAACAAGAAGTGACTGTGAATCTAACTGAGTTTACATCTTCAAACTAGAACAATTTCCCTCTCTTAGATACTTAGAGGTTATAGAAATTTTCCTCATGGAGTAGTTTGATTCGGGGAATATCATGCTTAAAACGCCTGGTCAGAAAATTCAATATTAACACAAACAATGCAAAGAAAAGAAAATAGCAAATTACACTCATACAAATAATAATGCAAAGTAGTTTTTACTATTCTCTTAAAACAATCATATCAAAAGCTTCATGATAGGAACTAGAATAAATGAAAAATTGACAATTCTCATGTGCATGTAAAATTACAGAAATTTTCCTGGAACAGGAGCCAACATTTATCAAGAAAATGGCACTTTTACCATTAGATAATACAATACACAATCTTACACATGGTGCAGGAACGACACCTATAAACCAATGCATGGAACATATAGCCAAATACCAAATTCTTCGTTTGAAAAACGGAGCTAAAAGACAACCGTCAAAGATATCGGCCACAAAAACAAAACCACGCGCTCAACAAGGGAAATTACTCCGCTTGATCCATAGCTTATGTTTTGCTAAATGTAACAGAAGGAAGGAAAGAATGTCATTTATTTATTTATTTATTTATTTATTTATTTATTTATTTATTTATTTATTTATACAACGATAACTATGTGTGAAGAGCAAAATAAAAGCAAAGTATTGACAGTTTTACTTGAACAACATAGTTTCTCATTGCCCCAGTGGACTAAAGGAAATTAAGAATTATAATATAAAGCAAAAAAAAAATCAACATGATCAATTACAAGCAAGCAATAAGCGGACAAAATGCAAGTACAAATGTAACCATACATTAACCTGAATTCTATACTGACCAAATAATTTGATAAGCCCCAACATTCGGGTAGATATAGAGAGGTAAATAAATACAGATGGATGTGTGATTGGATGGATAGACAGAGAGAGAGGGAAAGAGAAGTAGTGGAAGACAGGGATGGATGAGAGGATAAAGACAAAGATGGAATGAGAGAGCGGAAGATAATGAGAGACACAAACAGAGATAGACAGACAGGCATACAGCCTGGGAGGTCAATAGTGAGATACAGAGACAGACACAAAGAAGGAGAGCGATAAAGAGAAAATGTCATGTTTATACATAATATATACATAAAGTTATGTGATCAAATTGTATTTTCTATTATTTACACTCACATACATTTTTTCTACTCTAATGCGGCAATGTCAGAGTTTTTGTGTTCGTGGGCTGTTTTGGCAAAACTATTTAGAGAGTATTTAGAGAAGGGTTTATATTGGTAGGCCTTGGAAATAAACACTCTTAAAATTTTCATGAGGTGGTTATAGATACAAGAATATAAAGTTTGAAAATGGTGGGTTATCATGATAAACGAATAATCAGACAGCGACATTTACTGACAGACGAATGGGCTGATAGGCAATACGACTGACTTTATTAAGAAGATATGAAAAAAAAATGTAAAAAGCAGTTATAATAAGGTAAGGTAGGCAACTCTTACAACATGATTGATATAACGATATGGAGTAATTGCCCTTTCGTAGACAATTTGTGGATAAAAGACCAACTAGCTAAACAGGTGAGAGTGACTTTATTTATCCTAAGTGCATTACAAAACAGAATACAAAAGGCATGTTACACAAAAACGCAAAGGTTAATACAACAACAACATCATCATTATCTTCAACAACAAGAACAACAATTCTGTTTAAGCAGCACTCATATTACAACTGCCTTATTTTTTATACAATCCCATAAGATTAAATTCCTCAATAATTTATTGTCGAATTGCAGTGAATTAATCTTCATTGATTTATAAAATTAGAATTTGATTAATTTGAATTAATAAAAAATAGCCTTAATGTACGTTGAATCACTCCTACATTTCACCCTGTATTTTTTCCGACTTTTTAGTAAAATAACAGAGAAAAATAATTGCAAATAAAAGGATTAAGCTTCTACAAGAAATCAAATGTTTAAATGCATGGAACTAACCACTTAATAAAACGCCAGTCCAAATTTAAATCTTTAGAAACTTTAAAGCTAAGCCTGTTTCACTCAATCATACTAAGCATAAAATGATAAAGCTCGTCAAATAGTATAGACCTAGATCGGCCATCTGCGGGTACATAAGAGTTAGAGACTTGTCGGACAGACTTTCGTTTTCAATAAATGAATCCGTGGAAAATCACCCAAACTGAAAATACGTGCATAAAATACAATAAACATGATTATCTTTGAACATGTGTTTTTTTACTAAACATGAATATGTTAGGTAAATTATGTCTGACAGAACGAATAATAGATTCATATTGCATTTGTCTTGTTCAATGCCTGCGTCATTTGCAAAGCCGCCCATTACCCATACAGTCAAAATAAATGATCTGCCTTTATTCAAGGCTTTTACAAAATGTACCTTGTCTGGAAAACGAGCAAAGCAAAATCAATTTATGGTGTGAATAAACATATAAATATATACTAAATACATATACAATTATTTACATTCCAATTAAAAAGCCATTCAAAACGATCTTAGGCTCTTGCATACATGTCAGGTTTCAGAATGTAAAGTAAATTCAGTGTTATGCCACCACCTTTAGTAAATAAGGATCCTGCGGTTGTATTCATCAATATTCTTAGCTTATTTCTGACGTTAGCAAAGGAAATTCTTGTTTATTTTTTCTGCGAAATTTCTAAATAACTATATAAGTAATTAAACAAATGAAATTTCATTCTTCATGGATACAATAACTGATATTTATGCAAGAATACAGTGTCTATCCTATTTATTGATTCATGAATATTCACAATTTATATTTAAATTCGCCGGAAGGATACAAATAAACTAGACATGATGTTTCTTAATTACTTGCATCAGTTGCATTATATACTGGTTATACAACGCATCGTGTTGGGGTTAGGTAAAGGCTGTTATATAAAGAACTGCAAGTGATACTTTAAAGTTAACTATAATTAAGAATGATCTCATTTTTAAATTCCAAAAGTATCGTGTAGGTAATAAGTAATATTTTAAAAAGTGTGCCGAAAAGGGAGACACTAAAGTTATGAAAACAAATGCACGCAAAGAAAATAAATGTAATTTACTTCGTTTGCTTATGTTAAGGTTCATACAAATATGAACACTATTGTCAATAAAAAGGGGACAATTGGGACATTTGGAATTGTGAAAAGTATATTTTGTGCTATCGACATTTGACCTTTTCGGAAAACTAATTTCGGTTATCATCTTAATTTACTTTAATACTTGGATATCCTCATAACCCGTTCTTTTAGCTAAATACTCCTTTGGTTATATTAACAAGATATGAAGATTAATTGATTAAAGATATGTTTTATATATCTACGTACGTTCTTTTCCAGACTGAACAGTATTAATCTGTGCAATACGATATTTATAAATGTTTGTGGTTTATTATAGAGACAAATTTATACAAAATAAATATGATATATAAAGCACATTAATTGAATATTTTACTATTTTGACTTGAAATTCATTTGTAAGGCTTTTTTTTTTTTTTTTTTTCATTGTTCCTATTTTTCTTTATTTGACGGTGTAATGATTGACTTTATCAGCTCCGGTAGATGTCAAATACCCTCGTGGCGTTTAACATGATACATTGGACTTTTAAAGCGAATAAAACTATCAGTAAAACCGATGTGTTCATAATGGGCAAATTATTCATCAAAAAGGACAGTACATATATAGATAAAAGAAAAGGTCCTGTGAAATTTACCAAACGTATTAACATTTGAACTACCACTAGACAAAGGCACACAGAATAAATATAAAAATGACAAAACACAGATACGAGTCATTTCACACAAAAAGAAAAACCAACAGGTATTGCCTTGAAACGGTAAGTCGGCAAAAGGACAGACAGGTGTGGTTAATCCAGGTTAATGGAGCTCTCCAACCTCTCACTTCCTGAAGGTTTTTCGCACTAAAAGCAGTGTAAATAAAAGCATTCCATCAAGGTGAGACAACTAACAGCAAGCTTCTGCATCGGGTGTTAAACCCTAACAAAAGAATAGTATATACAAACAAATTAATACTAATTATAATAAACTATCAACAGTACAATATGTACAAGAGGTAAAAGCTTCGGCAACCTAACTGTTCTTAACGAAAAATTAGTTTGAAATAAAACAGCCCAAGCGATGACGTATAAGGATAACACGTTAATTACGTCATAGGATAGAAATTTAGTGACGTCTTATGTCATAATTAAATTTTGCAATTAGTAAAAGAACACACGAGAAATTATCGAATTTTAGAAAATATTCCAAACCAACAAAACAAAGTGAATAATTGCAAAGCAGTTATAGCTAATGAGATTCGAAAGTTTAGTTATAATAAGCCGACGATTTATCCGCAAATCAAAATCCCGAAGTTATGCCTACTGTGCAATCTCACATAAAGGGCATGGAGACTGCTCAAGTTGGCTCGCTTATGTATGGCACGACTGGAGAGATGAAGAGACAGAGTTCCAAAAATGACTGCCCAAATTATAGCTTTACATCACTTCATTCTTGTGGTCTTAATGACCTGTCCGGTATTCGTGTAATTGAAAAGCAGTGCAAAGTCATGACTGAAAAAGGGGGAATTGCAAACAATATAGTATAACGAAGTATTCCCAGGTTTAACCCTCAGTCAATATATGTCAGTAGGGTTATCAACTTTACACTAGGATTGTGTAGATTTTGACGAAATGTACTTCCACTTATTATTTAGTTATGTATATGCATACAAAGCAATATATTATTGGACTATTTACAAATAAGCTTAAAATATTGTTAATTTTGAATATTTACACATTTCAGTCAATAACTGATATAATACTGACCAACTTCGTAAAAGTGTATACCGAAATTCTATTCTTTAAATATCCATTAAATAATTACTGACGTGCTTCAGCTGCATGGTCACCTTCTTAGAGAGCAGGTGATTACTTTACAAAGTTAGGTTTTTCGTGTTTCTTTTTTTTCAAAAGGATAAATGCTGACGACAGGAAGTCCGGTTTATGCATTGTTGTATGTTCGGGAGAAATCTATGCTAGTGTACTCAGTAGCATCAGTCGCAGACGACACTGTTGCATGCTGGGATTGGTGGACGTCTGGATGGGTTTGTATATTAAGCTCAGCATAGTTCAACTCGGGTTCGGACACAGTCGGCTGGAAAAAGTAAAACTTTGGGTTGATATGTATTGTAACCGCAAAATCTAAATTTGCATATAACACATACAATATATGATATGTAATATGTTACGCATAATATATAAACAAAGAAGCAAAATGCCGATTTAAAATCCACGAAACATTACAGTTTATTTTGGAATTTAACGTAATTATTCTAACTCCAACAAAGCTCTTAGTCTAATTGAAGAACAAGGAACACAACAACTGACTACCAGAGTAGAATCAGGGCTGTAGCACAGAAACGGTGAGACCAATATTTTAATTAAGGGCTTCACATATGCTTTTTCGCCCAGGACTTATATTGACATTTTTATTGTTTACATGTCTTCTCTAAGGCTTTGCTTTTAAAAAGACCAGAAAAGTTTCGATTAATTAAGTTCACGATTATTTTATTTGCTTTTAACATTTTTTTGCATTTTAGACAAGGACAGCTTTGTATATCAAAAGCACAGTTTCTAAGGCTAAAATGAAGCTTAATAACTTTTTTCAGACAATAAAAGCAATACGATTTGTTTAAGTCAAGAAAAGCTTTAAATCAAATTCAATTATTGCGAAATAAAATATCGGATTGCATTCAACAAAATCTTATATGCTGTTGCTTTACTTACTAGCGCCGGACTAATTGTTCCAAATTTGTTTTCCTTGTTTACAACAGCGTACTCGCAATCATTTTCTGCTGCTAAAGGCACTGTTTCTTCTGATTTCCGTTGTGGTCGTTGACTTTTCGGTATGACACTGGCATATTCGTTTTCCGGACTTGCTGTTGAGCAAATGTCAATAATTCCGGCATCCCTTGGACAGCCGACATTTTGGGCGGGAAGTGTAGGGGCATTATCGTTCTGGTGAACGTTGTCGGCGTTTTGTTCTGCAAATGAGAAATTACATTTATTTTTATGTAAGTTTCCTTTCACAGTTTTGTCAAAATGTGGTGACTAAGCATGTTCTGAAAGATCTCAACCTACACCACTAGCTCAAGTATAAATAATGCGGGCTTATAAATTTGAGAGTCGGAGCTTCAGTTTCAGATTTGTATATATTTTGATCGGTTATATTAATCTTGGGTAAGGGGTTATAGACTTGCATCGAACAAATTAAAGATTGATGTCAAACGTTTAGTTTATAACCCAGAGAGAAGTGGCCAATCTGGGTCTACACATTTTACCTAAACATAATCTATTCGTGCTTGCCAGATTTATTTTTCTTTTTGTGCGTTATGTCTCGTCTCTGTATTTTGACACATTTACATTTACCCTGTTTGCCTTTGTGTACAGGTAGATAAGATTTAAATATCTGTAGAAATGTTGATAGAACCTTTTCTTGTTTACCTATTATCTATTAATTCCACTTACTGTCAACTATCCCCAGATAATTTTAACTAAATATAGCGGTATCTTTGTTGCGAATAGCATGCATATAACACCTGAAATGATACCAAATCCAGCAAAATTAGAATGACACCAAACCGACCAGTCGTGAATCTTTAATTTGCTAAGCCGTAAGTAGGCAAGCGTTCTCACTAATATCTGACAGCTGTGGTATGCCGCGGTTTGGGGTTGAACCTGTGCAACTATCAGATCTGGTGTTAAGTAGACGTCTAGCTATATTGACAGAGAAAGACCCCCCACCCCGACAAATGTCTGGGAAGAACCACCGGCGTACTGTAGGTAATCCGAAATACCGAAAGACATGAAGTAACTCGGCCAGCACAGGACTCGTACGCGGTGTGAGGCTAAGCAGTCAGAGGAGTTGAAAGTCGTAGAACCACCACTATGCTACGGACGCTGTTTGTGGCTAGTTATACAAGCTATCAAACAAAACATACAAACCATGTCTCTGTTTCTTTCGTTTCCAACAGGCGCAGGTGATTACAAGCAAAATCAATACAACAGCAAAAGTTGCTACAACAGCTCCAATCAATGCGACATGTCCACTGATGTCAACCGTTGATGTAGCTGCTTTATATAAAGAAAGGAAATAATATGTGGTATTATTTTTACTTAGTATATAGTATGGTACTTCGAAATAAAGAAATAATATCTTTTTCGTGTATTTTTGCAAAATTTAGGTCATTGAGACGCCTCAGTATAAAATATAAAACAATGTTAACATCGCGGCTGACGCCAGTTTTGGAAATCTTACAGAATGTCATGTTACTAGTTTATTTTAAATATATAAAAAGGTAACTTAATAATCTATATCTGCATGTTCAATGTATATATTCCTATTTTCCCACACAAAATAGTTAAACGAATGCATAACGCCATATTTTTTATCAATTTTATTAATATTCAAGTCATTGAAAGTTTAAAGACATTACATATGTTCATCTTTAGGAACAACACATCTTTCAATGTATCGATTGATAATGTCACGGTCTTGGTAAAATAAGCGGGTTTGTTTACATTTCGAAATTTGCGGGCTTATTCGATAAATATCTAGTATACTAGTGTATTTGAGAGATTTAAAACGGTATTTGTATCAAACAAAACAAATATGAGAATCATGTCAGACTTATTTGTTATTTCGTATGTCACATTTATACATTGCAAAAACTTGTCACATTTACTGAATGCCGCCTGAAAATTACACCATATAGTTTAAACAAAACTACAGCTATATATTAGCAATATCTACAAACCTTCGGACAGTTGATATGATTCTGTATACGTTTGATTTAAGGACTGACACTTTACAACGCAATCAACTGTTAGTCCTTGGCCCTCTGATTCTATGCTGATTGAAAATCTGTGATGTATTGTCCACGAGTGGCCGGATTCTTCACGTTTAATCGACACATTGAGGGGCAGGACACCATTTATATTGACGTCACATTTGTCACTGAAGTTGTACACTGAACAGACCATGTTATATGTTTGGAATGTGGAACTGGCATCACGAGAGTCGACCCGCAGCGAAACCTTCTCAGGACCAACTGCAAAGTCATAGGTCAAATTTGACAAATATATGCTAAAGGTGTTATAATACTTTCAAATTAATTTAATTAAATTTATTGATAATGAATGTGCCAAAAGAAAGACAAATTGACCCTTTAAAAGTCGATGTTAACCTTATGTTTAAAATGACAATTAAAAGTTCAAAACAAAGGGTCAAAAATAGTAAAAGCTACAATAATCTGCCATCAATGGCAAGCTATCAAACCAATAAATGAACAACCCAAACAGTTACAAAGAATATATTGTATGTTTTATAAAAGTTACTTATTTGTATGTGCAATTATTTCAACCTAACTGTATGTTCCCAATGTTTCTTTTAATATAGTGACAATGAAAAAGTACAACAGTAGAGACAAACTTAACATTGTACTGCAAACATTTATACATACAAGAACTTACACGTGTATCTTATTATCTGGGGACTAGAGCACTTAGATCGATTAAGATAACTTGCACAACATTTCATGGTACTATTATTCCAGTGCCGTCTTTTTCTGGAGTTCAATATCCCAGTAATGTTGTAGAGGCCCTGTCCTGTAACCTCGATGTTATTTTGTTGAACATCGTCAAACTCTTCGTCATTTATCATGAATGTGACTTTAGGGGGAGGCCGATTGTTAACACTTCTGCATGAAATATTCTCCCTTTGGTACTGAATGAGTTCCCTCGGAGAAAAGGTTTGTGACAAGAACATGGATTTTTTTTATTTTAATTGCATCTGCACTAATTAATTTAAGCCATTTAAGAAGCAATACTATCACTAATATTGAATTTAAATGCGTTTTCCACCAGTTTGTTTTCATTTTTAACGGTTCCAATACAAACGTATATAAATTAATGAATTTAATTACCACTTATAAATACATGAAACCAAAACATTGCAGAAGATGCCAGGATGTGTAGATTCAACTATCGACATGAAAACACTTATGAAAAAATGAAACCAAAACATTGCAGAAAATGCCAGGATGTGTAGATTGGACCATCGATATGACACCCTCGACTTTGTAAAGCACATAATCACTATTGTTGGTCAAACTTGACCAGATTGAAAAAAACATTTTATTAAAATAGCTGTTACAGACGTTACGTTTTCATTTTAATTGCGTTCATCGTGAAACAATACATAAAATAAGTAAATAGCTATGTATAAAACTTACAACGTGCAACAGGAACTGAACTTAACTGAACCTAATGATAACAAGTGCGGTACTATAAGATCGTTTGTCCATTTTTATTAATTTGGATTAAAACTATCAGAGAGGACTTTTTTAGAAAGTTTATTGACTGAGAATCACTATCGCAATAAGGGCTTACAGAAAACCAAATATTCGTATGGGTACCTTAGTAAAATTACCATTATTTTTTAAACTGCCTTTCCTGCAGAATATTATAACACTATGGATATACGAAATGTTCACAAAACCCAACTTACTTATTACAAACAACCGTTTACTCTGTATCATCTGATAATGTGTAGGAATCGTAACGGTACACGTGACGTTCTGTAAGTGGTTGCCTTCCTGCAAATTTATGTCTATAGCAAAATCACCCATTTTAGTTTTAGTAGCATTGTGTCTTGTTGCACCAACGGAGATGACTGCATGCAAATGTGGACTTGGTGTGTTGATACCACAAGTAAAGGTGACGCTTTCTCCGATGTATCCATACAAACAGTCACTACATCCAAGGAATGTTCCAGAAGGGGGCTCGATGAAATTTGGGTTTCCTGTAAATATTTATCAGAACAGACAGTAATAGCATACTGACTTACTGACTTACATCATATTGTACAGTGAACAGAACATGCGTGTTGATAATCGAGCGCACACGTCATTAAAAGAGCGGAGACTAAGTTTTAGAACTTGTTCCTCAACCCCTTTGTCCAAACATTAAACATCACGTGTCTTTCCTTAATTCTTCTGACTGTGGAAATATTTTTAACTAAAATATATAGCGTAAAAGGTGAAAAGTTCAGAAGGAATAATTTGAAAATTAAAGGTTTCGGCCTAAAATCAATAAAAAGACTAACAATTAAATATCTACCATCAATACGACGTGTTTTACTTGCTTATTCATGGTATAATCATGTTAAATATTCCTTATTTTCTACTTCTTCTACAAACAAAATTTCAAGATAATAAATACCCCATATTCTTCACCGCATACCACAAGATAATTTTACTAACACTTATGGTTGCTCTTAACGCCACACTAACAATCATATCTACCTAAGCGCATTAAACCCAATGAGCAAGTACTGTTAGATTCGGTTTCGACTTTTCACCTATTACTTCAATCTTTATTTCATCTGTAATACTGTCTCAGATCTGTGGTCTGTCTTGGGATTCCTCCGGCTCATGGCCGTTATGATGTAACGTATCTTTAGAACAGTCTCGTTGTTGAAGGAGGCCTGCTCACTTAATTCACTTAGCGACGTATACGTTTAATAAGTTTAAGATGGCATCAGCAGGCATGTATCCCAAATCTACCGTGTTTCCGACCATTAAGGGCCCCGTTGGTGCATGTAAAGCAGCCCGCAGCCTTCAAGGGCTTTCAAAGTGATATTTTTTACTTAAAATAATGACAATCACATACAATGATATGGTAAAACAAGGAGTACATACAATTTGTGTTCCTAACCAATTTTTGTATTGGAAACAATAAAATATACCTTTTCGTAACACTAAGTGTTAAGAAACGTTTAGAAAAAAAAACACTTCCTCTATTGATCGTATGTGTAACTTATACGCGCGGATATGCAAGAAGTGTTGGTGTGCTTAGGATAAACATAAAATAATGTAATATTGGAAATGCCTCACATATACATACAATTTTATCACGTCATTCCGAAAGGCACATGTACGTTGTATATCGTCCTTGTATATTCACCCCATTCATAACTGTACAAATAGCTGAGCAAATTACAGTCACCGGCTTATAACTTATTGGTCAATCGCCTGAATTCGAGTTCACATAGAGCGACACACTTTATTTTAAAATGACTTGCAGTTGTCTTGTTGTGTATCGGTGGTTCTACTCCGACGCCATATGTATATTTAACAACGAATTATAGTTTCCCATAAAAAACATGACTAAGAGCGAACACCCGAAATCATACTTCTGAAATCGTTTTTTTTTTTATATGTTACTCGGTACAATAAGCACGCAGTTATCTATAGTCGTATGAAAAATGTATATGAAGGACGTGTAAAATGTAGAACAATTGTTGTATATACCTAACCATTTCTGCTCTGCGAAGTATTTAGTATCACAGTACCCTTGCTTCCCGTCGGAATATCGAACAAGGCAATGGCTTATATTGACGTAAGTGCTTCGTTACAGCGTAAATGTATATATGTTTCCATTTGTAGTCATGTTGATAAATTGTGGCTTTTCTTTTTGACAATTTATGGAAGCAAAGAAACCAGGTTTAATGGAAGTCGGAAGAAACTCAACTTTGATGTCTCTGCCACTAACACTTGGTCCATTAATGGTCACCGTCCCACACGTTTCATTTGGTTATCGTATTACCACGTCTTCTGAAAATTACACACAAAACCTAAGTTTGTCAATTATATAGGTTTACTATTTTTAAGTTAAGTCCTGTAAAATATGTTGTGTGGTAGTGCGGAGGTTTGGGTCTTCATTTCGCGTATGTAATAAAAAGTGAAAGTGGTATTAACATAAAGTGTTAATTTAGCAGGGTGGTATAATATGATGCGGTAATGCCATAAAGCGTATTGACATACGTGTATTGACATAAATTGGTCGTAACATAACGCAGTCATATCATAAATTGGTCATGACACAAAGAGGTTTTGACTTAAAGTAGTTTTGACACAAGTGTTTTGACAATAAGTGGTCATAATATAACCGGGTCATAACATAAAGTGTTTAGGACATAGAGCAGTAATAACATTAGTGTATCGATATAAAATGGTATTGACATCAGTGTATGCACATCAATTGGTCCTAAAGCGGTAATGACATAACGTAATCATGGCATGAAGTGGTATTGACTTAATGTAGTCATAACAAAAAGTGGTTATTGCATAAAACAGTATTAATATAAAGTGGTTTTGACAAAAGGCATGTTATTTACAACTACAAATGTATGACTCATCATCATAGCTTGTATCATTCAAACATTGGGTCTAAGAATATATAATTAAATTATGAATTCTGTTTTATTTTTCGTTAAATTAGTTTATATTACTGTATGCATTTAGGAATTTCTGCTCGAGACTTACTACTCCGCATATCCGGTAAATGCACACGCTCTGCATTTTTAAGCGGCCTGGTCTCAGAATAGGTATATGGCAGAAGAAACAAACTATTCGCAGTTTTTACTTATTTAAATCAGTGTTTCACTATCGACCACATCATTGTACTATGTACGAATGACGTATACACATAACATATATTTCTGAATGAGAATGTGAAACTATATTAGGATGTATAGCATCACGTGGCCTAAAACTGTTGCGTTTTGGATCTCTCAACCTTAAGATAGCAATTTTTTTCAATGCCAGTTCATTCCCTTATAATCTCGTGATCGTTGGTAAAATCTTAATTAATTATTCGCTCCGATTTAAACGAATTTTGCTTTATTAAGCAAATATGTGCCCATCCCATCACCACGATAAAAAACAACATCAACAAGAAGACATTAAAACACAGCGATGACAAAAACGAATTTGACTAAATTATGATAGATAACAATTGTTGAGTGTTTGATCCAATTACATAAATAAAAAGAAGCGTTATCTTACTAATGATAAACACATTCTTAGTGTATAACTTGTTGTGTACCATGTATTACTTTCTTACACATGCGGACCGGTTGACAGTACACACTTTTCTAATAATGTTTACCACTTAGTTGTGGTTGTTGCCTTTAGTAACTGTCCGATGGCCATTAACCTTATTAAAAGGTGCGAAGAATAAAACTTGTAGTGATTCACAGATAAGCTTTGTGTCACTTACCAACCTCATACACAAAACCACCTGCTATGCTAGTTACAGCACTTTAACAATAAAACATCAGTTGTGTAGCAAAAAATGTAAGGCACAAAACATAATACAAATATATAATAATGATTTGCATATCAAATGGAGTGCAATAAAAGCTGGAAAATAGGGAAATTATTAAATTTTAATCAAAACAAGCAATCAACTAAAGTAATCAAGAAAAATACATTTCATCGCGAAATGGTGTTTTTTGTGTTGTTATTATGCAACAAATGTTTAGCTTTCTTCTGACTTCGTTGTTACGCATTGGGCTGAACATAAACTGTAATTCACTATTTGCTTGTTCTTTTAAATACTGTTTAGAAACATTTTGTCAGGAGTTATCAGCTTGTTCATTTATACACGTAAACCTAGTCCTTAAATGTCATTTTGTCAAATAGATGCTTTGCAAAGAGAATTAAAAATGGTTTACCTATTATAGCCGTTTGTACGATCCAGAACCACAGATAAAAAGAAAACACTCTGAGAGAATCCATCTTGCCTTATCATAACCATCTATACATTAAAATTATCACATACTTGCCCTGCTAATGAAAAGCTATTATTTCATTATTTTCCTTCACAGAAACAAGGTTTCGACACAATTATTAATCAAGTCCTCAAGTCTATCTAATTATAAAATTAATTTTTATATTTCAAGCCTCGGTCTACCATTAACACAAGTAACAACAAAAACATAAATGAAACCACGAGACGGAATTTAAGGAAAACTAAACTAATGTAAATGTCAGTCTTATAATAAGTATATCAACTCTCATGTATATCGTCAATTGTCCAAGCACAAGGAAATATATCGACCGGAAATTGCGACTAAGCCAGCTACTGGTACCAGACCTGTATCAATCTAGAATAATGTATAAATCATAAACACGAAATCATGTACACAGAAAAAGCTTTGTATACGTTTTTATATACAACAAATTTTGAAATACATGTACATGAGGTTTTTAGTTTAAGCTGGAAAATGTTTTTGTTTAAAAAATGTTCTGCAGATAGAAGAATTGAAAACAATGCATTATCTTCATTTAGTATATGACATATACATCAGTATATGACTACAAGAGTGTGCATGTCTAATGTCAGTCTGGAGCCTACATGTAATGAACTAAAATTCATGTAACTGGTTATTTACAGGGAATGACTTTAACTGAGAATATTATTGACACGTCTTATACGTATGGTATGATTTGCATGTGTGAATTGAACAATATCTGTTATGATTAGGAGTTATGATTACCTTAAAGGTGATGTCCGACAGTTCTTCTATGTCTAATACATGTAACAACATCTTACCGCCTGTTCTGGAGAATGTTTGCACTATTACCGCATAAACTTATACCTTAGTTTTAGTAAAGGCTGTTTATAACATTAGCTTAATCGTAAGACAATACAAATCGTGAAGTATATCACTAAAAATGTCCAATGCTTTCAAATCTGTCAAAAAGTATGATAAATAAGAATATGTGACAAAGTCCTATGAGTATTGCAACATATACCAAACTCCGAAAAGGCACAGAACAAAGGTATTTCACATGCAAGCCAAGCGAAAAGTAAGAACAAATTTGTGATGAGTCATTTAAGGAAAAGAGCAAACCCGACAGTTACCGCCTTGGAACGGTCAGTCGGCAATATAAACCGACTGGGGTGCTTAAACCGGTTTTACAGAGCTCTAACCTCGCACTTCCTGACGAGTTTCTCAAATGCAAGCAACGAAAAGAAAAACGATCTATTCGAAAACAAAATGTCCATGCGCGGATATTTTCTATACGTTATGACGAAAGTAGTGACGTCATCGAAAAATAATGTCCACATAGTGTTCAGAAAAGGAATATGGTATTATTTCGATTTGAAAAACAACACAAAAAATGGTTGACCACAAATAAAATTAACTTTCTGAATCATGAACAAACATGACCAGAGACGAATAAATGACTGTAGCATCCTGTTCATGTGAAGATGGAATTGAAGAACCAAAGTTCAATGTCCATCAAAGGAAATACACGTAACAATCCTTATAGGATGAATTAAATGACAACATAGATTACATGCACGGGGAGATTTTTTACGACCGCCACACTGCACAAGTAACATTGTTGTGATCATGAATAAGAATATATGACAAAGTCCTATGAGTATTGCAACATATACCAAACTCCGAAAAGGCACAGAACAAAGGTATTTCACATGCAAGCCAAGCGAAAAGTAAAAACAAATTTGTGATGAGTCATTGAAGGAAAAGAGCAAACCCGACAGTTACCGCCTTGGAACGGTCAGTCGGCAATATAAACCGACTGGGGTGCTTAAACCGGTTTTACAGAGCTCTAACCTCGCACTTCCTGACGTGTTTCTCAAATGCAAGCAACGAAAAGAAAAACGATCTATTCGAAAACAAAATGTCCATGCGCGGATATTTTCTATACGTTATGACGAAAGTAGTGACGTCATCGAAAAATAATGTCCACATAGTGTTCAGAAAAGGAATATGGTATTATATCGATTTGAAAGGATTTCAGCTAAAATAGATATAGACGTCAGAGCTGATTACCGGATGTTCATGTAATGTGATTTCAAAAGTAAGTGGTCATGTGATTTTCTTAGTTTAAAATAGCTGACTGTGCAACATGGCTCGGATAGGAAATACCTGTTTGCAAGGACGAGTAAGGATTTATGCTTCGCTGTTCACAGATCTAGGGCACCAGTAAACAACATTTTGCATGACTTTTTCAGCTAACAGTGACTTTTTAGCTATAAATAATATTTGATCCAAACTGTCTGATCCATATGTAAAAGTGGTATCCGACGGTTTGACCAATATATTTATCCAAACAACTAATTAAAATATTTTTAGCTGAAATGGTCTCATTGTGTCTATTTTTATGTCTTACATCTATGTTGTTCTTTTGTTCGGTAAGTCTTTTAGTAAATGCACACCGATATAGTTGTGGTGACGTCCAGCTTATTACTCGCCGAGAAAGACCCCAGACTGAAGTTTTGTTAGAACCACCGGCACACCGCAGGTTAGCTGGAAAACCTCCCCAGATTAGAATTCTTGCCCCGACAGGAACTCAAACACATTCAGTGAGGGGCTGAGGAGTAACAAGTGATTCTAACTGCTCTTTAACGGTGCTCAATATCTATGTGAAAAATAACGCACCGCTCTGGTCATTACGAATAGGTAATATCTATCAAAATATTAATTTTTATATACATTTACAAGAAGCAACTCTTTGTTGAAAAGATGTAGGAAAATATCACATTTGATTTATTAAACTATCTTTGAACATCATGTCCTTCAAGTGATTTTTCTATTCTATATTTTTAACTATGTTTAGCCATTGGAGCTCAACATCGTAGCTAAACTTAGCACTGCCCATGAGGAATACCACACCTGTCTACTACACTTACCATAAACAGTACACAGTATGCTCAATAGTGAATTTTAAATGGATATGAGGTGTGGATAATGTGGATAATGTGGTCATAAATATATATATATATATATATATATATATATATATATATATATATATATATATATATATATATATATATATATATATATATATATATATATATATATATATATATATATATATATATATATATATATATATGTCGCTACTTGATACATAGTACCCTGTATATATCCGTATTTAGTGTATGTTAGTGTCTATTAAGTAACCAACTTAACCAACTTCAGAATGAAGCAGCGCATAAGGAGCGATCTAAGCGAGTGAACAATCTCTATTTTACCTCTTTTGATCATGATGTGTCGGTTAATCGGAGACGTCTAAATTAAAAGAAATCAATTGATGTTTTTTGTCGTTTTAATTTGTAAAATGTTAAATGTTCATTCACAACTATGCGACTTATGGCTTAACGCACAAAGTTTAATGTATATGGTGTCATTCTCATCACAACATTTCAAATTGTAGTGTTACATACGAACAACTATTTATACTAAAAACTTTCAATACATTTATATTTGTTATAAGTTTACCTTTGATTAAGCACCAGGATGTTAAGATGATTGCAAGTGAATTTAATATAGAGTGAAAATCGGGGGGAAAATATAGTTCATTTAGATGTTCACATATTAAAAACATTTTACTGTATGGCCATTGTAATAACGGCGTCCTGCATTTTTAGTGGACGAAAACCCGAAACAAATGTCTAGGTAGAACCTACGGCGCACTGAAGATAACCTGGAAGACCTTTCCGGATTACAGCCAATTACAAGAAGCATGGTCACTACAACAGTAAACAGCGCTAATCAGTGCATTTGTGCTCGTTGTTAACCGCTGATTTAGCACGTTCTTTTATAAACAAAATAAAATGTAGCATTGTCATAATTAAGTATGCTACACAAGGTAGTATTTCCGTACCCGGGCTGTTGAGAAAGATTGTTTTTTTAAATTTTTTATGACGTATCATATTCTTTACTTTAAGAACGAACAATCGGTATCTTTTTCGCGTATTTAACTAACTAATACAGCTCATTATCGTATCACATGAAACATTCTAGAACTACTTCACCAACAATGCCCATAGGACTGCAACATCGTCATAATAACATGATTACGTTTCTCGTCAGTAGGGATGTTTCACTCAAACCAGAACCCTTGTAGTACTAGTAAAGTTGCATAGTTATTGAGTTGACATTAAACAAGAAAAAATGCTAGTCTTGTTTAGCGCCCTCTAAATTAAAAATCATCATTTTATGAGTACCTGGATAATGTTTTGACTAGTTTGTTGTTAGAGATTTAAAGTGTGACTCTTTTCAGAAGTCAAAGGAAACCAATATCTGCAGTTTAACTGTTTAACATCAACATAAAAAAACCAGATCTCACAGAAATGCCATATTTAACAACCACGCAAGAAGGTGTGCTGGTAGAGATGGATAAAGGTCAATTGCTTTGCTGTATTATAATAGCAGAGACATCGCTTTGAATATCTCTGAAATAGATGGCAAGCTTATGCAGTATTGCTAAACGTTGATGAATGTTTTCTGGAGGTACTGTTGTGTGCTGTTGGATGATATCAACCAAGTAATACTAAGACAGATATATGTTGTGTTATGTTTGTACAAATATAATATGAGGTTATAATGTTATACATAGCTATTCGATTCAGACATTTATTTGTTCAATTTCTATTTTTTTTTACAATACTTACGTGCAAACTATATATCTATACTTTAATGCACTACATAGGATTTTTTAAGGGTTAAAAAGCGAACTTTTAATGCTAACTTAATCAAGCGATGCATTTTCTTAACAGGTGAAATGTCCTTCTTCGTCTGGTCAGCAGTTAACAAATAGAATAATATTCAACATCATTCGTAAATCATATCATAATTTAATTAATTCTTCCGTAATGTTATCCTTGAAATGTGGGTTGAGCTTATTATAGACCTTTCAGTTTCATTGTTATATGTTTATTTATCATATAACTTAATAGCGTGTATTAATAAGGTAAACACCTATTGGTTATTTAACTTATTTTCGTTTACCCACTAGTATGTTATAGTCGCAAATGTTTGTTGACATGACGTTGTTTAAGCTAAGGCGTCGTTTCCGGTGCCGAAATTCATGTGCCATAAATTTAAATTACATTTTTCAAAAAGAAGCAGTTTTATTAGTTTTATTGGTAGTGTGATAAATACAACCAAACATGTAACGAATACTGAAAATATTAAACTAGCTGGGTGAAACAATATGAAACTCACTTCGTAACGTTTCATCCAACGCGGTTAGTTATTTAGCAGTCAATGAACACTAATATACAATATTTATATCATTATCTATCATAATTATCTTGCAACTATGAGGAAGTTATGAAGATGTACTATTAGTAATTGGCCAAGGACTTTTTTAAAATACAATTTTGTAACCATAAAGATTAAAGTACTTAATATTTTATTTAAATTTGCAATAAAACTTTTTTCTGTTTTACCTAGTGGCTCAACAAAAGATAATTGTCTTTAATAAAATAATTACATGGCAAACATACGTGTATTTGAATAGCAAATTTAAACTTTCTAAAGAAGCATCAACCAAAAAGACGAACTTTCCAAAGCTTTTGCATGTCCTTAAATAAAAGGGTCAAGTTTTTTTTTCAACGCATCACGAACCATGTTTAAGCACCCCTGTGCCGTTTGACCGTTCTAAGGCGGTAACTTTTGGTTTTAATGTCTCGTCTTTGTGTTTGTTACATTTATTTTGTATGCCTTTCCGTAGAGGTAGTTCAGATTTAAATATATGTGGTAATCCATATAGAATCTTTTCATATTTCCCTGATGACTTCTCTTATCATTATTATTATTCACTCATAACGGACAGTCCGACAACCAGAGCTTGCCAGTTTTCATATACATGTCAATTTTCAGTTGTTTGCTTTCAATAAATAAATAGTACTAATACTAGCAAACAAAGCTTAGAAGCAAGTACCATTAGTTTATTAAATGGGCTTATAACTTGTTTTTTCCTGTCTCAGAAAGTCCTATGACTGAAAATAAACTAAATAACGTTCCTTACATGGAATCCTCTATTACAAGGCTTGATTCAATATTCACATGTACAATGCACAATTAAATTTATTTTAATTATGTCATGCTTAAATTATGATGACTGTGTCTACGGCAGGGGAGAAAATCGTTTACATAGCCGTTAACAAACTTGACTCTCTAACTGTTGTGTTTGAAGGAGTATCTATTATTGCATTTGGTAGAACCTTAACAATGCTTCAATGCAACATCTTCCGACAACATTAAGAATGACAGTCCTAACCCAGATCAAAAATAGATTTCTTCAACAGATTAAAATCTTCATTTAATATATTTGTAAAATATACATAGAGATCTACAAAACGTTTTATGATAATCTTCGTCGAAACCCAAATGGATATCCAGTTACATTTTTGTTCATGCCGCTAATATACATGAGCCATGCTGCCGCCTATCTTCAACACATTTCTGGAAGAACCTACATCCATAAGTCTTGTTATGAAATCTTATACTCAAAGCAGGACAGGTAAGTTATTCTGGCAACTCTAGCGGATCTTAGACAATCTTAGGATAGGACTCGTTTTAACCACTTCTTTCGCAGGCATGAGATTCGACCCACCATTTGTGACCCGTTTGATCCATGGAGCCTTTAACAATAAACGCAAGAAGGTGTGCTGGTAGAGGTGGGTAAGTAACTTGTACTTGGGTTGTATTTATCACATAACTTGTAATGTGATAAAAACAACCCAACATGTAACGAATACTGAAAATATTAAACTAGCTGGGTGAAACAATATGAAACTCACTTCGTATCGTTTCATCAAACGCAGTTAAATATTTAGCAGTCAATGAACACTAATATACAATATTTATCACATTATCTATCATAATTATCTTGCAATTATAAGGAAATTATGAAAATGCACTATAAGTAATTGGTCAAGGACTCTTTTAAAGTACAATTTTATAACTCTGAAGATTAAAGTACTTGATTTTAATTTAAATTTTATATAAAACTTATTTTGTTTTATCTAGTGCGTCAACAAAAATAATTGATTTTAATAAAATAATTACATGGCAAACATACGTGTATTTGAATAGCAATTTGAACTAGTCTAAAGAATCATCAACAAAAAAGACGAACTTTCCAAAGCTTATGCATGTCCTTAAATAAAAGGGTCAAGTTTTTTTTTCAACTATACTGATGACATAAGTATTAATACATATAAATGCACACAATATTAATTCTTCACAGAAAAAATCATTCGTCGTGCCTTGCATGACGTATAAATAGTAAAACTATTTATTAATTAAATGCATATGCAGTACATATGTATTAAATACTATTCATATATGTGAAAATGTAATAGAATATAAACATGATCATCAATGCACGGTAAACACATGTTTCATGTTTCAAGTTAAATAAGTAATTCGGATACTGAAATCACCATTCCAGGAAAACAAGACTTGGTGCTAAATAAACTTCAAAGATTAAGGATAAGGCTGTTTGCATTTAACCTTCCCGGGCACTTCGGCCATTGCGACGAGAACACAGTGTACAAATTGCAGCTTCATTTATGGCTCAAACTTCTGGATAATTTTAACATTTGCTTTGAACTTTCTCGCGGTACTGAACTCGATCGTAAATTTTATTAGCAGACGGTAATGAAAATAGGATAATAAATGAATTGCTGTATTCTTCGGCATATTTCCGCATGTTATTTTAACGATCGAGGTCTCGATGTCAGACCACGGATTCGTAACTAACGAATAAAAGAGAACAATGTACAAACTATCGTGGCTCTCTTATCGGAAGCTACGAGGAAATTAAAATAATATTATCACTTAAAGTAATAATTTATCATTTAAAGCTATACGAAGGTCGTCAATATACTTTTATTTCTAATTTAAATTGCAAACAATACAGTAAACCAATTTATTGTTTGCACATGGTCTTTTGTTGGGTGAGGGTAGGTTGATACCTTTGAACTTGCTGATGTCTCTTTTAATTCAAAAACGTTTCAGGGCTATTGGACCTAGGTGGTTTCATCTTCGATTGTTTAACACTGTAGAAAACATTACGAATAATACTGACATGACAAATCATAATGCCATGTGCATAAGACTAAATGTTTTCCAAAACTTTCATTTAATTCAAAGAAAATTTAAAAATGTCAAAGTTGAGATGCAGTCTGGAATCAAAATGCTGACAGCCAATAGTCTCAAATCTACTTTTCTTAGCAAGGAAGCTTGCTTGCAATGATAGAAGTTGTTGTTTTTTTGCAGACTGAAACAAAAGAAAACAATTGCAAATGTAATTTTATCTTTTCCCACTTGACTTCACCAACTTTGTATGTTATATAACCAATAAAAATATGAATACATTGATAGTATGGACCTTCTTTTTTCTAGTTGACCCGCAAACTTCCTTTATGAGGGTCACAAATGTGAAGTGTTTCTCAAATGTAAGCAATGAAAAGAAACCCGATATTTTGGATTAAAAAGATGACCTAGCGCTGATATTTTCTAATATAAGTTATCAAGCCGTTAAAAGAAAGTAGTGATGTAAACGTAAAAAAAGTCCACACTGTATTTAGAACAGAGAGAATGGAGTATTATTTCTATTAGAAGAACAACACAAAATTGTTGATTGTAAATGAAATTAATTTCTAATCAAGTAAATATGGCCAGATAAGAAGTGTAAATGGCTGTAGTCCTGTTCATTTGTAGATGGCATTGAGGAAGCAACGTTCATTAAAGAAAAATACACATTACAGTCCTTATAGGATGAATTAAATGACAACAGAGATTACATGAAATTTCTTTACGGCCGCCACACTGGACAGGCATAATTGTTGTAATCATGAATAAGGAGATATGACAAATAGGGAAATAAGAAAATGCTCTATAAGAATAACCACAGATATTTAAATCTAATCTACCTCTAGACGAAAGCAAACACGGTAAATGTAAAAGTGACAAAAAGACAGAGACGAGACATATCACACAAAAAGAAAATCCAGCAGTTACCGCCTTGCAGCGGTCAGATGGCGAAAGGACCGAATAGGGTGCTTAACCTGGTTTGTGAAGCGCTACGAACTCGACCGTCCTGGATGTTTTTCTATCAGACACTCAGTGTAAATAAAAATACAATATTAAAGCGAGACAACAAACTGTAAGCACCTGCATCGGGAGTTAAAACTGTTAAAGTGAACTAATATGCAGAAAAAATAACTATTAATATAAAATTTGAAAAGGCACAGGGCAAAGATATTCACAAGCCAAATGTAAATACAAGAGCAAATCTGTGATGAGTTATTACACAAAAATAGCAAAATTAACAATACGTCTTTGAAAATGTCAGTCGGCAAAAGGGACCGATTTGGTGCTTAAATCGGTTATACTAAGCTCTAACTTCGCACGTCATGGAGTGTTTATCGAATGCAAGCAATGAAAAAGAAAACAGATCTGTTTGAAAAGTGATCTATTAAAATAAAATAAAATGTCCAGAGCTGACGTTTTATTAGAAAAATTAAGACGTAAATAGAAAGTAGTGATGTAAATGAAAAAAATGCTAACATCATATTTAGATGAAAGAGAAGTATTATTTTAACTAGAAGAACTAAACAAAATTATTTTTAAATGAAATTATTTTTAATCACGGAAACAAAATGGCCACACAAGAAGTGTAAATAGTAGCATCCTGTTTTAAAAGTCGATACATCTGAAAATGGTAAGTGGACAAACATCAATCGTAACTTCTGGGTGATATACAGATAAGTCCGGGATATATCAGCCAGGCCCCGCTTGCATTAACATGTTTCATTTGATATCTTCACATCATCAGAACTGGAGCGCGATGCCTATATATGGAATGCTCACTGAAACTTTCAGGTAGAGAAAGTTTATTTTGCGGACTTCCTAGGTTACATGACACTAAATGAATTTGTTCTTTATTCTATAGTAAATGCTACAACTTTGGAAGCAAGTAAGCAGCAAACCGTTCTATAGGAACCCCAAAACTATAAACGGTGAGAAAGACCAATTTATTATCTAATAACAGGGCCTCTGCGAAGAAAAGTTATGTGTCGAGAAGACTTTTATCATCTCTTGAAAATATACGCATACAATTTTGCATAGTATAGCGCACTTTTTTAATGAAATGATCAGTACCGGTATAAAGGGATCAGTCCGTTATTGAGCATTGAGGTGCTGTTCTTTTGCCTTTATAATTCTACAATGTTTCAGCTGTGTTTTGCACCAGACTGCATTAAATGATCTTAATTATAGCAAATACGGTCACAAAACAAAAGAATCTACCCTAAAATGTCATCAACAACAAATCTGTCAGGGATTACCCAGGTACTACTTCCGGTGCACATTGACGCTTGCCGCCCCTTCTAACCCTGATAAAATACGGGTCCTAATTCGGTAAACGGCGTTCTTTTTTTTATTTCTTAATTAATTTATTTGTGTACGTCTGTAACTTTATAAAGACATGGTAAAACGAGAGTTTTTAGTTTATTTCTATTTTTATATTAAAAATAATAAACCTTTAAATGTACATGGAGACTCTCTTCGCCCTTATTTCCGAAAGTAGATAGGAATGCATCTCTGAAGTGTTTGTAGTCAAGAGATTATGGTTTTGGACTCTAGATCAGCCCAGGCGTGGGGATTAAATTCAATCTCTAGCCCCGTCACAAGTTTTTAATAGGATCTTATTAAAGATTATAAAAAGGATATTTAATTAACTTGCATAAGAGAAACATTCCACACACCAAGAAAGCATTTATAATATGCTTGAAATATTCTTAGTGCAAAGGTTAAGGTTGTAGACTGGGAATCAGATGGTTCCGAATTTAAACCTTATACCCGTTATGACAAGTTTAAAAAAGATCTTATTAACTATTTGGATGATCATTAAAGAAATGTATAAAATACATCAAAGAGCGTTTATAACATAGTTAACTTATTTAGCCCTTACATCCAGATAAACTAGAAAGTAAAATCCACCTTATATATATTTTTTTCTCGAGAATTCTTTATAGTTTTTTGACATTCAAAACCTTAAAATAAAATCAAATATGTCTTTGTTATTTGCTCCCATATTGCTTTAAGCTGTTTACCTGTTCCAGTTTTTGCGTCGCTTTTGATGCTTCGGATCAACGATTTTTCTTGTATCAACTGTAACGATTCAATGAAATACAACGAAACAAATATCCATCCCTGTCATTATAAATATAAACTACCGTGTTATTTGTAACATTTTAAAATCATGCTCTTTGTGGCGCATTAGATGTCTCACATCCATGCACTTGTTTATAGGTCAGGATACAAGTATACACTTATCGTATTGGCAATCTCCGCCGCTTACTAAAAAAGGCCGAAGAGTTCGGAGTACACGTTCCCGCATCAACAGTTACAGACAGAAAGACGCTCTTACAGACGAATGAGCTGAGGTAAGGTAAATTAGGTAAGGTATGCAACTCTTACAACAATTATTGAGATAATGATATGAAGTAATTTCCCTTGCGGGGACTATTTCGCGATAGATGACTAACAATCTAAACAGGGAGAGTGACTTTATTTACCTTACTTGCATTATCAAACAGAATACATACAATAGAATGTTACACAAGAATGCAAAAGTTAATACAGCGACAACTGCATCTTTATCTTCAACAACAAAAACAACAACATTTCTAGATAATTACTTTCTAAATTTATTGCGAAAAAAAAACTCATGGCAGCATTTATGTTTAAACTGACTTCATTTAATTAAACAATGCCATACGCTTCAATTCCTCAATAAATTATCTTCACAGTTATCTTCAATAATTGATAAAATTAGAATTTGGTGTACTTTAAATTAAAGATGAGTGGCCTTTATATACATTGAATCACCACTAAAGCGCAAGCTGTATTTTTGTCGATTGTGTATTAAAATAACAAAGTAAAATAATTGCAAATAAAAGCATTAATCCTGTACAACGATTGAAGGGTTTAAACGTATGCACATACTCACTTAATATAACGCCAGTGTACTTTAAGTTTTAATCTTTCGAAACTTTAACTCTAAGCCTGTTCCACTTAACTCTACAAACGATAATATTATAAAGCTTTGCAAATAGTGTAGATCTAGACCAGCCATTTGCCTTATGAGTGTTAAAGGCTTGTCAGACAGACTGTTTAATTTAAATATATATATCTGTGGAAAATAACGCAAAACGAAAATACGTGCATAAAATACAATGAATATGATCAACTTTGAACATTAACGGATATTAATGCAAGAATACATTGTCTATACTATTTATTGATTCATTATTATTAAAATTCACATTTTATATTTAAATATTCGCCGGAAGAATACACATGAACTTGATAGGACTGTGCTGAATTTGTTTCCATCAGCTGCATTATTTACTCGTTATAACTCACGTCATGGTGAGGTTAAGTTAAAGGCTTTTATGTCTTATAAAGTTATTGAAAGTTAGGAATGATCTAATTTCTAACATTGCGAAGCACCGTGTAGTTATTAAATAATATTTTAAAAGTGTGCCCGAAACGGAGACACTGGAGTTACGAAAACAAATACTCACACAGAAAGTACATGCGTTTATTTTTGTTTAGGTTCAACGAAATACGAACATTATTGACAATTAAAAGGGGACATTCGGAAATGTGAAACAATGTTGTATTGTCAACATTTTAGATCAGGATAGTCACATGATCATTTTTTTAAGAAAAATACTTTCGGTAACCGTTTTAATTAACTGTAATACTTGGATATCATCATAAACCGTTCTTTTAGCTGAATATTCTTGTTGTTATATTGAATACATGTATGAAGATTAATTGTCCAAATATATAGTTTAAATATCTATGTACGTATTTTTCAGATTGAACAGCATTAAGCTTTACAATACAAAAACAAATCATCAATGTTTGGGGTTTATATGAATTAGTAGAGACAAATTTATACAAAATAAATACTACATTTAAACGCATTAAATTAAATTTGCTTGAAGTCCATTTGTAAAGCTTTTAGTTAATATTACGTTATGTCATGATTTATTAGCACCAGAAGACGTCAAGAACCCTCGTGGAGTTTCACTTGATACATTGGACAGCTTATAGGAAATACAATTTGGAAGACCTCTGCAGTTTCTACTGAAAATGGCGGAAAATGCCGATGTGTTCAGATTAAGCAAATTATTCACCTACAAGGACAATACATCTTATATATGGAAATAAAAAAATGTCCGATGAAATTTACCATAAATATCAACATTTAAACTACCACTAGACAAAAGCATGCAGAATGAATGTAAAAGTGACAAAACACATATTCGAGTCATTACACACAAAATGAAAAAACAACAGTTACTGCCTTAGAACGGTAAGTCGGCGCAAGGACCGTCGGGGGCGTATTAGCCTGGTTCATAGAGCACTCCAACCTTACACTTCCAGGAGGTTTTCCTCACTAGCTAACAATGTAAATAAAAATATCATGTCAAGGTGAGACAACTAATAGCAAAGATCTGCTTCGGGTGTTAAAATCTAATCAAAGAATATTATATATAAACAAAATTATAAACAATATAAACACTTCTTATAATGAACTATCAATATGTACATACACACAATATGTAGAGATAAAAGTCTCGGCCACCTAACAGTCCTAAACGAGAGAGCAGTTTAAAATAAAATAGCCCAAGCGATGACGTATAAGAAGAACACGTTAATGACGTCATACGATAGAATTACGTGACGTCTATAGTAATAATTAATTCTGCAGTTAGAAAAGAATTATCGATTAATTATCGATTTTTTTAAACAATCCCAATCAACTAAACAAAATGAAGATTGATGAAGCGATTAATTGTAATGAGTGTCGAAAGTAATGTTATAATAAGCCGAAGGTTTATCCTTAAATCAAAAAGTTATGCCTATTGTGCAATCTCACATAAAGTGCATGGAGACGGCTCAAGTTGTCTAAACTATACATAACACGACTGGAAAGATGAAGAGACACAATAGTCAACAGTGACGGTCTTAATTATAGATTTAAGTCATGGTTTCCGTGTAGTCTCAACCTCCCGTTGGGAATTCGTGTTATTAAAAAGCAATGCAAATTCGTGGCCACAAAGGGTGAATTTCAAGCAATGCAGTACAATGAAATATTATCGGGTTCTAACCATCAATCAATAAATGTCAGTAAGTTTGTAAGCTTTACAATAAGACTGCTTGGATTTTGATAAAATATACTCCCATCTTGTGAACAGTGATGTATATGCATTTAAAGTAATATATTTTTTTACTGTTTAATTTATAAGTTGATCAATTTTGTTATAAATGTTTACAAATCAGGTTCACAAAGTTTGGTTTTCATATTTCTTTTTTTTTTCAAAAAAGGACTCGGAAAATCCAGTCATGTGTTGTTGTATGTTCGTGGAAAGTCTATGCGAGTGTACTCAGTAACAGTCTCAGACGACACTGTTGCATGCTGGAATTGGTGGTCGTCAGGAGGGGTTTGGATGTCAAGCTCTGCATAATTCAAATCTCGTTTGGACTCAGCCAGCTGGAAGGGATTAAATATGGGTTGATGTGTATTTTAACTACAAAATTTAAATTTGCATCTACATCCAACACATACAACATGTATACTGAAAGAAAGAGAGGGAGAGAAAGAGGAAGAGAGAGACAGAGAGATAGAGAGACAGAGAGAGAGAGAGAGAGACAGACAGACAGACAGACAGACAGACAGACAGACAGACAGACAGACAGACAGACAGAAAATAGTTAAATGCCGAGAAATTAACGAAACATAATTGCTTATGATAATTTGTTCAAATATCACCGGCCATCGAGATAATTACATTTCCACGACTCTAAAGTAAAAAAGGCGATTTTTAGTGCCTGTAATTAAGCAAATGATAACTTAAATTTCCTGATCAAACTACAGCGTGCTTAGGGTAATATGAATGAGGCTCAAACTCTGATTAAAGAACAAGGGCCCAACATTGGATATCCACCTGAGAACGAGAACCAGAGCATATAATCATTTTGACTAGTTTATCAATAAATGGCGTGACACACTCGTACATAAACTTATTTTGTTACCATTTACATTAAAATGATTTTTTTATATTTTTGTCTTAGGCTATTCTCTTCAAAGACCAAAACATTGTAGATAAATTTCGTTAGCAATCTTTTATTTTAACTTTTTGTAAAAGTTAATATATATGGGAAAAACAACTCTGCATATGAGAAGGCAGTCTGTAAAGACTGAAATGAAATAAAACAACAGACATTAACGGCAATATAATATATAATAAAAGCAAGTCAACAAAAGCTCTTATTCAATGATAACACAGAACGTTTGGACTGCACTAAACAAAAGCATACTGTTGTTCTTTTACTTACATGCACAGAACTGTTTGTTCTGCCTATTCTTTCCTTGTTTTCAACAGCGTACTCGCAATCATTTTCTGCTGCTAGATGGATTTTTTCTTCCTGGTGTCTCTGTGGTCGTTGACTTTTCGGTATGACACTGGCATATTCGTTTTCCGGATTATTTGTTGAACATTGGATAATGACTCCGGCGTCGCCCGGCCGGTCGTTATTTTGGTCGGGGTGTGTAGGAGCATCATAGTTCCGGTGAACGTTGACAGAGTTTTGTTCTGCAATTTAGAAAAATCTTTCACTCCATATTATCAATATGACCGGTCATTCGACAAAAGCATAAGACCTCATATACTTGCGACACAGTCTTAAATGCATTTTATCAATCCAGGCTTAAACAACATATCTCGTGGTTTTACGACTTTAAATTAGTGTCATATATAAATTGAATCCAACGTTGCAGCAGGACGCTTTACACCTTTTACTTCTGATCGTTATTATTGTCGAACTAAAGAAGAATGTACGAGACTTATAAATGTTGAAAGAATAATAATACTTAGATTTGACCATGTTAACTTTGGTTTGTTTTCTTGCGTCACATTGGGAGAAATTCCTAAATTTTGCTTCACAAAACTTACAAAATGATTTGTATGGGCAAAAGCAAGCGCTTTATTTTTAACTCTCATTGAACTTTAAAGAAATAATTTAGAAATGCAATTTTCTGTTAAACAATGTTAATCATAAATAGAGACTGAAGAAATAATTGTAACGCCAAGTTGCATAATTGATAATGTAAACTGTCAACACAAGGAACAACATAACATTTGATAAACGATATCATCGGTCATATTCATATCGAAAAAAATCCATATCAAAAGGTTTTTTGTGTGTCTGTTTTGTCTATTTTTCAGCTTTGTTAGTGAAAACTTTCTGCAAACAACATTATTTCTAACTTTAGACTGGTATTGTGCAACGTTAATATTACGACCAAATCCCATGGCTGTCAAACCGCGACCCCTTTCATAAAACAATCGGTTTTAACATTGGTAGACATACGTCCGACTTAAGATAAAACGTCAACTTCGTGCTTCCCTTATGCAAGTGAATTGATCATCCGAAAATCCTTAATAAGATGCTTTTGAAAAGAATTAAAACATAGTATTACAAATATTTTAATTTAGAATGCTACACATTACATTTATAGTATGCATTTTACTTCGTACTAAAATATCTATGTTTTTTTTACAGAATATGCGAAATTTAGAAAGTTTAAATGCTTGAATAGATAAATAAGTAAATGTCATAGCAGAATTTCCACAGATATTTAAATTTAATCTACCTGTAGACAAAGGCAAACAGGGTAAATGTAAATGTGAAAGTATTAAACGACGAATGACGTCAATGTCGAAAACTTGATACTACATAATTTCATAGTCACTTGTTCATATTTAAATATATAAAAATAAAGTCTCAAGTATTATGCACATCAGCCTGTACATAGTCTTACTTCTTCTCACTAAAGGGTCAAACGAGCTTATAACCTGTCACTAAATCTATCATCTAAATTAATATCCACACCAATAAACGCATATAAAAATATTATCAATATGACCGGTCATTCGACAAAAGCATAAGACCTCATATACTTGCGACACAGTCTTAAATGCATTTTATCAATCCAGGCTTAAACAACATATCTCGTGGTTTTACGACTTTAAATTAGTGTCATATATAAATTGAATCCAACGTTGCAGCAGGACGCTTTACACCTTTTACTTCTGATCGTTATTATTGTCGAACTAAAGAAGAATGTACGAGACTTATAAATGTTGAAAGAATAATAATACTTAGATTTGACCATGTTAACTTTGGTTTGTTTTCTTGCGTCACATTGGGAGAAATTCCTAAATTTTGCTTCACAAAACTTACAAAATGATTTGTATGGGCAAAAGCAAGCGCTTTATTTTTAACTCTCATTGAACTTTAAAGAAATAATTTAGAAATGCAATTTTCTGTTAAACAATGTTAATCATAAATAGAGACTGAAGAAATAATTGTAACGCCAATTTGCATAATTGATAATGTTAACTGTCAACACAAGGAACAACATAACATTTGATAAACGATATCATCGGTCATATTCATATCGAAAAAAATCCATATCAAAAGGTTTTTTGTGTGTCTGTTTTGTCTATTTTTCAGCTTTGTTAGTGAAAACTTTCTGCAAACAACATTATTTCTAACTTTAGACTGGTATTGTGCAACGTTAATATTACGACCAAATCCCATGGCTGTCAAACCGCGACCCCTTTCATAAAACAATCGGTTTTAACATTGGTAGACATACGTCCGACTTAAGATAAAACGTCAACTTCGTGCTTCCCTTATGCAAGTGAATTGATCATCCGAAAATCCTTAATAAGATGCTTTTGAAAAGAATTAAAACATAGTATTACAAGTATTTTAATTTAGAATGCTACACATTACATTTATAGTATGCATTTTACTTCGTACTAAAATATCTATGTTTTTTTTACAGAATATGCGAAATTTAGAAAGTTTAAATGCTTGAATAGATAAATAAGTAAATGTCATAGCAGAATTTCCACAGATATTTAAATTTAATCTACCTGTAGACAAAGGCAAACAGGGTAAATGTAAATGTGAAAGTATTAAACGACGAATGACGTCAATGTCGAAAACTTGATACTACATAATTTCATAGTCACTTGTTCATATTTAAATATATAAAAATAAAGTCTCAAGTATTATGCACATCAGCCTGTACATAGTCTTACTTCTTCTCACTAAAGGGTCAAACGAGCTTATAACCTGTCACTAAATCTATCATCTAAATTAATATCCACACCACTAAACGCATATAAAAATATATTAATCCATGTGAACAACTCAGGTTTAAATTAATCGATTGATAACCTTGAGTCTATAGTAAAATAAGTATGTTTACATTTCGAAATAAATTTTATGAATGTCGCCTACAATTATAACTATAACCTAAAACGCTACAGCTGGAAGTTAAACAAGATCAAAAAAGCACAATCAGAAAATGTCGCGGTAGGAGGCTCGGTGAAAATGGGTTTATCTGTGTTTAGAAGACAAAAAGTGTTTTATTGCATATTTATTTACATCGTATTCTATAATAGTAATGAACATACGTGATTTATCGTGCACCTCAATTAACAGTCATGAGTGGTGGAACATTATATGTAACCTATTATTTATTTCCATAAATTTCCGGACGTTAATTAAAATATGTCGCGTGAAAACGTGTGTAAGATCGTCTAAGTTCTGATTTTTTTTCAATTAAAGAAGTTGGTCAGAAAACAAGACAATGATTTTAAACAAGGGTTAATACAAACCTTGTATGTAAAAAATCAACCTAACTATTTACCTAAAAGACAATCTTGGTATACCCATGTGTTTTATATTTTAATTGTTTTCTCTTCTACAGATATAAAGTCTTGATAAATTAACAAACAATACCACATATCCGCTTTTAATCTCGTACCAGTTTTTTACATCATACCTCTTCATTAGAATAGTACCTTTATGGTTGCGTTTAACGACACATTAACAACCATACAGTTATATAGGTACGGACATCAATAGCCCACGAAGTTATACAATTACGAAGTATTACAATCCGGTATCGACTATTTACCTATTACTTGAATCTGTATTTCATTAGTCGTTTTGTTCTCAGATTTATTCTCTGTACACTGTAATGAGATTCCTCCACTCATGGCCATGGTGATGGTACGTATCTTTAGAACAGTCTCGTTGTTAAAATAGGCCTGCTCCTCAGTAATGATGATGTTGTCAATTTTAATGTCTTCTGTCTGGTTTCCATTCTGTGTACGTAACATCCATTTACGGATGCTTGAGTTTGGTAAGTTTAGGATGACATCAGCAGGCATGTATCGCAACTCTACCGTGTATCCGACCATAATAGGGCCCCGTTTGTACATGTAAAGCAGCCCGCAGCCTTCAAGAGCTTTCAAAATGACATTTTTATTTAAAAATAACAATCACAGACAATAATATGATAAAACAAGAATCATACAAAATTGGTGTTCCTATCCACTCTTTATATTGGAAGCAATGAAATATAACGTTTCGTAACACTTATATTTAAGAAACGTTTAGAAAACAAAGCTTCGTCTATTTTACCGTATGTGTAACTTATACGCGCGGATGTCCAAGAAATGATGGTGTGCTTAAGATAGACATAAAATAATGCAATAATGGAAATGACTAACATATACATGGCATATACAATATTATCACTTCATTCTGAAAGGCACATGTACTTTGTATATCGTCCATGTATATGCACCCCATTCATGACTGTCTAAAAATAGCTGAGCAGTTACAGTCACCGGCTTATGAGTTATTTGTTAATCGCGTGAATTCGAGTTCACACAAGCAACACACTTCATGTAAAGATAACATCCCGTGGGCTTGCTGTGTGTCGGTGTTTCTCCTCCGACGCCATATGTTTATTTCAACTACCAAAAATAGTTAGCAATTTCCATAAATAACATGACCAAGAGCGAACAACCGAAATCATTATTCTGTAATCAGTTATTTTGTATGTTAATCTCAGGACAATAAGCACACAATGATCTATAATCTTATGAAATATGAAATATGTAAATGAAGGCCGTGTAAAGTAACATTTGTTGTACATACTTAACAATTTCTGGTCTTTGAAGTATGGAGTATCGCAGTAGGTATTCTGAACGGAATATCGAACAAGGCAGTCTCCTATATTGACTCTACTGCTTCCTTTAAGCGTATATGTATATATGGTTCCATTTGTAGTCATGTTCATCCATTGTGGCTGTGGTTTTTGACAATTTATGGAAGCAGAAAAACCAGATTTAATGGGAGTCGGAAGAAACTCAACTTTGATGTCTCTGCCACTAACAATTGGTCCTTTAATGGTCACTGTCCCACACGTTTTATTTGGTCTTCGTATCACAACGTCTTCTGAAGATTACACACAAAACATTAGTTTGTCAATTATATAGATTAACTATTTTAAAGTGAAATCCTGTACATTCTGTTATGTTGTAGTAAGGAGGTTTGGGTCTCCATTTCGCGTATGTAATAATAACTGAAAGTGGTGTTAACATAAAGTGTTCATATGGTAGGGTAGTACAAATGTGACGCGGTAATGTATATTGACATAACGTGTATTGACATAAGTGTATTTACATAAACTGGTCGTAACATAACGCAGTCATATTATAAAGTGGTCATGACACAATGTTTTTTTGACTTAAGGTAGTTTTGACACAAGTGTTTTGACATTAAAATGGTCATAATATAACGCGGTTATAACATAAAGTGGTTAGGACATAGAGCAGTATTAACATTAGTGTATTGACATAAAGAGGTATTGACATCAGTGTATGGACATAAAGTGTTATGAAATAAAGTGGTCAGGACATTAAGTGGTTTTGACATAAAATAGTTTTGACATAAAGTGGTATTGACATATAGTGGTATTTATATAAAGCGGTATTGACATAAACCCGTATGGGCATAAACATGGTATTTACATTTAGTAAGTTATAAATAAAGTGATAATTAAATAAAGCGGTAATGGCATAACGTGGTCATGGCATGTGACATTGACATAAAATAGTCATAACAAAAGGTGGTTATTGCAAAGGACGGTATTAACATAAAGTGGTCTTGACAAAAGGTATCTTATTTACAACTACAAATTTATGACTCATCACAGCTAGTATCATTCAAACATAGGGTTTAAGTATATATAATTAAATTATGAAATCTGGTTTTATTTTTCGTTAAATTTGTAGATATTACTTTATGTATTAAGAAATTTCTGCTCGAGACTTAATAATCCGCATGTTCGATAAATGCACACGCTCTGCATTCTAAGCATTTTGCATCAAAATCAGACGCGCTTTTGGGACCTTTGAGACGGCCTGATCTCAGAATAAGTCAATGACAGAAGAAACAAACTATTCGCACTTCTTACGTTTTTAAATCAGTGTTTCACTATCGACTACATGAGTGTACTATGTACGAATGACGTATACACAAAACGTATACTTTCCATAAGTATGTAAAAGTATATTAAGTTGCTTCACGTGGCCTAAAAATGTTGTGACACTTTTGGTTCTTTCAACCTTAAGATAGCACAGTTATTTGCATGCCAGTTTATTCCCATATAATATACAGTCTAGTGATCGTTGGAAAAGTCTGAATTAATTATTCGCTCTGATTTAAACGAGGTTTGCTTTATTGAGCAAATGTGCGCCCATCCCACCACACTAAAACATCAACAAGACAATAAAACGCAGCGATGACCAGAACGAATTCCACCAATAATTACAAAGTTGTGATAGAAAACAATTGTTGAGGGTTTGATCCAAACACATAAATAAAAAGAAGCGTTATCTTACTAATGATAAACATAGTTTTAGTGTATAACTTGTAGAGTACCAAGTATTACTTTCTTACACATGGTAGACTGGTTGGCAGTACATACTTTTTTAATAATGTTTACTCCTTAGTATGGTTGTTGCCTTTATTAACTGTCCGATGGTCATTGTTCTTATTTAAAAGGTGCGGAGAATAAAACTTGTAGTGATTCACGTAAAAGCTTTGAGTTATTGCATATACAAAACCACCCGCTGTGCTGGTTACCACACTTAATCGATACAACGTCGGTTTCGTAGCAAAATTGTAAGGCACAAACCATAATGCAAAATATATAATAATTAATTCATATCAAAATAGAGCGCAAAAAAGCTGGAAAACGAGGAAATTATTAAATTTTAATCAAAACAAGCAATAAAATAAAATAAAAAATAACAGCAACATTTTATAGCGAAATGGTATTTGTTGTTTTAGTAATTATGCAATAAATGTTAAGTTTTCTTCTGACTTCGTTGTTACTGGTTGGGCTGAACATATAATTTAATTCACTGTTTGCTTGTTCTTTGAAATACTGTTTTTCATTTTGTCATGAACTATCAGCTTGTTCATTTATACTCGTAAACCCAGTCCTAAAATGTTATTTTGTCAAGCAAATGTTTTGCAAAGAAAACTAAAAAAGGTTTTACCTATTACAGCCGTATGTATGGTCCAGAAGCACAGACAAAAAGATAACACTCTGAAAGAATCCATCTTGCCTTATCGTAACCATCTTCACATTAAAATTATCACACAATTGCCCTGCCAATGAAAAGCTATTGTTTCATTATTTTCCTGCACTAAAACAAGGTTTCGACACAACTGTTAAATTAGTCCTCAAGTCTATGTAACTGTAAATGTCAATCATATCAACCGGAAATTGCGTCTTTGTCAACCACTCTTGCATCATTTAGTTATTATCCAAATGTGCATGGAGGCATACTACAGTTACAAAGACCTTACACTTTTAACATTATGATGATTTACTTGTACAGTGCAAAACACTTTTATATTTATACATATAAACAAACGCACTACTCCAATTTTTAGCATATTCTCTTTGCTAAAACAATGATTTCTGACTGTAACTTCCTAATTCCGCCTTTGTTAAGCCATAGTCTTCACCTCGACTCATTATTTATAATCTTTTTTGTGAGAAGATCATGCCTTAAAAGTTTTTCGTGTAACATCCTAGCACCATTTTCTTGAAGCCCTTTGATGAAAACCTTAGCTTAAACTTTGATCCATTAAACACATGTTTTTCTTTCATGAATAAATGCTATGCAAAAACTTCAAACCGGCATCTGGAGAAAGTAAATTTCTTATCATCAAACAATTTCATGTATTAGTATTTTAATTTTATTATATTCAACAAACATTTGTTATATCTTTTCTTCAATTTTATTGCACCTGATTAAAGGGCCTTTTTATAATTCGTGAATGAATAATCACAACCTATGACTTGAAGCAAAAATATATATTTAGCAAGTAATACATATTTCAAAAATCTGCTTGCTTATTATTTGCAACAAATATTATAGTCATTCACCGATGCACGATATGTTATATATATATATATATATATATATATATATATATATATATATATATATATATATATATATATATATATATATATATATATATATATATATATATATATATATATATATACGCAACATATATCTACTTATAATTTGGGGGATATCTCACTCTCTTAGTCCTAGTCCACATACCGCAAATTGGGAATCCGTGGAATAACAGCAACTTTCTTTCTTGGACAAGCCCCACATACATTAAAACAATCAAAGCGCCGCAGGCATTGTAGTGTTCAGTGCTTAAAAATTAGGTTAAAATGGTAAGACAGTAGTTATTACAGTCATTTCTTTTGCGACATTATTTTCAAACTAACTGCATTTCTGGGGTGACAAACCTTTCATTATTTTATTATGATACACTCTTGTGATTTGTCTGTTCATTACAAACAATACAAGATATGATAATAATAGAAAATGTTTTATTGAATAAAGAACAAAGCATGCACAAAATGGCAAATAAACCTTATGGACAGCAAATAATGTTAAATATATTATTTCTGTGTATGCTGCTAGAGGGTTTTTTAACTTATACAAAAAGCCGAAAGTAGTGTAAAAAATATGAACGCATTTTGCAGTATTAATTTCTCATTCTGACAATTGTCTATTATTGAAATGGTTCAGAAGGATAACAACGAATCTTTGAAAAATTATTTTCAAGGAATGACTTTAACTGAGAATATCATCTACACATTTTAAAGGGTATGGTTTGATTTGCAAGTGTAATTGAACAATATCTGCTGAAAAGTTATGATTACCTTAAAAGTGATGGCCGCCAGTTCGCCTATTTCTAATACATGTAACAACATCTTACCCTTCTGTTCTGGAGAATGTTTGCATATTTGTTGCATGAACCTATAGCTTAGTTGAGTAAAGGCTGTTTATAGCATTAGCTTAATTGAAAGACAATACAAATCGTGAATTATATCGCTTAAGATGTCCACTATTTCCAATCTATCAAAAAGTACGATAAGTATTTCAGCCAAAATAGATATAGACGTCAGAGCTGGATACCGGATGTTCATGTAATGTGATTTCAAAAGTAAGTGGTCATGTGATTTTCTTAGTTTAGAAATAGCTGACTGTGCAGCATGTCTCGGGTAGGAAAGAACTGTTTGCAAGGACGAGTAAGAATTTATGCTTCGCTGTTCACACAGATCTAGGACACCAATAAACAACATTTTGAATGATTTTTTTCAGCTTAGCACGGACTTTTTAGCTATTTGAGAAATAAATAGTTGGTCCAAACTGTCGGATGTCACATGTAAAAGTAAAATATCCGGGTTGGACCAATATATTTATCCAAAAAACCACAAGACCTTTTAGCTGACATTGTCCCATTGTGTTTATTTTATGTCCTACATCTTTGTTGTTCTTTTGTTAGGTATTTTATTGTTTCTTCGATCCGATATAGTTATTGCGACGTCCAGCTATTTATTTGCCGAGGAAGATCCTAGACTGACGTTTCATTAGAACCACCGGTACACCACAGGTTAGCTTTAAAGCATTCCTACATCAAAGTTCTCGCACCGACAGGAAGTCAAACAAATGCAATGAGGGGCTTAGAAGTTACAAGTAATTCTAACTGCTCCGCCACGGCGCCAGACATCTATGTGAAAAATAACGCACCACTCTGGTCTTATCTATCTGAGTCACTCTGCACAGTTAGTTCTTTTAAGCTGAGAAAACCACTTGACCAGTTACTTTGGATTTAACGTTATCTTTCGGTTAATCCGCCGTGACATTGATATATACTTTTACCAGATATTCAGATCATACTTATCTACATATTTGGAAAGAAGGAACTGTTAGATTAGTGTTGTTACAATTTGAACTGTCTAACAATTGAGGTAGTGTTCAAATTTGCATTTAACTGAAGTGTGATGGTATGTAAAATTATTCCCAAATTCCCCCCAACAGGGTTATTTAGATATTGTTACATGTATTTGATGTAGGCAAACTGTCGGATACCACATTAAAATAACTATTAATATTGTTTCCTTCTGTCATCATCACATTTGCTTTAAAACAAGAGTTATAAAAATTAGGAGACGAAATGGACCTAATTTGCAAAAGTGTGGGTCAATGAACACTTAGATTAATTTTGGTTACAAAATATCAGAAAATATGTGCCAACATTCCTCTTCATTTATTCATGTTTTCGGACAACACTGCCAACACTGGGTCGAAGCATGGCATTGTCAATGTCTTCTTTCTGGAAATAACAAACTCAGATTCCATTTCAGTTTACATGTATGTAACGATGGAGGCCTGTTTGCTGAAGATTGTCTGTAATGTTTAGTACATGGAACACCACCTTGAAGTACAGAAGATCAACATCACTATTACAAATTTTGGAATGTTAGCCTTGTGTAATAAGCTGATAACTCAGGCCGACCAATCTACATGATATTGTGTGTTGTGGCCAGAAATAAATTCCTATCAGAAAACATTTTCTTTGTATGTTTACATATGTATATTTCTATGTGCCTATTGATCTACTTCTGTTAATCTGTTTATACATGAAAAATGTTACGGTAATGTTTAATTTTAATAGCAAGTTACATCTTCACTACAGTTAATTGAGAAAATTGTTTATGTTAAATAGAGGCCAATTAAAGATATTATATTATAAAATCAATATGATATATAAAAATTTTAATATTAAATATTTAGATGTGTATAATACCGAACAGTTTGCATTAGTTTTTTATATTTAAGCTTAAAATTATAATGCAGTTTAACAGTATAAATAAGATTCTACTCTTTACTTTTCTTGAGACATCTAATAGGATTTAAATAAATGTTAATTTTGATTAGATTTATATTGATCATCTTTTTGATAAGTAAAACTTATTTGCTTAAAATACCTCACACTGTGCAACCCCTTGTAATAAATATTGGGCGCCCCAGCATTTCCTGTAATTGTTTCACCTTCAAACGTCTCAAGTGCAGACCAAGGAAATAATAGACCTGGAGGATATCTGGCCATATCTGTTGGTAACATTGGGTAAATGAAATGGATTGTCTTTTTATTCAGCAGTCTGCATTGCACATGCCATTTTATTACTGCCCAAATTGCAGCCAAGGGTATTCGATGAGCCTATCCTTACAAATTTCCCTTCAAACAATAGTTTCGTAGTTTGATTTCATGTACAAACGCAAAAGTATACTAAATAGAAATAATTCGGGAACGTGTAGAAGCAAGGTTCATTTTGTTTCACAAAATTTATTAAATCATGTAGCAGTACAACTTCAACCATACCAAAAACCTAACAACAGACCAATTCGACACATGCATCTTTTCCTTTCAAAAATGCTTTACAACCCATGATTACTACAAATACTTATTTCCCCTATAGCATCACTCCATAGTCTACTCCATCACCTCCCTTCTGCGTCCTAAACTCTTCAAGGCAGCTGTCGAGTTGTGCAAATCAGTTTTAGATAGATTTAAAAAGTAAGTACATAAACTAATTTTAAACTCTTACAAATCGCAAATCTATGCTAAAATGTTGACGATTACAACAAGTCATTAATAACATTGGTTTTGTTTCTTGATTTAAGCTAATTACTAAATCTTTTGCACACATTTAACTCCGACGCGCACACTGCCAGTAATACACTGTAAAGAGTTTAGGCAGAAAAGTAATACATGTAGATCGGACGCTATGGCGTCTGATATACAAACCTCTTCCACTGCCGCCTCCAATCGAATTCTGATGTTCAATCTTTGAATTTCATTTTCTATGGTCCAAACGTTCATGGACTTTATGCAAGTCAAGAAACCGTAGATAGTGTCTCAGAAAAGAAGTATTTACATTAGGAACAGTAGCTATATGTCATGAAGCGATGAAGCTTTGTTATTAAAATAGATTCTTTCACTAAGTGGACTGTATTCATCGGCAAGTAGTTTCATTTAATAAATCTGTGGTTTCATTCATTGATTAAAAGACATGCATTTTGCACCTTTAACTTATGGTGCGGAGAACTTGCAGAGAAAGAGTTTGGTCATTTTTTTACTGAGGTCATGTACTTGTGTGTTGGTCGAAATATTTAACACATTTAAAGTTGATCGTTAATTGTAGGACTCTAATCTGATTCATGTTTAGTCAGGCATAAGAATGCGTATGAATTTAATCAATGGTATGCACTTTTAACTGATGAGAAACTGCAGAAAATGAATTTGGTCAGGTATACTGACATCATGTAATCATGTGTTGGTCGACAAAACATTATCCGCTTTTCAAAGGTTTAACGTTAAATGTAGGACTATATTTTTGCGTAGGGACTCTGAGCTGAATCAGCTGTGCATGAGAACTCGTGTGACTTGGGTTTTGTAGCTATGGTTATGTATCCGTGGTCACTGAAACCAAAATTTTAATACTAATGACAATAACCATTTTTTAAGTAAGTCATTCTCGGTCGTGGTTTTCAATATCAAAAGTCATTGACATTCGTACGTTTCACGTAAACGATTTTTTAACAGGTTGATAGTAACCGTGTTTTAGGCATAGAACGACTAAACAAGTGTTGAATCTAATGTATAGCGTCTGTTGTCTGATTTCTATCGGTCTTCTTTGGTCGATATTTTACTAAAATTGAGATGCATGTGTCAGTCATTGTGGAGAAAAGTTGACAAATACTGAGAACATATTATAACTTGTGTCACAGATATCTGAAACAGTCTGCGATCTATTGGGTCACAGCAAGTGCATTTGTGTAAACATTATTTTATTATTTTCTGTAGAAACATCATAAACTGTAAATCTCTATTGTTTGATATTCTCATTCGACAGAGGGTTCTAACGTATTCTTCGCACATGTTGGTCACGAAAGCAAAAAAATAAAAAACAGAACCAGCAAACCAACACCACATAAAACAAAATACATTAAGCTGTTAGGGCGTGACTGTACCTACATGCAGAAGCCTATTCGATGCATATTTAATGTTTGATATTGCATTTTCTGATATGGATCACAAAACCAAGTGGAAAAGAATGGTGTCCCTGCAGTGATGCTCAAAGCACTTGTCATATATATGTATATAAATAAGAAAAGGTTCTATCAAATTTTCCCACAGATATTTAAATTTAATCTACCAGTAGACAAAGGCAAACAAGGTAAATGTAAATGTGACAAAACACAGAGATGAGACATAACAACATTAAGAAAAACCATCAGTTACCGCCTTGGAACGGCCAATCGGCAAAAGAGTCGACTGGGGTGCTTAAACCTGGTTTGTGGAGCGCTCCAACCTCGCACTTCCTGGAGATTTTTCTAGCAAATAAACAGTGTAAATAACAATATCCCGTCAAAGTGAAACAAATAGCAGTAAGCGCCAGCATCTGTAGTTAAAACAGATACAATGATCTTATATACATACATAATAACTAGTAATAAAATAAACTATAAACATATGTAGAGTAAATAAAAGCCTCGGCAACGTAAAAATAAAAATTCCAAACGAGAGATTAGTATGAAATAAAACAGCCCAAGCGCTGATATATTAAAGCAGTTGGTGTTATTAAATCCACATCTTTCTTTACACTTATATTCGTATATACATACATTAACATATATACAATATTTAATTTCATAAAACTTGACAAACATGAAAATAAGGTTGCATATTTGTATTTGATGGGTTGTTTTCAGTGAAATTTAAGATTGGTTAAGAGTGAAATTATAGAATGGCGCAATCTTTACTTTCAGAAGACATTTCACAAAGTTAATTACTTCATCCATGATAAATAGCTATCAATTTATTAACCTAAAATATTTAACAGTAGCACAATAACCTTTTAGACATAATTTGAAAGATATGAGCGACAATTTTGATTGACATTAAACAAACAATTAAAACATATATGACAACAAACATATTGCGTTTGCTGTTAGAATGTTTAATTCTCGTAGAAGAAGGTCGCTAAGATAGGCATCACGCGTTTCTCAGATTTCTTGTTTTGTGGTGTTTTTAATGAATGTTTTCTGTACAAATCTTCATTTATTGCTTTATTGTTTTACATAAAAAAGAATCTTGTCAGTTTGTGAATATTAAGCAAAGATCAAGAATGGCCACATCTATCGGGCAATTCATTTTGATAATGAAATATTACAAAAAAAGGTCGTACCTATACAAATCAAGCTGACAAAAACTTACCTAAATATCTTACAGGCAGTATCCGACAGTTTGCATATAACAAGTTCTTATGGCAATATCTAACCACTGCTTTGGGAAACTTGGTCCTATTTTTGTACAAACCTATACTTTAGTCTAATAAATACCATTTTAACCACCAACTGAAATGTTAGACAGAACTAATCGCGAAAGAAACAAAACACCTCTGAATGTGTATTCTTTCCAACTGTATAAAAAGCGTGATAGTGGTCTCTGCTACAAATATAAATCAATTACCCGGATGACTATATAACGTGATCACAAAAGTAAGTGTTCACGTGGTTTTCTATGTTTAACAATAGCTATCTCTGCAGCGTGATTCGAATAGGAATTACCTGTTTGCAATGACGAATCGCGATTTATGCTTGACTGTTCACGCAGATCTAGGATATCAGTGAACCGCATTTTCGTATAACAATGACTTATTTGGTTATTATAGAAAATAAATTTTGGTCCAAACTGTCAGATACCACCTTTAAAATTGGTGATCTATACATAGCACAGTTAAATAACACGTTTCGAAGAGAATTGTGTGTATAAGACTGGAGTTTCAAAAACACACTCGCACTCACAAATATAGACATTTCTTTCTTTGTGTACGTTTGGGTTCAAACAAGAGTAGAATTTTGGTTATATTAACAGCTGAAAAAGAAAGTTGGGAACTGTTTCAAATATATATTGCGTTATCAACATTTCAACTTATTTCTACCAACCGTTCTAATTTATTTGTGTTATTATTGGAAAATTTACCCATTTTTGTACATTTTCTTTTCGAAGTAAAAAAAAATCGGAATACGCTTTTTTTGTTCTTTTTACTACATTAAAAAGTTGTAGTGTCTTAACATAAATGCATTTTACACATCAACATGCGTGTATCTTTGCAATAAACAGTATTAAGCTATGCTATAACATAAATACTTATTGCAATACCTTTAACCTATGTAAACACGATTATATGGACATTATGTTTTCATGTTGATCAGATAATGTTAAATTGTTTTTGAGGTTTTTGTCCCATTTAAATCTGCCAGCTTAGACGTCTTCATATAAACAATATGGCAGCCTTTTTGCTGTGAATAGTGTCCACGTTCTTTCATCTGCGCTACTAGGGCCAATGTTTGATCAAGGGCATGGTGTTGTAGTTGTGACTTTTACGTACATCGAAGCGATTCATTATGGCCATTGTAATAACGACTTCCTGCATTTGTTGGTTCACGAAATCCCGAAACAACTGTCTAGGTAGAACCTAGGGCTCACTGCAGATAACCTGAAAGACCTTTCCGGCATACACAGCCAATAACACTACGTCACGGGCGCCTTCTACTGTTTTTATACACATTATCATAGGACCATTTCTCTGTTTCTTTCGTTTCCGGCATACACTGCCAATAACAAGAAGCATGATCACTACAATAGCAAACAGCGCTAAGTATTGCAGTTGTACTCGTTTCAACCGTTGATTTAGCAAGTTCTTAACAAACGAAATAAAATGTAGCATTGTTATAATTTAGTATGTTACACAAGCTAGTATTTCCGTACCAGGGTTGTAAGAAAGCTTTTTTAAACTTTTCTATGGCATATTATATTCTTTATTTTAAGAACAAACAAAATCGGTATCTTTTTGATGTATTTCACTAACTAATACAGCTCATTATAGTATCAAATCAAACATTCTAGAAATACTCCACCAACAATTCCCATAGGACTGCAAAATCGTCATAATCACATGATTCCGTTATTCGTCAGTAGGGATGTTTCACTCAATCCAGAACCCATGTACAGCGTGCATTCCACCAACTGCCAAGACTCACTCACGCTAGTAGAGCTATCGGCAGCTCAGCGTATCATAGATCATCACAAAAAATCCGAATGGTAGCAAGGAAAACCTTGCGACGGGGATTGGTTCTATTTATTTTTGCGTACAAGAGGCTGCAAATGGCTTTCCTATAAAACAGCTGTGCTCTAATTCAACTCATGTTTTTGCAGGAAAAAATGAAAAAATTTAAAAGCAATGTAATCCGTTTTATTGTTATGCGATGTAAATGTTATGTGCTTCAAGAATTTTGCAGTTTTTTATTTTAGAAGATTTTGTTGTGTTAAAACTATGTTTATGTTATTCAAATGTCACACTAAATAAACTACAAACATTGAACTTTGCCATTCATGCGGTGCGGTCGTGTAGCATGCGTTTATCGTGTCGTTTGCATACCTCTAAAGTTCCGAATGCGTTAACAAATCGTGCTTTTGGTTGCAAGCCTTGTCTTCATTTCTGTTTGAAAAGAAAAGAAACTGCATCTTATACATATCGTAATATGTCGCTTTACAACTGAAAGCAAAACATAGACTGAAATAATTTAGATTCATGTGAACAACAAACTATATACATTCATGCACAGAAACCCTTTCTTGTCTATGCATAATGTAGACAGACAATAATTAATAGAATTAACTCAAAAATATTATCAACGCAAATGCAATTTTCGTGCTTAACCAAAGAACACTCAGAACACTTACTAGAAACAGGTGTGTATGTTTTTATGCAGCGGTTTACCGATGCATTAAAATTGAACGCATGTCTTCATATTTGCGATACAATACAGACGGAATTACCCGATGAGCAGAATCTGGCCTTGCCCCTTTCTGGACACTTTAATGTGGGTCATAAATGCCTGGAGCGGCCCAGAGGTCAATACAGGAAGTGGAATATCGGTGTCATCAGGTGGTTATCATTGAGTGTGTATTTTCACTTCAACCGATTTGCAGAAACGTTTAAGGGTTGAGGTTGAGCTGACCACAATGCCACTCATTCCCGGACGACATTCACTCTGGTCATTTTGGCATGGGCAAACCGAATTCCTTCTGTCAGTTTTTGTTTACCTTAATTAAATAATATTTCAACTACGGATGATTCCTGGGCCTATTATAACAAGCCATTTGAATCTCATTACCTATTATCCCTTCACAATATCTTATTTTCTTTTGTTGGTTAGGGTTAGTTCCTAAAATTCGACGTATTTCTTCGTGCTTTTTATATTTCACATTTTAATTCTGACATAAAGTGTCACTGCATTTTTATCGAATGATAAATTAAATTGTTCTTATTATACATCATCGCTTGCACTGTTTAATTTTAAACACTTCAGTTTGGAACATTTAAGTTGCTGAGGCTTTTTTCTCTACATACTGTATATATGTTGATAGTTGATTAAAATTAGAGGTTTTATTTGCATATAATATATGTTTGCCAGTTAAAATTTCCGATGCAGGTATTGTTGTTTATTGAGTCACTTAGATGGGATAGTTTTATCTACACTGTTTGTGAGAAAAACCTTCATGAAATGCGAATTTGGAGCGACCAGGAACCACGATTAGGCACCCCTGTCGCTCCTTTTGCCGTCTGACCGTTCTAAGGCGGTATCTTTTGGTTTTAATGTTTCGCCTTTGTGTTTGTTACATTTATTTTGTAAGCCTTTATCTAGAGGTAGTTCAGATTTAAATATATGTGGTAATCCCTATAGTATCTTTTCATATTTTCCTAATGACTTCTCTTATTATTATTCAAGCATAACAGACAGTCCGTCAACCAGAGCTTGCCAGTTTTCATATACATGCCGATATTCTATTGTCTGCTTTAAATAAATTTGCTGCCTGTACTGAGATAGTACTAACACTAGCAAACAAAGCTTAGAAGCAAGTACTATTATTTATTAACTGGCCTTATAATCTGTCTTTTTCCCGTCTCAGAAATTTGTCTGACTGAAAATAAACAATTAACGTTCCTTACACGGAATCGTCTTTTACAAGGTTTGATTCAATATTCACATGTATAATTCACAATTAAATTTATTTTAATAATGTCATGCTTAAATTATGATTACTGTGTCTACTTCAGGGGAGAAAATCGTTTACATAGCCGTTAACAAACTTGACTCTCTAACTGTTGTGTTTGAAGGATTATCTATTATTGCACTGGGTAGAGCCTTAACAATGCTTCAATGCAACATCTTCCGACAACATTAAGAATGACAGTCCTAACAAAGAATAAAAATAGATTTCTTCAACAGATTAAAATCCGCATTTAATATATTTGTAAAATATACAAAGAGATCCACAAAACGGATTATGGTAATCTTCGTCGAAACCCAAATGGATATCCAGTTACACTTTAGTTCATGCCGCTAAATACATGAGCCATGCTGCCGCCTATCTTCAACACGTTTCTGGAGAAGAAGAACATACATTCATAAGTCTTGTTCTGAAATCTTATACTCAAAGCAGGATACATAAAATATTCTGGCAACTCAAGCGGATCTTAGGTCAGACAATCTTAGGAAAGGACTGGTTTCAACTGCTTCTTTCGCAGGCATGGGATTCAACTCACCAAGTGTGACCCGTTTGATCCATGGAACCTTTGACAATGCGCGTAAGAAGGTGTGCTGGTAGAGGTGGGTAAAGGTCAATTGCTTTGCTGTTTTATAATAGCAGAGACATCGCTTGGAATATCTCTGAAATAGACGGCAATCTTAATCAGTATTGCTAAACGTTGATGAATGTTTTCTGGAGGTACTATTGAGTGCTGTTGGATAATATTAACCAAGTAATACTGAGACAGATGAATGCTGTGTTTTGATTGTACAAATATAAGTTTGAAGTTGTAATGTCTTACATAGTTATTCGATTCAGACATTTATTTGTTCATCTCCTGATTTTTTACAGTACTTACGTGAAACTATATAAGTACACTTCAACGCACTACAAGCGAATAATTTAATTGTTTAAAAAGCGAACTTTTAAATTGTTTAATAGGAACGCTTATTTAATCAAGCAATGCATTTTCTTAACCGGTGAAATGTCCTTCTTCGTCTGGTCATCAGTTATTAAAAGAACAATATTCAACATAATTCGTAAATCATATCATAATAAGTTTCTTCTTTCGTAATATTATTATTGAAGTATGGGTTGAGGTAATTATATGCCTTCAGTTTCATTGTTAAATTTTTATTTATTATATATTTTCGTTAGCCCACTATTATTTTATAGTCGCAAATGTTTGTTGATATGACGTTGTTTTAAGCTATGACATTGTTTCCCGTGCCGAAATTCATGTGCTATAAATTTAAATGATATTTTGCAAAAAGAAGCAGTTTCTTGGTAATGTGATAAATACCACCCAACATCCAAGTGTAATGAATACTGAAAATATTTAACTAGCTGGATGAAAAAATATGAAACTCACTTCGTATCGTACTATCAAACGCGGTTAATTATTTAGCAGTCAATAAACACTAATATACAATATTTATCTCATTATCTATCATAATTATCTTGCTATTATAAGGAAATTATGAAAAATGTACTATTAGTAAATAGCCCAGAATCAGTTAAAATACAATTTCGTAACCATGAAGATTAAATTGATTTGATTTTTATTTAAATTTGATATAAAACTTCTTTTGTTTTATCTACTGCGTCAACAAAAGATAATTCATTTTAAGAAAATAATTACCTGGCACACATACGTGTGTTTCAATAGCAATTTTAACATTCTAAAGAAGCATCAACAAAAAAAATTTACAAAGCTTATGCGTGTCCTTAAATAATAGGGTTAAGTTGTTTCAACTATACTGATGACACAAGTATTAATACATATAAATACACACAATATTATTCTTCATAGAAAAAAACAACTTTAGTCTTGCATTGTATGACGTAAAACTATTCATTTACTAAATGCATTTACAATATATATGCATTAAAATACCATTCGTATATGAGAATATATAATAGAATATAAATATGATCAACAATGCACAGTAAACACATGTTTGATCTTTCAAGTTAAATAAGTCATTCTAATACTGCAATCATCATTCCAGAAATACAAGACATGAAGCTAAATAAACTTCAAAGATTAAGGATAAGGATGTTTGCATTTAACCTTTCCGAGCACTTCGGCTATTGCGGCGAGTAAAACGTGTAGAAACTTTAGCTACATTTATGGCTTAAACTTCGGGATAATTTTAACATTTGCTTTGAACTTTGTTGCGGTACTGAACTCGATCGTAAATTTTATTAGCAGACGATTATGATAATAGGATAATAAATGAATTGTTGTTTTCTTCGGTTTATTTCCACATGTTATTTTAACGATCGAGGTATCGATGTCAGACCAAGGATTAGTTACTAACAAATAATGAGTGAACAATGTACAAACTATTGTCACTCTCTTATCGGAAATTACGAGGAAATTAAAATATCACTTAAAGTCAATGTTCATCATTTAAAGCTAAGGTCGTCAATATACTTTTATTTCTAAATTAAATTGCAAACAATACAGTGAACTCATTTATTGTTTGCACATGATCTTTTGTTGGGTGTGGGTAGATTGATACCTTTGAACTTGCTGATGTCTGTTTTAAATTAAAAAACGTTTCTGTGCTATTGGACCTAAGAGGCTTCATCTTCGATTGTTTAACACTGTAGAAAACGTTATGAATAATACGGACATGACAAATCACAATGCCATGTGCATAAGACTAAATGTTTTCCAAAACCATCATTTCACTTAAAGAAAACTTACAATTTCAAAGTTGATATGCAGTCTGGAATCAAAATGCTGACAGCCAATAGTCTCAAATCAACTTTTCTTAGCAAGAAAGCTTGCTTGCAGTGATAGCAGTTTTGCTCTTTTGCAGACTGAAGCAATAGAAAACAATTGCAAATGCAATGTAATCTTTTTCCACTTTACTTCATCAACTTTGAAAGTTATATAGCCACTGAAAATAAGAATACATTGATATTATGAACCTTCTACTTTCTAGTTGACCCACAAACTTCCGTTATGTGGGTCACAAATAACCCGAAATAATAATGTGTCATGACTTAGCGACAAACTACTACGTCTACCTAATAGCAAAGATAAATATAAAGATAAATATTTAATGCAGTAATCATTCTGTATCTAAAGAAACATGAAAAATAAAGTATTAAACGAGGATCAAACAGTTGCAATCCTGTACATATCCCTCCACTCCAATAAATACTAACAAAGTGTGATTGACCTGAGGACGTAATTATCTGAGAAGTTCGGATATAAGAGTTCAAAATGTGTGCCATACATGCAGCTACAGAATGTTCTAAATCGATTTGACAATAATTACATGTTGTTTCGTTTGAAAAAATCGGGTACTAGTTGATCACAATAAATATACACTATATTCCTTACTAGGATACAGACGATTTTTTATAGTTTTATGTTTTCATGGCTGCTTCAGACAAGTTTGCTTGTAGTTTATTTTGTTTTGTATTTCTCATTTCCTCATACACAGTCCACACATAAAAAACAACAACAGTTTTTACTTAAACGAAACTTAAACATATATAGTTTATATTACCATTTTACAACATGTATTCTTGTGTCGATAACCTTGGTCCTCTGCATTGACTCTGCATCTACCTAACGACATATAAATATATCATATGATATATCGGATATCAATCATATTGTAACGATAATAATATCGTGTCGATCCTTGTGATCGAGACTCAACCTTAATTGCATCGTAATCAAAAACGATTTTTATCTTCTTTATGTTACATGTATGACAATCAGATATTGCGGTTATATCAACGACATCTGTATACGTTAATTTTCCCTGTTGCAAAAGATAGTCAATATGTGTAGTCTAGCCTTGAGACTTATACAATTAAAACACTTTAAATAAGGCAATGTGACAATATCCTATGAGCATTTGAACATATACCAAAATTTAAAAAGGAATTCATATGCAAGCCAAATGTACTTAAACCTGTTTTACAGAGTTCTAACCTCGCACTTCCTCGTGTTTCTCAAATGTAAGCAATAAAAGAAACCCGATCTTTTGGAATGCAAAGATGACCAAGCGCTGACATTTTTAGATAAGTTATGACGCCGTTAAAAGAAAGTAGTGATATAAACGTAAAAGAATGTCCACACCGTATTTAGAACAGAGAGAATGGATTATTATTTCAATTAGAAGGACAACACAAAATTGTTGATTGTAAATGAAATTAATTTTTAATGAAGTAAATATGGCCAGATAAGAAGTGTAAATGGCTATAGTCCTGTTCATTTGTAGATGGAATTGAGGAAGCAAAGTTCATCAAAGAAAAATACACATTACAGTCCTCATAGGATGAATTAAATGACAACAGAGATTACATGCACGGGGAAATTTTTTTACGGCCGCCACACTTCACAGCCATCATTGTTGTAATCATTAATAAGGAGATATGATAAATAGGGAAATAAGAAATGGTTGTATAAGAATAACCACAGATATTTAAATCTAAACTACCTCTAGACAAAAGCAAACAAGGTAAATGTAAAAGTGACAAAAACACAGAGACGAGACATATCACACAAAAAGAAAAACTAGTAATTACCGCCTTGGAGCGGTCAGTCGGCAAAAGGAACGACTAGGGTGCTTAACCTGGTTTGTGAAGCGCTCCGAACTCGAACATCCTGGAGGTTTTTCTATCAGAAAAACAGTGAAAAGTGAAAATAAAATATCAAAGTGAGACAACAAACTGCAAGCTTCTGCATCGGAGGTTAAAACGTTTAAAATGAACTAATATACAGACAAAATAACTAGTAATATATACCAAAATTTGAAAAGGCACGGGGCAAAGATATGCACAAGCCAAATGTAAAAGTAAGAGCAAATCTATGATGAGTCATTATACAAAAATAGCAAAATAAACAATTCCGCTTTGGAAAGGTCAGTCGGCAAAAGGGACCGACTTTGGTGCTTAAATCGGTTATACTGAGCTCTAATTTCGCACTTCCTGGGCTGTTTCTCAAATGCAAGCAATGGAAAAGAAAACTGACCTGTTTGCAAACTGATCTATTTGAATGAAAAATGTCCAAAGCTGACGGTTTATTAAAAAAATTAAGACGTCGTTAATAGAAAGAAGTGATGTAAATGATAAAAAATGCTCACATCATATTTAGATGAGAGAGGGGTATTATTTCTATTAGAAGAACTAAATAAAATTGTTGATTGTAAATAAACTTATTTTTTAATCACGAAAACAAAATGGCCAGTCAAGAATAGTAAATAGTAGCATTTTGTTTTAAAAGTCGATACATCTGAAAATGGTCAGTGGACAAACACCAATGGTAATTTCTGGGTGATATACAGATAAGTCCGGGATATATCAGCCAGGCCCCGCTTGCAGTAACATGTTTCATTTGATATCTTCACATCATCAGAACTGGAGCGCGACGCCTATATATGGAATGATCACTGAAATTTTCACATGGGGAAAGTATGTTTTGCAGACTTTTATAGGTTAAACGGCACTACATGCATTTGTTCTTTTCTTCTATAGTAAATGTCAAAACTTTGGAAGCAATTTAACAGCGAACCGTTTCTTTGGGAACACAAAAACTATATATGCTGAGAAAGAGCAATTGAAAGGGCTTCTGCGAAGAAAAGTTATGAGTTGCCATGAAAACTAAACTTACACAGTAATTTTTGCATATTGTACCCGCACAATTTCAGTGAAATTATCACTTCCTGTCCACTATTTAGAATAGGAGTGAAGTTATTTTGAATTTTCTACAATGTTTTAGCTTTGTATTGCATCAGGTTGCATGAGAATGTCTTCATTATAGCAAATAATTAAAAAAATCATTTACCTTATAATATCAATGAAACTTTATACATCAGCGGTTCTACTCCCGCTGCACATTATGCCTACCACCCCTTTACAAATGACCCTGATAAAATACGGGTCCAAATTCGTAAGCATTTATTCTATTTATTTATTAACGTTCTATTTATTATTTTAGAAAAACGAGAGATGCCGTTTAAATTCTTTTTTATTATTATAGTTCCTATACCTTGAAGATAAATGCACAGGAATTCTCGGTACGCCTTTACATGTTTATACTTACATCAATAGGTAGGAATGCTTCTAAGTACATGTACGTCCTTCTTGTTAACAAAATGATATCATCTATTAACAACAAACCATTCAGAAATGACTTCTTCTAAACGATTCATTTAATATTTACGATAAAATCTAACTTTAATGCAATTTTTATGCAACATTTAAAGATACTCGCAATATAAAAAAGCGATTTTTTTTGAAAGGTGAGGTCCTCGCAAAACTAAAAAAGCATTCCCAGTGCTGTCAGCGTATATGGCCAATCGGGACACCTCGGATAATTGTCCCGAGGGGGGGAATTACCCGAGGAGTTCCAATTGCGTATATAACATTTTTTTTATATTTTCGAAAAAAAAAAAAAACAAGAATAAGAATATATGACAAAGTCCTATGAGCATTGCAACATATAGCAAACTCCGAAAAGGCACAGAACAAAGGTATTTCACATGCAAGCCAAGCGAAAAGCAAGAACAAACCCGTGATGAGTCATTTAACGAAAAGAGCAAACCCGACAGTTACCGCCTTGGAACGGCCAGTCGGCAATATGGACCGACTGGGGTGCTTAAACCGGTTTTACAGAGCTCTAACCTCGCACTTCCTGACGAGTTTCTCAAATGCAAGCAATGAAAAGAAAAACGATCTATTTGAATACAAAATGTCCAAGCGCTGATAGTTTCTATAAGTTATGACGAAAGTAGTGACGTCATTGAAAAATAATGTCCACATAGTGTTTAGAAAAGAATTTTGTATTATTTCGATTTGGAAAACTACACAAAAATAGTTGACTATAAATAAAATTAACATTCTGAATCATAAACAAACATGACCAGAGACGAATAAATGGTTGTAGCATCCTGTTGATGTGAAAATGGAATTGAAGAACCAAAGTCCAATGTCCATCAAAGGAAATACACGTAACAATCCTTATAGGATGAATTAAATGACAACATAGATTACATGCACGGGGAGATTTTTTACGACCGCCATACTGCACAAGTAACATTGTTGTGATCATGAATAAGAATATATGACAAAGTCCTATGAGCATTGCACTATATAGCAAACTCTGAAAAGGCACAGAACAAAGGTATTTCACATGCAAGCCAAGCGAAAAGCAAGAACAAACCCGTGATGAGTCATTTAACGAAAAGAGCAAACCCGACAGTTACCGCCCCTTGGAACGGCCAGTCGGCAATATGGACCGACTGGGGTGCTTAAACCGGTTTTACAGAGCTCTAAAACAAAAACAACAACATCGCAAAACACTTTTAAAATTATCACAATTTAGGAGTAGATTTAAATAAGAGGCAAGAGATTATTTTTATTATAGAAAATAAAGTCACAAAAAAACAAAAGAATCTACCTTAAAATATCAACAGCAACAATAACAAACTGTCAGGGTTACTACTTCCGGTACACATTTACACTTACCGCCTCTTCTAACACTGATAAAGTACGGGTCCTAGTTCAGTAAACGGTGTTCTATTTTTGATTGATTTTTTAATTTATTTTTTGTAGATCTAACTTTTATTTAAAAATTGTAAAACGAGAGATTTTGGTTTATTTCTTTTTCTAATATTAATCCCTGCGACTTACTTACGAAAGTTGATAGAAATGCTTTTCGATACGTTCTTCGATGTTTGGAGTGCATGTTAACAAATTGAGATTACCTATTGGAAACAAAACAGCACATAGCCAGAAAAAAGGTTGTTCTCAGGTCTATTGAGTATACATGGTAAATCTGACTTCAAATGCAATGTTAATGCAACATTTAAAGATATATTAACGAATTCTGTAGATTCGCGCAAATCTGAAAAATAGCATTTCCAGTGATGCCAGCGTGCAGGAATGCTTTTATTGGTGACGCGCTGGAGCGCGACGTCTATATATGTAATGCTCACTTAAAGTTGCAGTAGGGGAAAGTTTATTTTGCGGACATCATAGGTTACACGACACTAAATCAATTTGTTCTTTACCGCATAGTAAATGCTACAACTTTGGAAGCAATTGAATAACAAACCGTTTCTTTAGGAACCTCAAAACTATATACTGTGAGAAAGATCAATGTATTATCTAATAACAGGCCTCTGCCAAGAAAGGTTATGTGTCGCGAATACGTTTATCCTCCTTGGAAAGTATACACCGTAAAGTAAACATTTTCAATGAAATTATCAGTACCAGTCTAAATAGATCAGTAGATTAAGTTGATGTATAATGTTTCAGCTATGTTTTGCAGCAGATTGCATTCGATTTTTTTAGTTATAGTAAATACAGTCACGAAACAAATGTATCTACCTTAAAATATCATCATCAACAACAACAAAACTCAGGGGTTACCGGGATACTACTTTCAGTGCCCATTGACGAATGACGACCCTTCTTACCCTGATACAATACTGGTCCTAATTCGGTAAACGGGGTTCTATTTTTTATTTATTAATTTATTTACTTTTTTGAACGTCTTTAACTTGTATGAAAACATGGTAAAAACGAGAGTTTTTAGTTTATCTCTTTTTTATATTGAAAATATCAACTCTAAACGTAAATGTAGACGGAGACTGTCTTCGCCCTTATTTACGAAAGTAGAAAGGAATGCTCTTTGGTACTATCTTCGATGTTCGGACTGCGTGTTAACGATTTGAGATTACCTTTTAGAAACAAAACAGTCCATAGACAAAACATTTTGTACTGAAAAGTCTCTTAAGTATGCATGGTAAACTCTGACTTTAGATGCAATGTTTATGCAACATTTAAAAATACATTAACGATTTCTGAAAGTTCCCCGCAAATCTAAAGATAGCATTGCAGCAATAGTTTTATCTCTGAAGTGTTTGTGGTCAAGAGATTATGTTTTTAGACTCTGGATCGTGGGGTCTCAAATTCAATCCATGGCCCCGTCACAAGTTTTTAAAAGGATCTTATTAAAGATTAGGATTTAAAATTCACTTGCATAAGAGAAACGTTCAAAACACCAAGAAAGCATTGTTAATATGATTGAAGTTTTCTTGGTCAAAAAGGTTAAGATTGTAGACTGGGGATCAGATGGTTCCGAATTCAAACCTTAGACCCGTTAAAAAGGGATCTTATTAACGATTTAGATGATCATTAAAGAATCGTTTGAAATACATAAAAAAAACATTTATAACATAAATAAGGTGTTCTTGGTCAAGAGGTTGTGGGTTCAAGCCCTAAACTTGACATGAGATTCATTCCTTGTTAAGACGTTAATCACATGAACATTTTGCAAAAACAGGATATGTTAGGACTAATTATAAAGTCTTTACACCCAGATTTACTAGAAAGTAATATCTATTTTGGATATTTGTTATACATTCGTTTCTCGAGATTTCTTTATAGTAAATTGAAATACAAAACCTTCAAATAAAATCAAATATATCATTGTTAATTGCTCCCATATTGCTTTAACCTGTTTACCTGTTCCAGTTTTTGCGTCGCCTTTGATGCTTCGGATCAACGATTTTTCTTGTATCAACTGTAACGCTTCACTAAAATATAGCGAAACAAACATCCATCCCTGTCATTATAAAAATATACTACCGTGTTTTTTTGTAACATTTTACAATCATAATCTTTGTGGTGCATTGGATGTCTCAAATCCATGCACTTGTTTATAGGTCAGGATATAAGGATACACTTATCATATTGGCAATCTCCGCCTTACTAAAAATGGCCGAAGAGTTCCGAGTACACGTTCCGCATCAACAGTTGCAGCCTGTCTGAAAAATGTCAGATTTAATTTACAATTTCTGTTAATTGACGAAAACACCAAATATGGCATTATGTTTCTGGTTTAGCTTTCTATAAATACGACGATAAGTAGGCGAAGAGAGCAAAGCACACTGTGTACAGTTTATTTAATTGAACAACATCGCTCCACCTTAACCAAGCTGACCAAGCAAAATATAGTTATAAGATAGACTAAAAATATGCATATGAAATTATATACAAGCAAGAAACAACATCCTCAGTATGTGATGAATTTATTTAAAAACACGAATCTTCAGATGTCTATAGATACAACAATATAAAGTTTTAAATATGGTGGGTTAGGACGATAGACGAATAGGCAGACAACAAGACGCTCGGCTGAGGTAAGGTAAACAAGGTAAGGTATGTAACTCCAACAACATTTATTGAGATAAATATATGGAGTAATTGCTCTTGCCATGACCAACAATCCAAACAGGGAGAGTGACTTTATTTACCTTACTTGCATTATCAAACAGAATACATAAATTGAAATGTTACACAAGAATACATAAGCTAATACAACAACAACAACCTCTTTATCTTCAACATCAACAACAGGAACATTTCTAGATAATTACTCTCTGAATAAAATGGGGATACAAATTCCTAGCAGCACTCAATTTTAATCTGACTTTTTTTTTAATTTAACAATGCCATACTCTTCAATACCTCAATAAATTATGGTCACATTGGTCTTTAATAATTGATAAAATTAGAATTTGGTGTACTTTAATTAAAGATGAATGGCCTTAATATACACTGAATCGTCTCAAAAGCGCTACCTGTATATTTTGCCGATTGTTGATTAAAATAACAAAGTAAAATAATTGCAAATTAAAGCATAAATCTCCTACAATGATTAAAGTGTTTGCACGCATACAACTAATCACCTAATATAACGCCAGTCTACTTTCAATTTAAATCTTTCAAAACTTTAACTCTAAGCCTGCTCCACTTAACCCTGCAAACGACAATATTATAAAGCTTGGCAAATAGTGTAGATCTAGATCAGCATTCTGCCTTATAAGTGTTAAAGGCTTGTCAGACAGAATGTTTAATTTCAATAAATACATCTGTGGAAAATAACGCAAAACGAAAATACGTGCATAAAATACAATGAGCATGATCATCTTTTAACATGTCTTGATTTATTTCTAAACATCACTATGTTAGTTGAATTATGTCTGACAGGACAAATAATAGACACATATTGCAATTTCTTATTTAATGCCTGCGTCATTTGCCAAGCTGTTCACCACCCTTATAGGCGTTATAAATGAACTGCCTTTATTCAAGGCTTTTACATAAACGTACCTTGTCAAATCCAGTAAAGCATATAAATATATACAATATACAGTTATTAATATTTCAATTAAAAGCCAATCAAAACGATCTTAGGCTCTTGTATACATGTCAGGTTTCAGAATGTAGAGTAGCTTCAGTATTATGCCATCAACTTTAACAAACAATAATCATGGGACTGTATTCATCCCGATTCTTAGCTTATTTCCCTAAATCTCAAAATATTTTCCTTTACGTTTCTTAAGTTAATTCATAAAACTATACATTCTAAGAAATTAAACAAAATAATTTTCCATTCGTCATAAATACAATAACTGATTTATGCAAGAATACATTGTCTATGATTTTTATTGATTCATTATTATTAATATTCACATTTTATATTGAAGATTACACATGAACTTGATAGGATTGTGCTGAATTACTTTCCAGCAGTTGCATTATTTACTGGTTATACATCACGTCACGGTGAGATTAAGTTTAAGTCTTTAAGGTCTTTTAAACTGCATGTGACAAGCTAAAGTTATTAAAAGTTAGGAATGGTCTAATTTCTAAACTTCCAAAGCACCGTGTAGGTATTAAGAATATTTTAATAGTGTACCCGAAACGGAGACCCTGGAGTTACGAAAACAAATACTCACACAGAAAGTAGATGCGTTTGTTTTTGTTTAGGTTCAAAGATATATAAATATTATTGATAATTAAAAGGGGACATTTTGAGTTGTGAAACATATATATTGTGCTGTCAACATTGTTAGAACAGGATAGATACATGATCCCCTTTTCCAGGAAATTAATTTCAGTAACCGTCTTAATATACTGTAATACTTGGATATCATCATAAACCGTTCTTTTAGCTGAATACTCTTTTTGTTGTATTGACTACATGTATAGTAATTTAGCTAATATGACGTTGTTCCAATTATTCCAAAGTTGACGGTGTCATGATTGACGTTATTAGCACCAGAAGACGGCAAGAACCCTTGTGACGTTTCATTGGACAGTTTATAGGCAATACAACTCGGAACACCTCTGCAGTTTCTGCTGAAAATGGCTGAAAATGCCGATGTGTTCAGATTAAGCAAATTATTCACCAACAAGGACATTACATCTTATATATAGAAATAAGAAGATTATGCAATTTACCACAAATATCAACATTTGAACTACCACTAGACAAAAGCATGCAGAATGAATGTAAAAGTGACAAACACATATTCGAGTCATTACACACTAAACGAAAAAACAACAGTTACTGCCTTTGAACGGCAAGTCGGCGCAAGGACCGACGTAGGCGCATGAACCTGGTTTATGGAACGCTCCAACCTCACACTTCCAGAAGGCTTTCCTAACTTACAAACAGTGTAAATAAAATATCATATCAAAGTGAGACAACTAACAGCAAGAACCTGCATTAGGTGTTAAAATCTAATCTAAGAATATTATAAACACAATTACAAACAATATTAACACTTCTTATAATGAACTATCAACAATTGTACAAATATACAATATGTAGAGATGTAAGTCTCGGCCAGCTAACAATCCTAACGAGAGAGTAGCTTGAAATAAAATAGCCCAAGCGATGACGTATAAGAAGAACACGTTAATAATGTGATACAATAAAAATTACGTGACGTCTAATGTCGTAATTAATTCTGCAGTTAGAAAAGAACACACACACATAATTATCGGATTTTTTCAATCAATCCAAATCAACAAAACAAAATGAAGACTGGTGAAGCGATTCATGGTAATGAGTGTCGTAAGTAATGTTATAATAAGCCGAAGGTTTATCCTTAAATCAAAATCCCCAAGTTATGCCTATTGTGCAATCTCACATAAAGGTCATAGAGACGGCTCAAGTTGTCTGAATTATACATGGCATGACTGGAGAGATGAAGAGACACCATAGTCAACAGTGACGGTCCAAATTATAGCTTTAAGTCATGGTTTCCATGTAGTCTCAACCTCCTATTCGGATTTCGTGTAATTAGAAAGCAATGCCAATTCATGACCACAAAGGGTGAATTGCAAGCAATGCAGTACAATGAAATATTATCGGGTTCTAACCACCAGTCTATAAATGTCAGTAGAGTTGTTAGCTTTACAATGATACTGCCTGGATTTTGATGAAATATACTCCCATTTTGTGAACAATAATGTATATGCATACAAAGCAATACTTTATTTTACTATTAAATTTATAAGCTGAACATGTTTGTTATAAATGTAAACAAATTAGGTCCAATAACTGGCATAATACGGATTAACTTTTTAAATGTCTATACTAAATTCTATCCTTTAATGTCATTATTGTTAAACTGATAGTCTACTTTTAGATTCAGCAATCGTAACCAATTAACCTAATTACTTGGCGTATAAATACAATATTCAGTATAAACCGTATGTCGGTATGAAATGGTACATAAATGCAATATACTGTTAAAGAGTCATGCCATTTCTGAACTAAATGAAAATGAACTGAAGTATAAATCTAACTGATCTCCCTTAAAGGTTTGAAAAATCCAGGCAAGCTGCAAAATTGCACTATCTCTGCTCAATTATAATGTCAGCGATTCTTATGCGGCTAATTGTTTCTTTAGCGGTCCTTTTAATATGTATACACGTAAAATAAATAAATAAATAAATAAATATATATATATATATATATATATATATATATATATATATATATATATATATATATATATATATATATATATATATATATATATATATATATATATATATATACAGTAAAACCTCTCCACAGCAACATCTGGCGGAGGCACGAAAAAGTGTTGCTGCTGAGAGGTGTTGCTGCTCAGAGGTTTCAATGTGACGAGAAAAAATGTGTGTTTATTTTTTTTTTAAAGTTTTTTAGTAATAGTACTTTAGCCAATCAGCATTTGCTTGTCTATTACAAAAACAATATCGTCAGTAATGTATCTGTATCTGAGTTCTGCCGCAGCCCAATTCAGTAGCAATATACTGTGCTGACCTTCCTTGTTCTAACAACTTAATTGCAGTAACACTCTGCTCTAACGTAAGGTAAACATTTTTATAAAACATTTCAAGATAAAATGACCAGTATTCCAGTATTGAGTCATGCAAAGACTGATTTACCATTAAAACATTGAATTTATAGTCAGACAACCTAAAACAATGACAGTTTGCATTTGGCAATTAACGTAAACATCTTTTTAGTAAGCAATCAATACAGTGATATCTTTCAATCTTTCGATCAATTAAAGAAAACAAACTAACTCGTTAATATCATCAATAGTTGACACTTCTTTCACACGTTCCCGCAATACCCTAGATCTACAACGGCATGTTTGTAGCATTCAGCTAGTTTCCCGTCCAACTGCAACTTGATTCCAATTAACACCTTCTCAACAGGGTACAATCAGTGATCAGCCGACCGCGTGACATTTCTGCTGTACGCGACAGTCTGTTCTAAAAATAGCTGCACTGGTGTTGCTACGCAGAGGTTAAACTAGACTCAGGGAAGAGATTTACACGACCGCTTACCGCTTCGCGGAGGAGTTGCTGCTTAAAGGTTAAAATGCGCTGAAAACTACTGGGGGTAAATTTAACTGCCGCTGCTTAGAGGTAGCCGCTGCTTAGAGGTGCCGCTTCGAGAGGTTTTACTGTATATATATATATATATATATATATATATATATATATATATATATATATATATATATATATATATATATATATATATATATATATATATATATATATTACTGATTTGCATCAGACTGCACTTATTACCGATCACGGCTCATTTGGAAACTGACAATAAAGTTGAAAGGAGATATCAACACCTTTGTCTAGCGGAATCTAAAAGTTGCAGTGAAATCTCATTAGCAAAGGATCACACATTGACCGATTAACTAATAATTACTGGCTTGCTTCAGCTGTATGGTCATCTTAGAGAGCGGGTGATTTCGTCACAATGTTTGGTTTTCGTGTTTCTTCTTTCTTTTTTTTAAAAAAAAAAGAACTCGGGAAGTCTGGTTTATGCGTTGTTATATGTTCGGGGGAAGTCTATGCTGGTATACTCAGTAGCAAAAGTCTCAGACGACACTGTTGCATGCTGGGATTGGTGGTCCTCAGGAGGGGTTTGGATGTCAAGCTCTGCATAGTTCAACTCTGGTTTGGACTCAGCCAGCTGGAAAAAGAAAACAATATGGGTTGATGTGTATTTTAACTACAAAATTTAAATTTGCATGTACATCCAAAGCATACAATATGTATACTGAAAGAGCGAGAGAGAAAGAGAGAGACAGAGACAAAGAGATAATAGTAAAATGCCGAGAAAGAAACGAAACATCACGCCTTGTTTATGACTATACGTTCTGATATCACCGATTCTAAAATAAATTCGCAATTTATAATGCCTCTTATTAAGCAAATGACAACTTCAATTTCCTGATCAAACTGCAGCGTGCTTTGAGTAATATGAACAAGGATCAAACTATGATAAAAGAACAAGAGCCTAGCACTGGATAGCCACCAGAGAATGAGAGCGAGAGCATGGAATCATTTTGACCTGTTTCTCAATAAATGGCGTGACACACTCGTACATGTATTCAATTTTTACCATTTTACTTTGAAGTGATTATTTTTATATTTTTGTCTTAAGCTTTTCTCTTTAAAGACCAACACATTATAGATAAATTTCGTTGGCAATCCTTTTTTTTTTTTTGCTTTTTGTAAAAGTTAATAAATATATATGAGGAAAACAGTTTGCATATAAGAAGGCTGTTTGTAAAGACTGAAATGAAATCAAACAACAGACATAAAAGACAATATAATTTATGCAAGTCAACAAAAACTCTTATTCAATGATTACGCCGAATGTTTGGACTGCATTTAACAAAATCATACTGTTGTTCTTTTACTTACATGCCTATGCACAGAACTGTTTGTTCTGCCTTTTCTTTCCTTGTTTACAACAGCGTACTCGCAATCATTTTCTGCTGCCAGAGGGATTTTGTCTTCCGGTTGTCTCTGTAGTCTTTGACTTTTCGGTATGACACTGGCATATTCGTTTTCCGGATTAGTTGTTAAACATTGGATAATGACTCCGCCGTCGCCCGGCCGGTCGTTATTTTGGTCGGGATGTGTAGGAGCATCATCGTTTCGGTGAACGTTGACAGAGTTTTGTTCTGCAATTTAGAAAAATCTGTGACTCCTTTATCAATACGTCCGGTCATACGACAAAAACTTAAGACCTCCGATACTAACGACATTGTTTTTAATGCGCTTTATCAATCCAGGCTTAAACGACATTAGTCGTGGTTTTACGACTTTAAATCAGTGTCACATATAAATTTAATCCAACGTTGCAGCAGGACGTTTTACACCTTTTACTTCTGGCCGTTATTATTGTCGAACTAAAGAAGAATTTGTGAGTCTTATAAATGTGGAAAGAATAAAAAATAATTCGATTTGATTATGCAAACTTTGGTTTGTTTTCTGGCGTCACAGTGGCAAAAAATCCTAAAGTTTGCTTCATAAAACTTACAAAATGATTTGTATGGGCAAAAGCAAGCGCAATACTTTTTGCCTCTGATGAAATCATTAGAGAAACAATTTAGATATGTAATTTTCTGTAAATGTAAATCATAAATAGAGACTGAAGCAATAAATGTAACGCCAAATTGCGTAACTGATAATGTAAACTGTCAACACGAGGAACATCATAACATTTGATAAACGATCGGACACTTGAAATCGTATTCATACCAGAAAAAAAACCAGATCTAAAGGATTTTTTGGTCTGTTTCTTCATGTAATAATATCCCTTTTCGGCTTTGTTAGTGAAAGCTATCTGCAAAACAACATTATTTCTAACTTCAGACTGCTAATGTGCAACGTTAATGTTACGGCCAAATCTCACTGTCAAACCGCGACCCTTTTAATAAACGGTCGGTTTTAACATAGACATACGACCTACTTTAGATAAGACCCGCTTTGGGATTGTTGATAAAACGTCATCTTCGCGCTGCGCGTTTCTCTTATGCAAGTAATTCATCCGAATCTTTAATTAGATGCTTTTAAAATCTTGTTGTCATAGGGCAATGGTTTGAATTTGAAAACCTCCGATCCAGAGTTTAAAAACATAATATCTTGTCCACAAACACTTCAGAGATGCTATGATAGCGTTCCTGCACGCTAGCAGCACTTGGAATGTTATTATTTAGATATGCGGCGGACTATACAGAAATCGTGTATGTATATTGCGACTATCTTTAGATGTTGCATAAACATTGCACCTAGTCAGAATTTACCTTTTAACAGCCTTTCTCCATGTGCGAATTCATGTAAGCATGCCATTAATAGGCCAATTATCATACATACGAACCATGTCTCTGTTTCTTTCTTTTCCTGTAGACACAGCCAATTACAATCATGATCACTGCAGCAGCAAGGACTGGCACAACAGCGCCAATCAGTGTGCCATGTCCATCGTTGCCAGCCGCTGATGTAGATGATTCTTTATAAAAGAATTAAAACATATTATTGTTTTAATTTAGAATGCTACACATTATATTTATGGTATGTATTTTGTGAAATACTTCACCTTTTTAAATCGAGCTAAAGAAAAGCTATGTTTTTCACGGAATATTGCAAAATTTAGGAAATTTAAATGCTAGAGTCTAATTTAAAACAATATTAAACGGTGGATGACGTCAATGTCGAAAGCTTTATACTACCGAATTTCACAGTTACTTGTTCAGATTTAAATAAAAAAAATAAAGTTTCAAGTATTATGCACATCAGCCTGTACATAGTCTTACTTTTTCTCAAAAAAGGATCTAAGGAGCTCTTAACCTGTCACTGTTTCTATCATCTTAATTAATATCCACACCATATTAAAATCAATTACATTAATCCATGTGAACCTCTCACGTTTAAATTTATCGATTGATAACATTGAGTTTATAGTAAAATAAGTAAGTTTACATTTCGAAAAAGGATTTTATGGGTGTCGCCTAAATTATAACTATATCATAAAATGCTATTGCTTAAAGTTAAACAATATCCACAAACCTTCGGGACATTTTGCACAATCAGAAAATGTCGCAGTAGTAGGCTCGGTGAAAATGGGATTTTCTGTGTGTATAGATAAAAAATATATTATTGCATGCTTATTTATTTCGTATTCTATAATATTAATGAACATGCGTGATTTATTGTGCACCTCAGTTAACAGTCATGAGCTGCGTAACATTGTATGTAACCTATTATTTATTTCCATAAATTTCCGGACGTTAAATAAAATATGTCGCGAAAAAACGTGTGTAAGATTGTCTAAGTTCTGATTTTTTCAGTTAAAAGAGTTGGTCAGAAAACAAGACATTGATTTTAAACCAGGGTTAATACAAACCTTGTATGTAAAAAGTGAACATAACTAGTTGCCTTAAAGACAATTTCTGTTAAATTGCTCATGGTATGCCCATGTGTTTTATATTTAAATTGTTTTCTCTTCTACAAACATAATGCCTTGACATATTAACAAATAATACCACATATCCGCTTTTAATCTCGTACCAGTTTTCTACAGTATACCTCTTCGTTAGAAAAGTGCCTTTTATGGGTGCGTTTAACAAAGCACTAACAATCATACAGTTATCTAGGTACGGACATCAAAAGCCCACGAAGTAATACAATTTAATCCGGTATCGACTATTTACCTTTTACTTGAATCTGTATTTCATCTGTCGTTTTGTTCTCAGATCCATTCTCTGAACACCGCAATGAGATTCCTCCGCTCCTGGCCATGGTGATGTTACGTATCTTTAGAACAGTCTCGTTGTTAAAATAGGCCTGTTCCTCGGTAATGATGATGTTGTCAATTTTAATGTCTGCTGTCTGGTTGCCATTCCGTTGACGAAAATTCCATTTACGGATGTTTGAGTTTGGTAAGTTTAGGATGGCATCAGCAGGCATGTATCGCAATTCTACTGTGTCTCCGACCACAATAGGGCCCCGTTTGTACATGTAAAGCAGACCACAGCCTTCAAGAGCTTTCAAAATGGCATTTTTTTAAAAAATAATAACACTCACTGACAATTATATGGTAAAAAAGGAGCATATAAAATTGGTGTTTCTATCTAATCTTTGTACTAAAGGCAATGAAATCTAAATTTTCGTAACACTAAGTTTTATAAAACGTTTAGAAAACTAGCTTCATCTGTTTTATTGTATTTGTACCTTATACACGCGGATGTCCAAGAAGTGATGGTGTGCTTAGGATAAACATAAAATAATGGAAAATGGAAATGCCTCACATATACATGGCATATAAAATATTATCACTACATTCTGAAAGGCACATGTACTTTGTATATCGTCCATGTATATGCGACGCATTCATGACTGTACAAATAGCTGAGCAGTTACAATCACCGGCTTATAACGTATTTGTCAAGCGCGTGAATTCGAGTTTACATAGGGTGAGTTTACACTTCCAGTTGCCTTGCTGTGTGTCGGTGGTTCTACTCCGATGTCTTATATTTATCAATAGTAGTTAGCAATTGCCATAAATAACATGACTAAGAGCGAACACCTGAAATCATACCTCTGAAATCTGTAATTTTGTATGTTAATCTCAGGACAATAAGCACACAGTTATCTATAATCTTATGAAATATATATATGAAGGACGTGTATAATGATATTTGTTGTACATACTTAACAGTTTCTGCTTTTCGAAGTAAGGAGTATCGCAGTTCCTTTGCTGATTGACGGAATATCGAACAAGGCACTGTCTTATATTGGAGTTAGTAATTCGTTTAAGCGTATGTGTATATATGCTTCCATTTGTGGCCATGTTGGTAAATTCTGGGCTTAACTGTCGACAATGTACGGAAGCAAGGAAACCCGGTTTAATTTGAGTCGGAAGAAACTCAACTTTGACGTCTCTGCCACTAACAATTGGTCCTTTAATGGTCACTGTCCCACACGTTTCATTTGGTCTTCGTATCTCAACGTCTTCTGAAGATTACACACATAACATTCGTTTATCATTTATATAGCTTTACTATTTTTAAGTGAAATCCTGTACATTATGTTATGTGGTAGTAAGGAGGTTTGGGTCTCCATTTCGCGTATGTAATAATACGTGAAAGTGGTGTTAACATAAAGTGTTAATATGATAGGGTGGTATAATATGATGCAGTAATGCCATAAAGTGTATTGACATAAGTGTATTGATATAAAGTGGTCGTAACATAACACAGTCATATCATAAAGTGGTCATGACACAAAGTGGTTTTGACTGAATATAGTTTTGGCACAAGTGTTTTGACATTAAAGTGGTCATAATATAACGCGGTCATAACATAAAGTGGTAAGGACATAGAGCAGTATTAACATTAGTGTATTGACATAAAGTGGTATTGACATCAGTGTATGGACATTAAGTGTTATGAAATAAAGTGGTAAGGACATTAAGTGGTTTTGACATAAAGTACTTTTTACATAAGTGTATTTACATAAAGTGGTATTGACATATAGTGGTATTGGCATAAATATGGTATTTACATTGAGTAAGTAACAAATAAAGTGAGCATTACCTAAAGTCGTAATGACATAACGTGATCATGGCATGAAGTGGTATTGTCATAAACAAGTCATAACAAAAAGTGGTTATTGCATAAAAGGTTTTAACATAAAGTGGTCTTGACAAAAGACATATTATTTACAATTACGAATGTATGTATCATCGTAGCTAGTATCGTTCAAACATGGGGTCAATGAATATATAATTAAATAATGGATTCTGGTTTTATTTTTCCTTAATAAGTTTATATTACTTTATGTATTAAGAAATTTCTGCTCGATACTTAATACTCCGCATGTCCGGTAAAATGCACACGCTCTGCATTCTGAGCATACTGCATTAAAATCAGCATACAGACGCGCTTTTGGGACTTGTGAAGTGCCCTGGTCTCAGAAAAGGTCAATGAAAGAAGAAACAAACTATTCGCACTTCTTACTTTTTTAAATCAGTGTTTCACTATCGATCACATCAGTGTACTATGTACGAATGACGTAAACACATAACGTATATTTCCGCATGGTATGTAAAACTATATTAGGTTGTTTAGCTTCACGTGGCCTAAAAACTGTTGCGGTTTGGTTTTCTTAACCTTAAAATAGTACAATTATATGAATGCCAGTTTATTCCCATATAGTCTTGTAATCGTTGGTAAAATCGGAATTTATTATTCGCTCTAATTTAAACGAGATTTGCTTTATTGAGCAAATATGTACCCATACACCACGCCAAACATCAACACACAGACAATAAAACACAGCGATGACAAAAACAAATTTTACCAATATTAACAAAGATGTGATAGATAACAATTGCTGAGTGTTTGATCCAATTTCATAAATAAAAAGAAGCGTTATCTTACTGATGATAAAAATTGTCTTAGTGTATAACTTGTAGAGTCCCGTGTATTACTTTCTTTTACATGGCGGACTGGTTGACAGTACACACTTTTCTAATAATGTTTACCACTTAGTTTGGTTGTAGCCTTTATTAACTGTCCGATGGTCATTGTTCTTATTTAAAAGGTGCGAAGAAAAAAACGTGTAGTGATTCACAGAAAAAGCTTTCTGTTACTAATAAACTGCATATAAAAATCCACCCGCTATGCTTGTTACCACACTTTATTAAGACAATGTCGGTTTCGTAGCAAATTTGTAAAGCATAAAACATAATCCAAAATATATAACAATGATTTGCATATCAAATGCAGCGCAAAAACATGGAAAACACGGAAGATATTAAATTTTAATCAAACAAGCAATCAACCAAAAATAATCAAGAGAAAATAAATTTTATAGCGTAATGGTATTTGTTGTTTTGTAATTATGCAACAAATGTTAAGATTCTGACTTCGTTGTTACTCGTTGGCCTGAACAGAAAATGTAATTCACTGTTTGCTTGTTCTTTTAAATACTGTTTAGGAGACATTTTGTCATGAACTATCAGCTTGTTCATTTATGTTCGTAAACCCAGTCCTAAAATGTCATTTTGTCAATCAAATGTTTTGCAAAGAAAATTTAAAAGATTTACCTATTATAGCTGTATGTACGATCCAGAAGCACAGATAAAAAGAAAACACTCTTAAAGAATCCATCTTGCCTTATCATAACCATCTATACATCAAATTATCACACAATTGCCCTGCCAATGAAAACCCATTATTTCATTATTTTCCTTCACAAAAAAACAAGGTTTCGACACAACTATTAATCAAGTCCTCAAGTCTATCTAATTATAAAATTAATTCTTATATTTCCAGCCTCGGTCTAACATTAACACAAGTAACTACAAAAACATAAATTAATCCACTTGACGGACTTTAAGGAAAACTAAACTGCTGTAAATGTCAGTCTTTTAATAAGTATATCAACTGTCATGTATATCCTCAACTATACAAACACAAGGACACATATCGACCGGAAATTGTGGCTCAGCAAACCACTCGTGCATCATTTAGTCATTATTCCAATGTACATGAATACATACTTAAGTGACAAAGACCTTCCTCGTTTAACATTATGATGATTTACTTGTATAGGGCAATACATTTATGTTATGTTGTGATTTATATTGAGTTATAAATAAACAGACGAATTATTCCAATTGTTAGCATAGTCTCTTTGCTTAAACAACAACTGCCTACTTCCGCCTTCGTTTAGACATATTCTTCACCACGACTCATTATTTCTAATCCTTTTCGTGAGAACATCATGCCTTGAAAGCTTTTCTTCCTACACCCAAGCACCATTTTCTTGAAGTCCTTTGATGAAAACCTTAGCTAAAAATTTTGATCCATTAAACACGTTTTAAATTTCCTTGTATGAAGAAATGCTATGCAAAAACTTCAAAAAAGTTCAAACCGGCATCTGAAGAAAGTGAATTTCTTATCATCAAACAATTTCATGTATTAGTATTTTAATTTTATTATATTCAACAAACATTTGGTAAATCTTGTCTTCAATTTTATTGCACCTGATTAAAGGGTCTTGTTGTAATTCGCGAATTAATAATCACAACATACGACTTGATGTAAAAAATAAAGATTTGGCAAGTAATATATATTTCAAAAAGTTACTTTCTTACTATATGCAACAAATATAGTCATTCACCGGTGCACGATTGTTGAAACATATATCTGCTTATATTTTGTCGGATATCTCACTATCTTTACGTGTCCTAGTCCAGATACCGCAAATTGGGATGTCATACAAAAACGAGCAGCTTTTTGGCTTGGACAAGGACCACAATCTATAATCTAAAGTTTTATACAATTCAGCAAATACAGTCATTCACCGATGCTCGATTGATGCAACACCTCTTTATCTGTGCGTGTCCTATTCCAGATACCACAAAATGGGATGTTTCAGGATAACGTGCAGCTTTTGTTTGGACACGCCCCACAATACATTAAACAATCAAAGCGCCGCAGGCACTGTAAAGTTTTAATGCTTGAAAATTAGGTTAAACTGATTAGACTGTAGTCTTTACATTCATTGATTTTGCCACATAATTTTTAAACTAACTGCATTTCAGGGGGTTGGGGCAAATCTTTGGTTGTTTTATTATGAGAAACTCTTGTGATTGGACTGTTTATTATAAACAATACAAGAGGTGATAATCATGGAAAATGATTTATTGAAAAAAAAAAACAATTCATGCCCAAAATGGCTAAAAAGACTTACGAACCGTAAGTAATGTCAATTATATTTTTCCTCTGTATGCGGCTATGGTGGGATTTACTAATACAATAAGAGTTAAATTTCAATTTCTATGGGAAATTTGTCCGTGACCTTTATTTATTTAAGTTTTTTTTCCAGAAAAAAAGTATTTTTATTAGGAAGAGGAGCTGTCAGCCATGTACGTAACCATAGAAGCCTGTTTCTGAAGAAGGTATGCAATGCTTAGAATATGGAAAACCACCTGGAAGTAAGGTCAAACAAGTTGAACATCACTATGACAAATCTTGGAATGTTATCCTAGTGTGTTAAGCTGATAGCCCAGGCCCACCAATCTACACGATATTCATGTCGTGGTCAGAAATAAATTCCTATCAGAAAGCATAACTCCTTTCTTTTTTTATATATATTTCTATGTGCCTAAAAATTTGTTTCTGTTATTCTGTATATACATGAAACATGTTAAAATAATGTTTAGATTAAATAGCAAGTTACATCTGTACTACAGATAATTGCAACACATTGTTTATGTAACAGTAAAGGATTATGATAAGTAAAGTACTGAATAGTTTTTTTATTGATTTTACGTTTATTTGAGCTTAAAATTATGGTGTTGCTAATCTGAAAAAAAAAGACTATACTCTTAAATTTTACTGAGACATGTTTAAATGATTTATATTAATTTGATTTTATTAGAGTAATATTTATCATATAGCTGAACCAATTTGTACAATACAATACCTGACACTGTGAAGCTCCTTGTACTAAAGTTTGTGTGTTACAGCATTTTTTTGAATTGTTTCACCCATTAATGTCTTATGGCAGACAGATAAAAATAGTAGACGTAGAAGATATCTATCAATATTCGTTGGTAACACTGGGTAAATGGGTTGTTTGTATTTTCCTTCAGTAGTGCACATTACACATGTCATTTAATTACTGTCTAATTGCAGCCACGCGTATTTAGTGAGCCAATTCTTACATAAAGCCAGTTAAACAACAGTGCCGTAGTTTGATTTCGATTGTAGTTTCACACATAACAAACAAATATAGAAAAAAGTAGAAATAATAGACGTGTGGTTAGATGGGTTAAGTCCAACTTTTCTTAACATTAAAATGTAGTACCTATGCTTCAAAATGTGAATTAAATATTGAAGCAGTACAACTAAGACCATATCTAAAACCTTACAACAGACCAAGCCGACACAAAAATGCTTCACAACCCAGGATTACTACAAAAACTTATTTTATCCTCAAAACATTACTCTCTGAAACAGTCTACCGCATCAAACTGCCTCTCTCCTTGATCCCAACCTCTCCAGGGCAGCAGTTGTAGCACAAAATGTCTAGTTGTGAAAGTAATGTTTTAAAACGATTTTAAAAAGTTACTATACAAATTAAATTTTTAACTCCCACAAATGACAAATCTATGCTAAAATGTTGACCTTTACAACAAATCATTATTAACATCGACGTTATTTCTAAAGTTCATTACTATATCTCTTCCGCAAATTTACTAACTCCGACGCGTACACGGCCAGTAATACACAGTAAGGAAAGAAAGAAAGAAAGAAGGAAAGAAAGAAACAAATAAATAAATAAATAAATAAATAAATAAACAAAGGCTCTGGCGACTGTTACATTGACCCTTTCCACTGCCGCCTCTGACCGTAGGTTGATGCTAAATCTTTCAATTTCAATTTCTATGGTACATATGTCCGTGGCCTTTATTTATTCCAGTCTTTTTCCCAAAAAGAGTATTTATATTAGGAAGAGGAGCTGTCTACCATGCAGCGACAAAGCTTTGTTAATTAAAATACATGATGTTCCTAACCTAGCGACCTGTTTTCCTCCCCATTTAATTTTATTAATTTAATCAGTGTTTTTTTTTCATATGAATTAAAAAGAAAATCATATACAGTCGACCTTCGGTTATACAAAGTTGTCGGGACTACCAGTTTACCTTGAACAATGCATGGGTAGGAATAATCCAAATTGCATCCCCTTAAAAATCCAACTAGGAGTCCGCCATTTAGTGCTATTCTCTGCGGTTATGTGCAAGAAGCAATGGTTATACCATAACATTTTCACAGTGAAAGATAAGAAAAGTGAATTGTTGAAAAGGAAATAAATAATAGAATAAGCGTCTTGATATATATGTTATTCTTTTCAAAATAACAACAAACTAAAATGTAAGCAGGCATATATAAAGTATTGTCGAATAGACGTGTTATCAACTGATCATGGTCAACCAAATGCAACATACAGTACATAATGGTTAAAAGAACATTATTAAATCACATTATATTACATTGTAGCTGATCTGGGTATCTTCTCCTTGCTTGATTGTTCAGCTAAGATTTCACCTGCTATGCTATCCATTTCGAAAGTGAGTTGACGGTAATATCTGCCCACATTTATACCTACCGACCCTGACATTATGCAGTACCGCTGTGACGCAAAGTGAGTACAAGTCAAGTATAAATGGATTGCCACTCTGCCAAATTGATGATACTTTGTAATTGATTGTCAAACTAATCAATACGTATCCAATTAATGTAATAACTTCAACCAACCAATTAATGAAGCCAAACATAAAAGTTACTGGAGTAACCTACCTTTGCAGTTTGACAGGTGACAGTACACAATGACTGACCAGTGGCGCGATCGGGCTTTGGATAAGTTCTCTGAAGAAAACATTAAAACTGCACGTTGGGAACCAAAATTGACTTTGAATAATGCCGAAACTTTGTGTTAGTGAATCTGATTGAAATGTTGTCACACTATATAACCTACATTTATTAGAAAAGGTATTATTTTGAACCGGAAGACTTGCATGCTTTCCAATTTCCAATGCCTTGTACTTTTTCATTCACAAAGGAAAACTTTTGACCATTGTTTGCGCACCTGTAATCGCTTTCAGGGTAATGCTTACACCGCCCCAAACAGCGATATTGAGCGCTTTGCATTCGCAGTTCTGTCAACATTTGATGGTCTGGATCTGCACTGTTTGCCCAAGTCTGTATAATGCTTGCTTGCTTAGCAGAATGGGAGTTGCAGTCTGTGTTTAAGTTTTTAATTAAGTTTTGCATTATTATTTGATCGGCCATATCGATCATGGATTATGGGTTATGGACTTGAATCGAACAAAACAAAGACTGAGGCTAAGAAACATTTAGTTTACATCCCACAGAGAAGTGGCAAATCTGGTTCGACAAGTTTTCTATAGGCAAGATGTTTTCATGTTGATAAGAAAATGTTCAATTGTCTTTTAAGGTTTTTGCCCCATTGACAATCTGTCAACTAAGACGTCTTTATCTAAAGAAGATATGGCGGCACCTTTGCTGTGAATAGCATGCTGTTAACAGCCGGCATGGTACTAGACCCAGCCACATGTGCATGAAACGAAAAGTCTTGCATGTAACATTATATTTGCCAAATTATAAGTAAGGGAGATTTCCTCCCCTAATATTTTACTACTTTGGGATGGCACATGGAGTTGCGGTTGTGATTATATATATTAAATAATTTAATAATGTCATTGTAATAACGACGCATTGCTATATTTGATGGAGGAAAACCCAAAACAAATGTCTAGGTAGAGCCTACGGCGCATTGCAGATAGCCTGGAATACCTTTCCACATCAACTCCTTCGCCCTGAATGGGCTTAAGAGGCTAAGCAGCCAAATGAGTTGCAAGTCGGCGATTTTTCCACTACGTCTCGGACGCCTTCTACGATTTGTTATACAAATTATCATACGAATCTGTTTCTTCCGTTTCCGGCATACACAGCTGATTACAAACATGGTCACCACAATAGCAAACAGCGCCAATCAGGGAAGCATGTACTCGTTGTTAATCACTAATTTAGCTTGTTCTTTTATAAAAGAAATAAAATGTAGCATTGTAACAATTAAGTATGTTACACCACCTAGTATTTAGTGAATATATCCGTACCAGGATTGTATAAAATATTTCCAAAGGTATTTACATGCAAGCCAAATGCAACAGTAAAACAAATCTGTGATGAGTCATTTAACAAAAAAGCAAACCAAACAGTTACCGCCTTGGAACGGTCAGTCGGCACAAAGGATCGCCTGGGGTGCTTAAATCGATTGTACAGAGCTCTAACCTCGAACTTCCTGAGTGGTGTCACAACTGCAAGCAATTAAAAGAAAACCGATCTATTTGAATAAAAATGTCTAAGTGCTGACGTCTTCTTTGATTTGTTATTACGAAAGTAGTGACGTAATTGAAATAGTTGTGTGTTTGCTTATTAAGTGATGAACTATTGCACGGACATGTTTGAAAATTGTCATGAACATGAATGAATATATAAGGATTGGATTTATGTACTCATTCTGTGGAATTTTATTGTTCTGCGAGAATTGTGAGTTTTCTGGAACAAACCAAATACTTTCAAATAAGATACCAACAATGTGTATTTTGCCTGGGACACAATTACCGGAGAGTGTACAAAGGATTATAAAGACAACAGCTATTCAGTATTGGACAATTATACCGATCAAGCTTAATCCAAATGTATTGTCAACATTAAAACAGTTCGCAATATTAATGTGCAAAACTTCAAGAGGTGTTCGAGGTGGAAAATGCAACCAGAGGCGTAGCTGGGACTATAATCAAGGGTTGCACAATCATAACCTTCAAACACTTCCAGAAGAGATACTTACAATTGTTACACGCAGAGCCCAAAAGCACTCGTTCAAACATAACAGTGTGAACCCGCTCAACTTGAAAAAGGTACTCTTTGAAAACATCCAAGCATGTAAAGGTAAAACCAAACTAAAAATATGTTTCATCAATCCTAGATCTGTGAAAAAAAGCGCTTGCCATATCTGACTACATAACATCAAATGACTTTGATTTGGTTGCCCTGACAGAGACGTGGCTTGGAACCACCAATGACAAGACTGTGCTGGCACAACTGGTCCCCAGTGGGTACAAAGTTAGGCATGTGCCTCGCCCTAGTCACGCTGGTGGGTTGCAGTCATACACAAGTCATTGATGGAAATCAAACTTCTAGACAGTAGTCGCGACTGTCAGTATACAACCTTTGAACATATGGACTGCCAAATAGCCATAAAGAACTATTCCCTTCGTTTAGCTGTTGTTTATAGGCCACCCCCGAACAAACAGAAAATTCTCAAAAACCCCACATTTCTTGACACTGAATGGCCTGCGTTTTTATCCCAGCTTGCCGCGGCAGATAAAAACATCATCATCGTTGGCGACTCGAACTCGAAAATCAAGACACAGTTAAGATCAAACGTGTTCTTGAATCCTTTGGAATGCGCCAACATATTGCAGAACCCACTCACGTGGCTGGGCACATTCTCGATGTAGTCACGTGATCACTTCTCAGTTGTGGTTTATGCAAGAGCTGCTAATCCCGCCCATTAGAAAGACAGTACAATTTAAAAAACTCAAATCCATCAATATCAGCAATTTCAAAGAAGACATTAGATTGTCGTCAAACACCCAAAAGGCTCACGATTATACTGATACGGACACACTCGTTAAGATTTACAATAAAGAGCTTGCCGCAATTCTGGACATATACGCACCTTTGCGGACTAAAACCATTACTCTCCGCCGATCGTGCCCTTGGTTCACCGAGGAGTTGCACAATGAAAAACAAACCAGACGTAAGTTTAAACGCAAATGGAAAAGGACATAATTGACCGTTGACCACCAAATTTACAGAGATCAATGTTCGAATGTAAACAAATTCTGAAAGAAACAAAAGTTTAATATTATAGTGAAAAAGTACAGTCATGTGGGCAAGATCGGAAAAGTCTGTCAAAGATCACGAAACACTTGTTGGGCGAGTCCAGTGAAGTTGTGCTTCCATCTGATACGTCTGACAAAGCGATGGCTCAAATTGTTAGTGACTTTTTTTCGCAAATAAAATCGAAACTATACGCTCTGATATCACAAACCAACGACCCACAGAAAATCAAAACGACTTATATATTATTGAGGAACATTTTGACAAGGAACGCCTAGTTGAATTCTCTTCAGTGACAGAAGATGAAATCACAAAGATCATCATAAAATCGCCATGTAAATCGTGCGAGCTGGATCCTATTCCAACCTGGCTGTTAAAGAAATGTTTACCAGAACTCATAGCAATCCTATCTTAAATCGTAAACACATCCATCTTGAACGGATATGTACCAGCTGCCTTTAAACATTCGAGAGTCAGGCCTTTAATAAAAAGCCAGGTCTTGACCCAAATGTTTTGACAAACTATAGACCCGTTTCCAATTTACCTTTTATTTCGAAAGTGCTAGAAAAGGTTGTGGATGTACAGCTGAAAATCATCTGGAACAGTATAAACTTCATAAGGTCAACCAGTCGGTCTATAGAAAATGCCATTTAACAGAAACGGCGTAATTGCGTGTTCATAATGTTATTTCAAAAACCCTCAATCAAAATGAACCAGTTATCCTCGTCATGCTTGACCTGTCGGCTGCGTTCGACACCATTGACCACCCTATACTGCTCAATCGTCTAGAGCAACATTTCGGCATCGCAGGCAAAGCACTGGAGTGGATGACATCTTACTTGTCGAATAGTTTTCAGACAGTGTGTATCAACGGGGAACTGTCTAAGCTTGTTCTCATGGAATATAATGTCCCACAGGGCTCAGTGTTGGGTCCCAAAAACTATGTGATGTATACAAAGCCAGTAGGTGCTATCTGCAAGAAACACCAATAACATCATCACTTCTACGCTGACGATACTCAGCTCTACATGGCGTTGAAAAGACAAGACCTCCAAAATGACACTTTACATCGTATAGAAGCCTGTCTGAGCGACATATTCCTATGGATGAACAGAAATTTGTTAAAACTAAATGCAGATAAGACCGAGGTAATCGTTTTCCATCCAAAACGAAATCGTGCACCCATTGATGACATTTCACTTAAATTGGAGATGCCGTCATCAAGCCATCTTTGAAAGTCAGAAATCTCGGTGCTACTCTAGACCTATACCTCAATATTGACCAACACGTAAACACTGTTCCTAGAGCATGCTGTATACAGCTGAGGCAAATTGGCCAGATAAGAAAGTATCTTACTGAAGATGCAGCAAAATCTCTGGTAAACTCGTCAGTAACAACCAGATTGGATTATTGTAATTCGCTTCTGTGTGACTAAAACACCCAAGTACTCACACATTACTCCTGTGCTTAAAGAGCTTCATTGGCTTCCCATACATCGTCGTGTGGAATACAAATTACTTATGAATGTGTTCAAGGCACTACTTGTTGAATCACCAGAATACATCAAAAACTTACTGACAATTTATAGCCCGCAGAGACAACTTCGATCAAGAGATGAACCTGTTCTACTAATTGTTCCACGAACCAAGACAGTGACATACGGCGACAAATGTTTCATGTCTGCCGCACCTAAATTGTCGAACGCATTGCCACCAGCATTACGCGACTTAAAAACTATTTCTTCATTCAAAAGGGCGTTGAAAACTCATCTTTTCATAAACACTTACTAGTACCCAGATTTACTATGCGTTACTTACTGGTCTTGAAAATTGTTTTGCTTTGCAAGTTGCTTTAAAGCATTTTAAGATTACAACTTTTAATCATATAACTATGCATTTTAAACCAATACGAATTGATTCGTGTATTTTAACTTGATCTTATTTTTAATGTGTATGTTTTCCCTATATGATTTATTATGATTTAAATCTGATATCTTACCATGTGATTGGATACATTTTACTGAATGTATACTGCAATATTATTGTAATAATGTTCTTAACTATGTTCTTATGTATGCTTTAAATTGTACAGCACCTTTGAACGTGTACCTAACATAATAAGGGTGCTTTATAAATGTGGTAAATAATAATAATAATAATAATAATACAAGAGATAGAAGTATTATTTCTATTAGACCTAAACAAAAATTGTTGATTGTAAATGTAATTACTTTTTGAGTCAAGAAAAAACATTACAAGAGAAGTTTAAATGGTTGTAGCATCCTGTTCATGTGACGATGGAATTGGGGAACCAAAGTCCAGTGTATATAATAAAAATACATGTAACAAACCATATAGGATGAATTAAATGACATAGATGACATGCACGGGAATATTTTTTTTCGACCGCCACACAGCACATATAACATTGTTGTAATCATGCATAAGAATATATGACAAAGTCATATGAGCATTGCTACATATACCAAACCCTGAAAAGGCACAAAACAAAGGTCTTACATGCAAGACAAATTCGAAGGTCTGAAAAAATCTGTGATTAGCAATTTAACAAAAGGTGCAAACCCAAAATAACCGCCTTGGAACGGTCGGTCGACAAAACGTCTCACTTGCGAAACCTGTACTATAAATAGGCACAGTAAATGTGCCCAAGTACATCCAAAACACAACACCTAACTTTTCTAATGACACTTATCGCAGCGTGTTCGTCGACCATAGAAGTTCATTTGCGAAACCTCAACAATGAACTGGTACAGGAAATGCACTCAAGTACACCCAAAAGACCACACCAACATCAAAAATAACAACCAAACATGAATCTGTCAACGCTGTTCACAGTTTCATTTTCCTCCTTCTTTGATGCTTCTGTACAAACATGTATATCTGATATGGACACATATAACTTTTCAAATGACACCTGTCAAAGCGTGTTCGCCGTCCTTAGAAAAAAGTTAAAAAAATTCAATGTTACGCATTTAAATATAAGTAACATGAAGTCAACATTTTCAGAAATGCAGTATCGGCTACAAAACAAAACAGTTGAAATTATGTTCCTTTCTTAGACTTGACTTAACTTGATGTCTCATATCGGAACACATTATGTAAGCTCAGATTACACGTTTCAGACAACATCGAAACACTCATGTTGGTGGACTGGCGTTGTTCTACCGCTCTGATATTCCATCTAGAAAAAGAAATGACATAGGAAAAAATCAACATAGTTATTGAAGTGGCATGTAAGAAGTCAAACATATTAGTCATGTTTATCGCATTTTAAATTTGCATTTATCATTCTTTGAGAACGGGGATAATTGATTTGATTTATGCGCAACCTAGTTCGACTACTACTTTGTTGTTAGAATTTCAGAGTTTCCATATTAAACAAGAAAAAGATATATCACAAATATCTTCTTTTTTTTTTTAAATTGAAAACATTGGACAGTTGTAGACAACAACACAATCTTGTAAACAAAGTGCAAAAACCCAAATGAGGTTAGGTTTTTAAACTTTTAAACCGTTTTTGTCCAATAAATCAGCCGGCAGAACATCATTCAGATTAAAACGAATTCTGAAACAAATAGTTTTAATTTATACTTTGTAAACGGGCATCAGAAATTTAAAAAAATGTAGTCATTTAACAATAAAATTACAATCTTTAAATGTTTCAATGTAAACAGGTCCACGGGGCTTGATAATATAGCTACTCAGATTAGGCGGCACAGCACTTACTTCGCACTTTACTAATTAAATTATTTGGTGTTGACATTGATTTTGAATTATATTTTGAAGTTCACATAAAAAGAAAAGAAAGCAACCATGCCGCTCAATGTCTCAAAAGAGTTTACATCTTTGTTATAAACTTACATGTTTATTGTCATCGTGCAAAAGCGCGACATCTATATGTAATCGGTCTGAAAAAGTCCTATGGATGGCGCAATATTGTTTTCATACATTGCATTTCTGTTATTTTTCAACTTTGGTTAATATCAAAATTATATGAGATGGTAGTTTAAAATGTTGCTCATCATTACCTGTCACTTGAAATAATTCCCGCTTCATATGTGTATGTATATGTTTGTTTAATTTAAATTGCATTTTTACGACTATGTACTATGTGCAAGTCAAATGCTAGTCTGTTGTTTGTATTCGGATCTATACAAATGCGTCCAAAGACTATTCATTACTTTATAATTTTACGATATGAACATTTGACGAAATTACATTTTTTTTAAATATAAACGTTTTGCAGTTTCTTGGTCTTTTTCTTGTTAGGCAAAAACATTCCATTGTTAAACATGACATCGACGGTGACGTTTGATGCTTTGCATCAATGATCTCTTGTACATTTATACGGTCAAAATTTTTCGTACAGAGAAAACAGAAGATACAGAGCATATAGATTTGTTTCTGATGACTCCTAACAATTGTCACTACCTTTACTGCAGGATATGATAGTAAAGAAAGAATAAAAATGCAATTTTATATTTATATTCTGCATGTGTCTTTATAAAACTCAGATGTCTTTTGGGATGGTAAGAATTGTAAATGTTCCATTTGTCTGCATACTTAGACCTTCAGGGTTACACATAGCTATTTGAATCTTTCAATGCGCACATCTTCCCTATAGTTAAAGTTTTTACGTTTCTGATCGGTCTAATATCTGATAATCTGATAATTAATTATACATCTTTTTATTTCTTATCTTGACATTTGGCAGATTTTCAGACATATTTGTGTAATTGAGTTTTATTATATTACACTTATCGTTTGCATGCTCGAACCTAGCCTACTATATTTTACATTCTTTGTTTCTGCGAATAAGAATCCAAAGAGACGGTCATAGCATGACTTACATGGTCATTATTTTTCAATGACGTCACTTCTGTCATCATAAGGTACTTAAGAAAACGTCAGCGCTTGGACATTTTTTAGTCAAATAAATCGGTTTCTATTTCATTGCTTGCATTTGAGAAGTGCGAGGTTAGAACTCTATAAAACCGGTTAAAGCATCCCAGTCGGTCCTTTCTGACGACTGACTGTTCCAGTCCGGTAACTGTTGAGTTTGCTCTTTTTGTTAAATGGCTCATCATAGATTTGTTCGTGCTTTACATTTGGCTTACATGAGAACACCTTTGTCCTGTGCCTTGTCGGAGTTCGATATATTTTGCAATGCTCATAAGACTTTGTCATATATTCTTACATCATATTATTATAACACTTTACCTACAAAACTTGTATATAATTGGGCCCATGAGCACAATAGAACGCCATTAGAAGAGCCGAGAATAAAAATCACTGCTTCACAATCGATTAAATCAGTATACTTTTTACTGAAATGGATTGTTTACTACAGATCAAAGGGTTGTATCATGGCCTACATTTTACTTTGATGATACAAGATGATGTAAAAACACAACAAAGCAACCAGAAAGCAAAGAAGAAAGCACAGTAGCAGGTATTCTGGTTTCAAGCCTAATTATCCTCTTGTTTTCGGTGGTGCCATGTAGTAATCAGTGTTGCTTCTTTTTTGTTTTTGTTCTGAAAACGCATCGCATCCATTATTAGTTTACAAATGTTATTGAATAAGGGAGACCATAGCTTGGTTTGGTAGAACCACCGGCGCATCTCAGGTCCGCTTATAAACTTTTTTGCATAAGAGTACTCATCTAGATTCTTTGACCGTCGTACTGTGAGTCTATAGAGTTAGATGTGTCATCGATTATTTCCAATAGTCACCAACAAAATTGTTAAAGTTGATCTTTGTTTTCCTTTTATTTCCTTCTAGACGATGACAAGTGAATGCACTATTATTGTTCCAAATGACAATTGAACAATTAAGATATCTATCGACCATGAAACCTCAATCTTATCGTTCTACAAATTATACAAACCAGAAAACAACTATAGGTCATCATGGTCATCATGGTCATCATGGTCATCATCATCATCATCATCATCATCATCATCATCATCATCATCATCATTGTCGTCGTCGTCGTCGTCATCAGTTTATTTTTTAGCATTAATTATGATACTCTGTTATGGTAATAAAATTTGATAAATAAAAATAATGAACTATTGCACTTATCCAACAAACATACTAAGTTGCAAAGCATTTTTTCTCATTTCATTTTAAAAGTTTAAGAGATGCTGGTCAACGCATGGTAAATTTTGTATCCTGGACTACAATTTTGACTCATATGTATCTAGTGCAACAATGCATTAGGTAAAATTAAATAGATTTTAATTTTAAACTGAAATATATATTTAAACTTTTGTTTTTTACCTGCAGATTAGATCATATGCGGATCGCAGTTCTATTTTACAGAGGCTAAAAGAAAACAGAAATAGCAAAACAACAACAACAACAATCAGGCTAATTGTTTTCATGCAAAATTATTGCCCCCCTTGATTGAGAGTATTTCTGGCGACGCGTTGGAGTGACACTGATATATGGAATTCTCACTGAAATTTGGACATGGAGAAAGTCTTATAGTGAACTTTCTAACCTTGATCAAATAAGGGGCCTAATTAGGTAAATGGCGTTGTATTTTATGTATTTATTTTAACATTTATTTCTGTGATTCTGTAACGTTCATTCAAACATGGCAGAGATTTTGGTTTATTGCTTTCTGTTATTAAAATTTCTACCTTTAATCGAAAGTAGATAGGAATGCTCTTCCGCACTTCCTTTGATGTTCGGACTGCATGTTAACAAACTGAGATTATCTATTAGTAACGAAACAGTCCATAGCCAGAAAAAAAAAATTTTTCTGGACGACCCATTGAGTATGCACGGTAAGGTCTGACTTTAAATGCAATTTTAAAGCAACATTTAAGATAATCACAATATACATAAACGATTTTTGTAAAGTCCGCGCAAATCACAAAAAAGTATTCCAGTGTTACCAGAGCAAAGTGCAGGAATGCTTGTACAGCTTCTATGAATAGTTTGTGGTCAAAAGATAACTGTTTGTGTCACTGAGTTTTTATTCCTTGTCCAAGAATTTTATTTCACAAAAAGTTTGAAAAACAGAATATGTTCAGACTAATTCCTTACACCCAGATTGACTAAATAGCAGTATTATTCTTGGTTACTATTAAAACATTGTTTCCATATGTAGTATTTTCGTCCTATATTGAATGGCATACTACATTTCAATTGATTGCAATTTTTTAAGTATGTTATTATAAACCACAGTAGTACATACTTACGGCATAACATTACTTTGTTGCAACATTAATTCCATCGTAATTAAGGACATGCCATATAGTTTTGATTTTGCTGTTTCTCTTAGTTTGTCTTCACCAATTCCACGTTAAATGTGTGACGAAGGTTAAATTCAAGAAATAATTAAGGAATAAATCGTTGATTTTTGACGTTCATCGGCTGATAGACCGTGTTGGGCTGTTTTAAATGTACGTGTAGTCCGATGTAGATTGAATAAAAAAGTGACCTACATATTCTTCACAATTATGAGGAACACGGAATAAGCCGGAACATTGCATGTGGTAAAAGTAACACAGAAACAAATTAATATATGTGTATATACACTTTTGAAATCAAATCACGTCCACTCATATATTTAAAATCGGGGCTATGAATCCGTAAACAGTTCTTATCAAATGCGCCTAAGTAACGCGGGCATTACCAAGACATGTATCAATAGCAGGCTTGCCTCTGCTTTTATGACCGCTTACATATCAACACGTGTACTATGAGCGCCATGCACATGAAATGCTGTAACATGGTTGAGCATTGCCTTGCTTTTAAGTAACATCAGCGCCCTCTGCAGCTAAAACGAGTTTCTATATATGGTAAAATTGGTCGGTCTCGACAACATGCTAGCTTATCCAAACAGCACGTGTAATCCAAGAAGCATCTGTCGCATGAGCAAACACCAGTGCATTATACAAAGAGAATTGTTTACATGCACATTTGCCAATATTTGAAACAAAAGTTATTCGAAGCTGTGTTAGGAAAGCTTCTTGTCAGTTTGTTCTTTTATTATCGGCTGTTCCTGTTGTTGATTTTATTAATGGACTACCAATACCGATATGATGTGATTTTGATATATTTATTTGCAATCCGATTTTTACAACTTATTCAATGTTGTCAATACCAATATACGTCTTAGAAGAAATTGCAATTATAAATACTTTGGTAATATTTAATATCAGGCTAGTTTTATGGATAACAATTCCTGTTTAACATTTAAAGCATTTACTTGACCGACAAGAGCCGATGCATTGATGTTAAAGCCATAATAACGTTTCGCCAACCGATCGCTTTACATCGTACGTAACAATTAAATTAATAGAAGGTTTACCAATTATACTCAATATAAGCAACATACTTTTCGCGAAATTACGGTGTCAAAAATATGCTAGCCTCGAAAATAGAAGAAAATGCTCAAATGGGATAGAGACCAACATGCCTGATTTTGTTTCGTTCGAACCCGAAACCTGTGGTTTGTCAGTCTATAGTTTTACCAACTGCGCCACTGAGTTTTTGCATATGCATGTTTTTTATAGTTGTATTATACATTAATGGCACAATGTTTACATAAAGATTTAATAAAGAATGTATTATTATTTAGACAAAATTTCTACCGACACGTATCAAATCATCATACGTTCAACAAAATATAAAAATGTAAAGAATTTTCTGAAAACCAACATTTTCCAATATGTTTGGTGCGAAGTGAAAGGTCATCAAATTAAAAAAAAATCCGAAGCAGTACAAAAGGTATCAAATGCCTACATAAACTTGTACATCTTTTAAAACAATGTTTATGTTATAAAAAAGTCACACTAAATGAAATACACATTTTTAAATGATAGAATATAGTATCCTCATTCTTTTGAGACGTAAACAGAATTTAGCACAAAAGAGGGTTTACCGATCCTTGCTCTGGAACTATTAATTCGGCTTATGTCCACTACACTGAATGTGGAGCTGTATAAAGCAACAATACCACACAAGCGTTCAAGTTTATCTTTCATGCGGTGCCGTTTCGGTCGTGTAGCATGCATTAAGCTTGTCGTTTGCATGTATTCACCATTTCGTGTGAGTGAGCAAATCTTGCATCCCTTGCATTAATGTCTGCTTGAAAGAACGCCCAGCGTCTTATACATATTGGTATCAATTTGTCCGATTACGAGCTCCGGAAGAGGGTTTTGTTGTACAGTCTTTAGACACAGACTCGATGTTTTGTACACGAATACAAGAGAATAAGGTTTACGAGTTCCGGAAACAAGCACAGATTTCGTACTGGATTTGACACCAGGTACCGGGATTACAGGTTCATAGACGGGGCGCTACAACAAAAGGCTCACTTCCGGGAGTCTATCCGCGCCTACCATGACGCCATATAACATGCTCACTTCCGGCAGCCACGGGAGAATCCAACCTATTCTCTAACGAGGGCTCAAACAATACCGATTCCCTTCCGGGTATCTGGAGCTCCTGTCTAAAAAACAGCACTTCCGCTTTGGCATCGCGTATCCGACGCTGGCACCGATTCACTTCCGGGAACCAAACTACATATAGAATCATTGCTACAGGTAACAAAAAACTACTTGAAATACTGTATGTCCGAACTACTGGAAAGCTACTCGGACTGGACGTGCTTGGCTTATCGTGATCAATCACGAAACCACCGTATTCGACGGCTCTAGCATCTGTCGATATGCTTAATCTCACATAACGACTTATACCTAATTCCTTTCCCTTATCGTTCAACAATCTTGCATTCTTTCGCCAAAACAAGAATTCTTCAACAGCCCTGTCGCTAACCTTGACAAAAGCGTTCCAACTCACACGACTGTCTATGCATCTGTGCAAATGCCTAGTCTTGCGGCAAACCACTTTTCCTACATCGCTTTGCAAGGAAACAATTTGGCAGACCACGCCAGCTAAACAACGGACGTTTCTAACGTTGAACTTATAGCAGCGTATCTGGTATACCACAGAGTCTGAAACTGACTCAAGCCTGCCCAATCTTTCTGCATTAATAAATAACTTGTTTGATTCATAATCCAATATATGGCCAAGCCAAGTCCCGACTTTGGATGGAACCCAATGCATTTCTCTTCAAATAGCAGAAAACCAAACTCACAAATTGACTTCCGTATGAAACTACTTGTTTCCAATGCTTTTCCGGCATGTACATGCCCACCGCTGCCATCATCAAGGAACATTATAATTCTGTGACCCAGCGACCTCTAGTACGTAACGATTGCACGCAAACATTTCGTGAAAATATGACCGGCTGTAGTAATACCAAATGGCAAAAGAATTATACACATAGTATTTGTTCTCCCAATAGAATCCTAAAAACGCTCGATGTTCTTCAAATATATCCATAAAATGATACGCACTTTTTAAATCAAATGTAAAAATTTAACAACCAGGCTTAAATAAACATTCTGCAATTTTGATTTCCTCAAACTTAATTTTAAATAAATGTAAGCAATTGTTAAAGTGTCTACAAAACTAGCCTTGATTTACCGCTCCTATTACACGCTACTGTAAATGAGTCTACTATGTGCGGCCTGTCAGATACGATGCTTACTACGCCCTTGGTTACAAGGGGGGTAACCTCTGCAGTTACCAAACTTTGTCTCTTGCTGACTTATTATTACGAAGTTGTACGGAATCTGACTGTACATTTAATGGTAATTTATACCCGTTACTGACAACATCAAGAATATATTTGTCTCCAGTGACATCCGTCCACTTATTGAAATGGGTTCTCAAGCGCCCAACTGGCGACACCAAATTTGATTTACTTTTAGCCACGTTACTATTATGTGATGAAACAGTCGTATCAGACATGTCACTGACAACGAACGGCGTGTTTTTCGAAACCCAAAGTCTGAGGCGTGCCCATGCCCGTTGCAGCATAAGAATCATTGACTGTCGTTTCCGAGACCGATGATATAGTATTTATCTTGTTATTCTGCTGGCTGCTGCTGACGCTATTTTGCGGACAGTCGCACTTCCAATGACCCGCCTTTTCGCAACGGAAACAGAGCCCCGGTCGCCGAGTCTGCGGAGATGTATGTGCCTGGTTTTGATGCAGACGGAACTGCTGAACACATGTTACAGTCAACCCTTGCGCCCCTTCTCTTGCTGTCTGCCTTTGCATTCCTGGTCGCACGGGTTTCCGCCTTGAAGATATGTTTCTCACTGTCACGGGCGATGGGGTTCATCTCGTACTCAGACACCACGCGCCAGCCGAGCTCTGAAGAATCCGCCAACAAGACCAGTTTCTAGCGGTGTTTCAACATGTCTCTGGCTGAAATATTGATAAATCTTCGTTTCTTACATTTCTCCACCAATCACATATGTAAAATGTGAGCCCTATCTTACACCCAAAGCAAAACCTGTCGATACGCTACTGGCACGTGTTTCTCGCTCCATTACTACAGTACTTGAGTTGGAAAATATTTAGTGTAAATACCTTGTATCTTTTTGTTGTAACGCTATGGTGGCAGATTCAATACTCTCAAGTACCCGTGCTTTAAACTTAAACTGTTCCTCGTTGCTTTTCCTTTTAAACTTATGCGCGTCATGCAAAGTATTTAAAGGTTTTGAACTTATCTGAGGAATCATGCCCCCAATGCTGCTGACTAATTCTTGGTTATCCTCCTTTACAACCTCCCTAATCTTCCTGCTCGTTCACTTCTGCCGAATCCATGCTGGCAACCGTGGTGAAATATTTCGTTATAAAAAAATGAGAAAACGATGTGTCACGATCGAAGTCTAGCATAGAACTGATTAAAACCACGTCACCCGTGCTAATACCCGCCACTGACCGCTCCACAGGTCACATAATACACATTCTGCCCCTATGTGATTCGTAATGTATACGTAACGAACAGAACTTAAGTAGCTCCTGCACATTTGAAGACTGTTGTGTTGCCACTTAGAAATAATGCAATAGCTAAATCAAACTGATTGAACAATGCCTTAAATATCCACATAAGACTTAACAGTCAAACGCAAAGTTTTGGCTCAAATCAGAACTACTCTTGATTTCATTTTAATCTATTGACATTAGCGACGTGTGTATTTAGCAACGTGTTATCTCTACAGACCATATAAAAAGGTCTTGGAGGTGGGTCGGATATTGGCTACCATCTGCCGGGGCTACCTTTCCCCAATATCATACCCGATACCTATTTCTATGATAACATATTAATTTAGATGTCATAAATTAATCATTTTACTTAAGCCGTTCAACTTGAGATAACATATCAATCTGACATTGAGTTTATTTATAAATCATAATAAAAGAAAAGAGTCCAGTATTACAGTTTATATCCACAAAAATTTACCTAATATATATTGCATTCAATAAAAAGAATTCGAGCGAGCGTGAGATTTGGGAGTTGTTGGTGTATTTTGTCAGCACTGGAAAATTTACTGGAGGCATTATGTTTGCTTTTGAATTATCAGTGAGGGGTTTGGTTCATTAATGACAAAATGACTGGAAGGATCCTAACCACTTCTTGGGCAAGAAGTTTATTGAGCTTGAATTATAAATGTGATGATCATAATAACAAACACTCCTCCCCGCCTACTCTTCAGAATTATCATCATCATTATCATCATCATCATCCCCACCACGACAACCATCACGCCTACCACTATTGACACCACTATCAGCACCACCACTTCTAAGCCCGGTAGCTTAATAAGTAAACATTTGATATTTTATCTCCCCACACCCTCTTATTATTTAGGGTAGCAAATTGCATCTGGTACTACGTAATGAGCCACCCTACTCCGTCCTTTGGATCACCGTCTGCAGTGTAATCAAAGTCAGCAGCTTGCGAAATGGCCCAGAAGGGGATTGGACAAAATGCCCTGGACGAAATCTCCCGAACAAAATCCCATTCAGTAATTTTGAAATAGATGGACGAAATCCGCTCTAAATTTTCTAAAGTGGACAGAATCCCCTCCGTGAACTTTCTAAGGCGGACAGAATTACCTCATTAATTTGAAAAAGGCGGGCAAAAATGGTTCGTGCAGCGTGCTTTTGGTTACCGATAATGTTAAATGAACTTGATTTTGCACCTCTGCATGTGCTGTATTGAAAACATTGTTTATTGCAAACAGCGAAGAATGTTATAATTATAAAAATTGCCTTCGTCTATCCATCTGACCATACTGACGAAAGGCAAAAGGGATCTTTTCCAACCATTTACAAAAAAACCCTGCGCAGAACCTTCTAGAATGTATTAAGTTGACATGTTACTCGCACACTGGTAAGGGGAATATGTTTGTTTTTAGGGTTACGTTTGCTATTCCTACTGCAAAACATGTACAACATTCTTACATTTAGTTGCTGGATTATTTGTTATGTAAATAAATATCATCCACGGTCTTTCTTTAACTTTTCATTTTATAAGATTTCTTTTGGAAGTACGTAGTCATTTGGAAAGTGGGTGCAATGGTTTAATTGGTATGTACGAAGTTGTTTCGGGTTTTGATAATAAGAGCGTCCATAGAATTGGATTATGAATAGTGATTATCATATATTTTTGCTTTCAAACCTTGTTTTGAGGAATAACACATTTAATTTTAATCCTTGCATATCACCTTTAATGTCTTTTGCAAATTACATATATTTTGACGCATTAATTTAAATATGTATATATTTTTTGCTAACCAGGATAGTTAGAAAACATGTTTCTATTCATGATCTTAATACACTTTGTATTCGATCTGGTATTCATGCCCTATTTTGTGCATTAAAAGTCAAAATTTGAAATCACTTGTTATGGTGGACTATGAGGAGGAAAAATATATAAGTATATTTACGTAGTTCCTTTTTCTTATCTTTACATCAAGAATAAGATCTTTACATCAAGAATAAGCTACAACTTCTCTGGCCATTTTTTTCTTGATTAAAAAATCATTTACAATCAACAGTTTTGGGTAGTTGTTCTAATAGAAATAGCACTTCCCTCTCATCTAGAAACTATGTGGACACTGTTTTTCAATGACGTCACAACTTTCGCCTTAACTTATTAATGAAAACGTCAGTGCTTAGACATTTTTTATTCAAATAGATCCGTTTTCTTTTGATCTTGCATTTAAGAAACCCCTCAGGAAATGCGAGGTTAGAGCTTTGTAAAACCGGTTTAGGCACCACAGTCGGTCCCTTCTGACGACTGATAGTTTCAAGGCGGTAGCGGTTTTGTTTGCACATTTTATTATATGACTCATCACAGCTTTATTCTTACTTTAACATTTGACTTGCATGTGAATACCTTTGTCCTGTGCCTTTAGTTACATGTCTCAGATCTCATAGAACTTTGCCATATATTCTTATTTATATTATGTGCCTCCTTTTATTCAAAAGGACCACACTTGAAGACCGCATATTGATCAACCTTCTCAACACGAATGCCATTAAAAACATTAATAAAGGGATTTATTTTATCGACTTAGCTAGTATCATTCATAAACATGCACCATCAAAACCCATTCATTTGTTATAAACCCAACTTACTTTGAATTACAGCCATATTTAGCAGAATAATTACTCTCAATATTCTTGTAACTGTTCCACTTCACCTGCCTGTTATTTACCTTCGTTCCATAACTTTACCGGGGATTTAAACATTATCAATGACAATAAGTAACCCTTTTGACTGAAATTTGTTGCTTATGCAATATATAAGAGGTAAAACACGGATACAGAAGAAAACATATATTTTATTGACGTAAACTGTACAGCTTCTTTTCAACATAAAGAAAATAAGCACTCAATAGCACTCAATACTTGAACAAAGTCTTTTTCAAGATAATAAATAATCGCGCCAAATGATTCCACCCTTGAAGTTTTTCGAAGGAAGCTACTTATAACTTGAAACACATAAAACAGTAATTTCAGATTTTCACTAGTACTAGTGGATAAAGCCAATAATAACATAGTTTTGTCGGGCCAATGTGCTACAAAAATCTACTGAGTGCTAAGTTTTCCACCGCAGATCTTACATTAGCACCAACGTTGACATGATTACAGTCATTAATAAGCATAAATAGATGTTGCAAACATTAAATATAATGACCGAATCCAAAAAAGAAAAACTTCATTCAGTGTTCTGAATTCCTTGGCTTAACATTATATCTTATAAGTCTTACGTACTGCAGTACGTAATCACGATGCTAGATGTTGTGATCGACTGTACAAAAGTTCTGGAATTAACATTCTGGTCTATACGAATTCCTCAGAAGTCTAAAACAAGTTTCGTACTTTAAATTTTAACTGATCTGAAGTTAATACTTATGATGTATCTACGCTGTACATTTCTGTACCTCATTAACAAGAAAGCAATGTTTATACATGCATGTAATGAAGGTAATGCTTTTCTACCAACACTTTCTTAGATCATACTGTGTGGCCGGTATGGATGTTTATATAACATAAAATTCGGTAACACTTTATTTAGACAAGTAATTGGTATGTATGGCCTTGGGAACCAACTGTGCAACTTTGATTAGAGTTTTGTTTTTATACTGCTTTGAACGTTATTTTGTTAACTTTATCCCTTTCTAACCCAAGCCACATTATAGAAGATTCCAATTCAGCGTCACGACAATATTCCTATTAAAGATAATCCCGTCTTTGCTCCAATGATCTACCTGATTTACTCTTCGGAACTTACCATTTATAAAACTAATACCTGACATTTAAAAGCAGCATTTCTAGACATTGAAATATTATATCCAATGACAACATCTCTACTACATCTATGAAAAGAGAGAAGATCTCGATACATTCAAACTTGAAAGGTTTGCATCTAGAAATCAGTTTATCACTTCAAAATTGTCACAGCAAGGCTTTTGATTTCACAAGTTAAGGAATGCGTTTCAAAACTCTATCAACACAATGATTTTATTTCCTTAAAACATAAGATTAGTATGAAAACACTTATGCAGCAAGGCATAAACAATCCTGCATTTTAAGGAAAAGTTTGATACAAGGAAAACAAAATCAAACGTCTCAATAACATGTTTGACCTGTTTAAACATATTCAGGAAAGTTATTGCTGATTGTTACAACCGGGGAATCATTTTACTGCACAGCTTGCGACTGACACTTTTACAGTCAGAAACTTGAATTTGCTTTTGAATAACGCGATGACCGGACAGATCGTTGAGACTACCTAAATACCGTGACTTAAAGTCATAATTTGACAATCACTGTTGTTATTCTTCATATCTGCAGCTGTGTCGTATATAGGTGAGACAATTGAAGCAGTCTTCATACCCTTTACGTGAGATTATACAATAGGTATCTTTTTACATCTTTTTTTTTTTTGCCTTTATTAAATAATATACCAACTGCGGATAAATCCTGGGCCTATGATAACAAAGTAAATTGGATGTCATGTTTCATCTCTTCACAATACTACGTTTTGTTATTATTGTTTGTTTTTGTTGTTGATTTTGTTTGTTGTTGTTTTGGATTGGGTTGGTTCCTAAAGCATTTCTTCGTGGTTATTATATTTCACATTTGAATTCGGACATAAGACGACTCTACACTTTTATCGTATGACGTCATTAAATTGTTCTTATTAAACATCGTCGTTTGCACTGTTTTACTTCAAACCACTGTCTAGTTTGCAACTTTTAACTTGCAGTGCCTGTTTTCTCAGAACTGTACATATTGTAAATATGTTGATAGTTGATTAGAATTGGAGTGTTTTAACTATTTATAACTCCCGATGCATGTGGTTGCGGTTAATTGTTTCACTTTGATGGGATATTTCTATTTACACTGTTTTTGTGTGAGGAAAATCTTCAGGAAGTTAGAGGTTAGATCGTTCCACAAACCAGGTTTAAGCACCCATATCGGTTCTTTTGCCGAGTGATCGTTCCAAGGCGGTAACTTTTGGCTTTTCTTTGTGTGTATGTGTGTGTGTATGTGTGTGTGTGTGTGTTTGTGTGTGTGTGTGTGTGTGTGTGGGGGGGGTAATGTCTCGTCTCTGAGTTTTTGTCATTTGTTTTGTATGCCTTTATCTAGAGGTAGATCAGATTTAAATATATGTAGTTAGTTTTGTAGAATATTTTTATATTTTCCTGTTCACTTCCCTTCCCTTATTATTATTTAAACATCGCAGATTGACATTATCCGTCAACCAAAGCTTGCTAGTTTCCATATTTAGATTCTATGAATTCATCAAACTCAGAAAGATTGTTAAATGATATCAAATAGTGTTTGCTTAACCAGAATTATTGTTACTATACATACCGATATGCAATTGTTTGCTATGAACAAAATTGCAGCCTATACTGAGATAGTATGCATCTATCACTTTAATTGGATCTACTAAAACTCAGTTCAGTTGATAACTAGCAAACTAAGCTTACAAACAAGTACCAGTAATTTATTAAATGGACTAATAACCTGTCTTTTCCCGTCTTAGAAACTTCACTGACTAAAATTAAACTATTAACATTCCTTTCATGGAATCTTCTTTTACAAAGTTTGATAAAAACATCACATGTACAATGCTTAATTAAATTCAATTATGTCGTGCTTACATTATGATAATTGTGTCTAATGCAGGGGGAAAACTTTCACACAGCCGTTAACAACTTGAATCTCTAACTGGTGTGTTTGAAGGAGTAACTATTACTGCATAGAGTAGAACTTTAACTATGCTTCCATGCAACGTCCTCCAACACAATTAGGAATCAGATCGCCAACTTTCATGCGGCAAAATCCAGAACAGAAAATACATTTCTTCAAGATGTGTGAAAAATATTCAAAGAGGTCCACAAAACACAACAGTGTGAAACGTTGATAAATGTTGAGTACTGTTGAGTGCTGTTGGAAGATATTAACCAAGTAATACTGAGAGAGATGAATGTTGTGTTCTGTTTGTACAAAGATAAATATGAAGTTGTAATGTCTTACATAGCTATTCGATTTAGACATATGTTTGTTTATTTCCTGATTTTGTACAATACCTACACGAAAATAAATTAATTCAAAGCACTACAAGCGGGTACGTTTATTGTTTAAAACATGCGAATTTTTAAATTATTTTACAATAATCAAGTGATACATTGTCTATACAGGCGATATGTACTTCTTCATAATTTGATCATCAATTATTAAATAGAATAACATTCAACATGATTCATAAAATATGTCATTATTTACTTCTTTCGTAATGTTTTCATGTTAGGTGAGTTGAGATAATTGTTATTTTCTTATTTATCATATAACTTGATAGCGTGTATTTAAAGTGTAACGCCTATTGGTTATTTAACTATTTATAGTCGCAAATGTTTGTTGACATGATTCTGTTTTAAGCTATGACGTCGTTTCCAGTGCCGAAATTCTTGATTCAAAGTATATTTTTAGTATTATTTAAGAAGCAGTTTCTTTGGGGATGTGATAAATATAACCAAACATCTAAGTGTAATGAATACTGAAAATATAAAACTAGCAGGGTGAAACAATACGAAACACTGAAAACCCAACTTCGTATCTTTTCTTCAATCACGGTTTCTTTTTAAGCATTTAATGAACACTCAAATACTCTATTTATCACAGGATTATTTATCATAACTATCTTGCAATTATAAGGAAATTATGAAAAAGATATTACTAGTAATTGGCCAGGGACTAATTTAAAAAACAAGCTTGCAACCAAGCAAATTAAATCATTTACTACTTGAATGTTTATAAACATAATCAAAGCTGTTTCCATTTTCAAAGAAAATTTCGAGACAAATTCCTAAAAATGGGAATCAGAGTATTATATGTTTTTAGTTGCTAATCGGATTTCTATTTGATGTCAGATTTAATGTTTTACTGTAAGTTTGAGTTATCATGTTACTGTCTTCGTAGTAGATGTATGTGTGGTATTGTAATAAGAAATTATTAAAATAACATTTTTATAACATAGTTTTTAAATAAACTGAATAAAAGTTGAAGCATTCCCTGCAGATGTCTGACATTATTAACCATTTCATTTACCAAATTCACGCCTTTGCAACACATACACAATTATCTCTCTGATCTTTTGTTCTCAAATATACGTATATTTGAATAACTATTTAAATAGTCTTAGAAAATGTCAACAAAATAATGCGAACTTTCAAAATCATATACATGTCATGAAATAAGAGTGATATATCTTATTTTCAACTATATTAATGATATAGGTATTAATAAATATACATACACACAATATTCATTCTTCAAAGAAAAAAAAATCCTTAGTAAACAATTTATTTATTAAGTGCAAATAGATAACATGCATTTAAATACTATTTGCTTATGTGAACAAAAAATAAAATATAAAACATTATCAACAATGCACAGTATAAATAAAATGTTTTATGTAAACTTCGTAATAATAATAAAAATACTGACACGTAAGTAATTTTAAATTATTTATATGCTGATTATTATTCATTTTAATTATACAATATCATAATAAACAATCACATAACATTCAACAAAAGTTTAAAGTTTGAGCTAAATGGAAACGTTATGAAGATGCTATTACATATTAGTCTAAAGTTACATCAGGAATTGTAGCAGTATGCGTAATTAGGAAATAGTATTTGAATATATTTTAAAGACAGTACATTGTGATAATCTTAACTATACATATTTTAAGTGTAACAAGAATAACTGCCATGAAAATCTTTAAATTCTAGGTTTGTCTGCGGTATGTCGTTGCGGATTATTGTGCATGCAACACAACTTTCTTGCTTGTTAAATTGTTACTTGTTTTTCTCTACATATTTCGCTTGAAAGATTTTATTTAATGAACTCGGCAAAGTCGAAATTCACTTACTATCCTATTTTCACTGCAAATTAACAACATTGTCTCACTAATGCTTACATTACGTTTGCGCTTGAGCGCGCTCTATCACACACAACAATTTGAGTTCGCAGGTTTAGTAGGCGTATTACATTGACAGAATGTAAACATTCGAAACCATATGGTCACGTGAGGCACGTGGTAAGCTCTGTGGTCATGTAATACATTATTCAAACATCCAATCTTTTGCGCAGGTTTCACAAATGGTCTCATCGAGGTTGAAGATGATTTATTTGTCCAAGAATTGTTAATAACAAGAAATGGACGCTGGAGATTATAACAAGTGAGATTTGTTGTTAAATTCGACTTTCAAACGCGGTTAATAATATTCAACAACTCATTGACGACATAAGTATTACATACTTGTACTATGCGTTTCGATGTTTCTTTCTCTTTTTTTAATGATTGATATTTAAAATCGTGTTTGCAACTAGCCATCATTGTTTTAATAGCGTCATTAGGTGTTTGTGTATTTGCCATTACTTTAGGTATAATGCTGCATCGCTTTGAAGTTTCCTTCGTGTTTGGGAGGCCCATTTTTGTTTTACAGATAGTATTACTTAACCTTAATTGATATGGATAGAACAGTCAGTCCAATGTCATATTTATACATAATATTAAGTCATTCAAAACCTTCGAGCTGCAGGTATTACTTCATTGTCTTACCTATTTTCTATGCTATTTTTTGGCTGTTTTGATTTTTTCGTTTATTGACTAACTCCCGATTCATTTGTCTTCGTATGATGAGATTATTTGGTTTATTATACTTCTGAGGAAAAACTTCATGGCGGGCGCGGTTGGAGCTAAAATAGGTTAGTTTAATTAACAAACAATATTCATTTCCATAAAAAACGACAATGACAGACCTGAAGACAATCAATGCGTTATTTGGTGCTTGCAGTTTATATAGTAAGATATAATCTAAACGACACAATGAGTGTTAAATTAATTATTTAAAGTAATAACATAAACTAGGTAATACAGATGGTCGTTACACACAACATTTATAAACATATTTCGAAATTTTAACTATGTTGCAATACATGTAACAGCATAACATAACAGTGAAAAAACTGAGTAAACATAACATTATACAAAAATCATTATAAATTTAACAAGAAAATGTACCGTTAAATGCCATCAAATTCAAAAGTAAAATAGGTGTATGCGCAATATAATGACATCGTATACACAGGATGGACGCGATCTATTTAAGCATTTCAACACTTTTTCAGCTTTATTTTTTTTTCTTTTGTGGTCGATAAATATAAATCAGTTATTATCATTTATGATTGTTTGTGATTGTTTAACAAAGTCAGAGGTCTGGTTAGTAACTTTACAAACATGGTATAGGACGTAACCTTGTAATAGTATTATCAATTTGTACTTGTTTTTTTTAAATTGATTCATCAAAAGCATCAATGTTTATTAATGCAATTTTATACGCAAGTGTAAAATACTGTGAGAGGAACCTCACGTTTTGTAAACATGGCCTTGTTAGCGATGGATAAATATATAAAACAAAAACTTCAAAACTTAAATTCATAAATCAGAAAAAGCAATGACTAAAACTGAATGCTATTTACAATATATGAAAATATGGCAGCATAACCTGATTATTGTCAAGTTGACGAAATACTGATGCATTTCTTCTTTCTCACTCGTCTATGTTGTTTACTTGAAGAAGTACACAATGCTGTAACATGCAAACATTTCATCTATTACCATTATGATCATATTTATACATTCATGGTCTTTGATTTATAAACATTTGCAAGCTAACAACTCGGCAAACACTGAGATACAACTTTCCCAAAAACATGGTAGTAAATAAAACGGAGAAGGTCTAATTTATTCATTGACCTCACAGAGCAATTATATTTTGTTGTTGCATACATCGGCATTCATGGATAGATCTAGTCCAAGCGTATTTCATGCAATGATGGTACAATGATATTGAATCGTTCCAGTGCGTGTTTTGCTATGGTGTAAGAGGTACAGAGAACAAACTTATGCACTTAATTTCTTATAATATTGCAAAATCTTCAGACTCTCACTGAAGTTATTTGTACTAAGAACAAAAGACCGACAACACGGAAACAAATAAGACAGTGGACTAGTATGTATTCTTTATTTCAAGATTCCTTTGAAAATACCAGAAGTTTGTCAGCATTTTTTTCCAACGGAAGCCAAGGCTGTAAACGATTGTCGCCGAGGAATTTAAATACGAAATTATAGTTGGCAAGGTTTTCTTGCTATTGCACTGAATACAAAATTGACAAAGAAAACAATAATGTATTCTAGTCATGTTTTAGCGAGGTGTAGATTGCTCCAGGAGTCATCAGGTCAAACTTCAGCTTAGTGTAGTCAGATTCGGTTTCAGTCCGTGTCGGCTATAAAAAGAACAATTTTAAATAATTTACATGTACATTTTATATACGCATTTAAGACTTTGCATTCTTATACTATGCAAATTAAAATTATATTACGAAGTAATATATGTTTAGTGATAACATCTACATTGTTACATAAAGAGGACGGCGAAGGAGTGTCCCTTTTCTAAACGATTGTGGCATCTTTTAGTACAGACAACTTCATATGACAGTTTACATTAGAAGCAATTTTTCTCCAGAGATAAAATAAAAAAAGGTATAGTGTACACCGACATTAAAGGCAATATGATTTATTTAGGTCAATGAAAGTTTCAATTCAATATTGATTTTTTAACTGGATTCAAATATCAATTTCTTTATTTTCTGCTTCTTTTTACTTACCTCTTCAGAGCAGTTTCCTTTATTGTTTACAACAGCTGACTCAAAATCATTTTCTGCTGCTAGAGGGATTGTTTCTTCCTGTTGTCTTTGTGGTCGTTGACATTTCGGTATAACATTGGCATATTCGTTTTCCTTCTTAGCTGATGAACAATGTACAATAACTCCGGCATCCCCCGGATCGTCGTTATTTGTGTCAGGATGAGTAGGATCATTATCGGTTCGGGCAACGTTGACAGCATTTTGTTCTGCAATTGACACAAACCGATATATAGTATTTAATGCGACACAGTTGGATGGATCTTGATTCACCAAATTACTTATGGATCCGCCCCTGCAATTACATATAAGTCTGAAGTGTACACGCGGAAAATGTCATGTGCAGCAGTTTCACATTACACAAACCACTATTGTTTTGGTAGTTTGTTTCTTCTCTGTGTCTTATTTCTATTTTCAATGATGTTTTGTATAGAAGCATTTTTGTATCTGGGTTATGTATACAATGAACAATGTTTATTGTTTTCAAAACTTAATCTACTTAACACAGTTAGAGTGAAATTGATGAAGACAGTTAGAAAATAAGTAAAACCAGAACTATTCGACATGTCTTTAATCCCGATGGAACTAATGCTATGTGCTACTGTGGTTTAAAATTGCACACTGAACGACATTAATAATAGAACTTAACAAAAGTTGCTGTCGAGTGAAAGGTTAAATGACATTTAATATAGGACCGAAACGCGACAAAATATCAAAGTGACTTATTATGGAAAGTAATATTTATTATTAATCATTGTGAATACTGGTATTTAGTAAATCTGTGTGTAAGGAAGTTATCCTAAGTCTAAACGTATTCTGTTTCCGCAAAGTATTCAAGTAATAAAAGCCTTTGACAAGGAACAAAATCTTGTGTCTGGTCTAAAGTTTGAACAAAGAAACCGCCTATCCCGAGTCCAACCTCTTAAACAAGAATACTTTAACCATGTCATTAAAGCTGTCTTGGTGTTTGACCATTTATATAATGATAATCTAAATCGTTTATAAGATCTTTTTGAAAGCGGGTCAAGCCGAGCTAGGATTTGAAGTCGGAATCATCCGATCACGAGTCCAGAACCTTAACTAAGAACATTCATCATATAACATGCGTTCTTGGTTGTATGATGCGTGTGTCTGTTGTGCAAGTGAATTGATCATCCGATTCTTTAACAAGATGCTTTTGAAAACTTGTTGTGACAGGGCTAGTCAATCGAAACACCTCGGATAGTTCAAGAATCATCTCTCGGATGTATGTAGGTAGTCGGATCGCCTCGGCCTTTTCCTAATTGGGACTGCTTTAGTGACAAACGTCAAAACAAAGATGACAGCTCACTACAGTATGAAGCCTGTTAAACTTTAATTTGTGGCGGCTTCAATTTTAAATCACCCAGGTTTAATTAACCCACTGCAGCTGACATGCAGCTGTCAAACGATGCTATTGTGTATGTTTGGTGCGATGTACCTTTAAGGCATATTCTTCTTCAGACTTCCGGCAGACAAACGATCTTGATTTCATTAAGTATAAGTGCACCAGATACACCCGAGAGAATTACCCGAGGAGTTCCGATTGAGGGATTGTGTTTGACTTTAAAACCTCCACTCTAAAGTCAAATAACCTAATCTATTCACTACTTACACTTCAAAGATGATATAGCAACATTCCTGCACGCTGGCAGCACTGGGAATGTGAATATTTACATTTGCGGCGGACCTGACAGAAATCGTTTATTTAAATTGCGAGTATCTTTAGATGTTGCATAAATATTGCACCTAGAATTTATGTTAGTATTCCATAACTAGGCTTCGCTCTAGAGTGCGTCGCCAATAATCACACATACGAACCCTGTCTCTGTTTCTTTCTTTTCCAGTAGACACAGGCGATTACATTCATGATCACTGCAACAGCAAGAACTGTCACAACAGCGCCAATCAGTTTGCCATGTCCATCGTTGGCAGCTGCTGATGTAGATGAATATTTATAAAATAATTAAAACATATTATTGTTTTAATTACGAATGCTACACATTATATTTATAGTATGTAGTTTTTGAAATACTTTTCCTTGTTAATTCGAACTAAATAAAATTTATGGTTTTGCCTGGAATATTGCGAAATTAAGTAAGTTTAAATGTTTGAGTCTAATTTAAAACAACATTAAACAGGCGGATGATGTCAATGTCGAAAACTTTATACTTTAGAACTTCACATTTACTTGTTCAGATTTTTAATAAATGAAAATAAAGTCTCAAGTTTTATACACAAGTACATAGTCTTACTTTTTCACAAAAGGGTCGAACGAGCTTTTAACCTGTCACTTTTTCTATCATCTAAATTAATATCCACATCATATAAAAATCAAATATATTAATCCATGTGAACAACTTACGTTTAAGTTTTTCGATAGATAAAACTTGAACCTTGAGTTTATAGATAAATAAGTATGTTCACATTTCGAAATAAATTTTATGAATGTCGCCAAAAATTATAACTATAACCTAAAATGCTACAGCTGGAAGTTAAACAATATCCACAAACCTTCGGGACATTTGACATCAGAATATGTCGCAGTAGGAGGCTCGATGAAAATGGGGTTGTCTGTGTGTAAAAGATGAAAAATGTATCATTGCATGCTTATTTACATCGTATTCCATAATAGTAATGAACATACGTGATTTATCTTGCAGCTCAGTTAACAGCCATGAGTGGCGGAACATTATATATAACCTATTATTTATTTCAATACGTTTCCTGACGTTTATTAAAATATGTCGCGGAAAAACTTTTGTAAGACTTTCAAGTTCTGATATTTTCAATGTAAGGAGTTGGTCCGAAAACAAGACAATGATTTGAAACAAGGGTTAATACAAACCTTGCATGTAAAACTAAACCTACATATTTACCTTACAGAAAATCTTTTTTAAATTACTAATATTATACACATGTTGTTTTTTAGTTTTTAACTTGTTTTTATTCTACAAACATAATGGCCTGGTATATTAATAAATAATACAACATATCCGGGTTTAATCTCGTATCAGTTTTCTACAGCATACATCATCATTGGAACGTTACCTTTTTTGGTTGCGTTTAACGACACACTATCAATCATACAGTTATCTTGGTACTGACTTCAAAATCCCACGAAGAAGTATAATTATATTCGGACTGTTTACCTATTACTTGAATCTGTATTTCATCTGTCGTTTTGTTCTCTGATCTTTTCTCTGTACACCGCAATGAGATTCCTCCGCTCATGGCCATGGTGATGTTACGTATCTTTAGAACAGTCTCGTTGTTAAAATAAGCCTGCTCCTCAGTAATGATGATGTTATCAATTTTAATGTCTTCTGTCTGGTTTCCATTCAGTCGACGTAAAATCCATTTACGGTTGTATGAGTTTGATGAGTTTAAGATGGCGTCAGCAGGCATGTATCGCAACTCTACAGTGTCTCCGACTACAATAGGGTCCCGTTTGTACATGTAAAGCAGCCCGCAGCCTTCAAGAGCTTTCAAAATGACATTTTTATTTTAAAAAATAACAATCACAGACAATTATATTGTAAAACAAAAAGCATATAAAATTGGTGTTCCTGACCACTCTTTATATTGGAAGCAATGAAATACTTTTCGTAACACAAAGATTTACGAAACGTTTAGAAAACAGACATTCTGAAAGACACATGCTGTTTTTATATCGTCCATGTGTATGCACCCCATTCATGACTGTACTAATAACTGAGCAGTTACAGTCATCGGCTTATGACTTATTTGTCAATCGCGTGAATTCGAGTTAACATAGGATAAGTTTACACACTTTATGTAAAGAAGATTTCCAGTTGTGTTGCTGTGTGTCGGTGGTTCTACTCCGACGCCATATGTTTATTTCAACTACCAATAATAGTTAGCAATTTAAAAATTACATGACTAAGAGCGAACACCTGAAACTATACTTCTGAAATCGTTCTTTTTTTGTATGTTAATCTCAAGACAATTAGCACACATTAATCTATAATCTTATGAAATATATATACATGTATGAAGGACGTGTAAAAAGATATGTTGTTGTACATACTTAACAATTTCTGCACTTCAAAGTAATAAGTATCGCAGTATATATGCTGATTGACGAAATATCGAACAAAGCAATGTCTTATACTGACGTTAGTATTTCGTTTAAGCGTATATGTGTATATGCTTCCGTTTTTAGCCATGTTGATAAATTCTGGAGTTAACCGTTGACAGTTTATGGAAGCAGAGAAATCAGGTTTAAAGGTAGGCGGAAGAAACTCAACTTTGATGTCCCTGCCACTAACAGTTGGTCCTTTCAAGGTCACTGTACCACACTTTCCATTTGGACTTCGTATCTCAAGGTCTTCTGAAGATTACACAAAAAACATTAGTTTGCCAATTTTATAGGTTTACTTTTTTTAAGTAAAATCCTTTACATTCTGTTATGTCGTAGTGTGGAGGTGTGGGTCTCCATTTCGCGTATGTAATAATAAGTGAAAATGTTGTAAACATAAAGTGTTAATACTATAGGGTGGTACTAATATGACGCGGTAATATCATAAAGTAGCTAAGAGAAAAAGGGGTCATGATATGAAGTGGTATCGACACAAGTGTATTGACATAAATGGTCATAACAAAGTGTTTGTGACATACATGTATTCACGTAAATTGGTCATAACTTAACCTGGTCATATCATAAAGTGGTGATGACAATGTAGTTTTGAGGTAAGTGTATTGACATAAAGTTGTTATAGCCTACAGTGTTCGTGACATCAAATGGTTTTGACATAAGTGTATTGGCATAAAGTGGTCATAACATAATGCGATCATATCATAAAGTTGTCATGACATAAAATGGTTTTGACATAACTGATATTGAAGTAAGTGTGCAGACTTAAATGTGTCATGTTATAAATACTGTTCATAGCATGGGAGACAATTCCAGCTAGCAAGACATGTCCCATGGTGGAATAAAATTGCAAGACTGCAATAAAGAAGTGAAAATTAGCATTAAATATCATAAAAAGAAATCCATGTCCTTAAAATTATGGAATATGCATGAGAAAAAGAGAAGCGCCAAGGAAACGGTCATCTCCCCGTGCATGTAATCTATGTTGTCATTTAACTCATCCAATAAGGATTGTTACGTGGATTTCCTTTGATGGACATTGGAATTTGGTTCCTCAATTCTATCTCCGCATGAACAGAATACTACAACATTTACTCTTATCTGGTCATTTTGTTTTCTTGATTCAAAAAGTTAATTTCATTTACTATTAACGTGTTTTTTTTTCTTCTAATCGAAATGTATGACCACATCCTGGCTAGTTTCAATCAAACACCATGGGTTGGTTATAAGAATACAATTAAGAAATTTCTGCTTAATACTTAATACTTCGCATGTCCGGTAAAATGCACACGCTCTGCATTCTGAGCATTTTGCATCAAAACCAGCATACAGACGCGTTTTGGGACCTGTGAAGCGGCCTGGTCCAGAATAGGTCAATGACAGAAGAACCAACTGTTCGCACTTCTTACTTTTTTAAATCAGTGTTTCACTTTCGACCACATCAGTGTACTATGTACGAATGACGTATACACATAACGTATACTCTCGCATGAGTATGTAAAACTATATCTGGTTGTTTAGCTTCACGTGGCCTAAAATCTGTTGCGAGGCATTTGGTTCTCTAAACCTTAAGACCAAAATTATTTGAATGCCATTTTATTCCCATATAGTATTGTGATCGTTGGTAAAATCTGAATTTATTAATTTAATTTCTAATTTAAACGAGTTTTGCTTCATTGAGCAAATATGTGCCCATCATACCACCATACAAAAACATCAACAACAAGACAATAAAACGGAGCGATGACAAGAACGTTTTTAACTTATATTAACAAGTGGTGGTAGATAACAATTGTTGAGTGTTTGATCTTATAACATAACATTTGCATATCAAATGGAGCGCAATAAAAGCTGGAAAACACGGAAATTATTAAATTTTAATCAAGACAGGAAATCAACTAAAAATAATCAAGATTTTTTTTTTGCGAAATGGTATTTGTTGTTTAATAATTATGCAACAAATGTTAAGCTTTCTTCTGACTTCGTTGTTGCTCGGTGGGCAGAACATAAAATGTAATTCCATTATTTGCTTTTCTTTTAAATAATGTTTTGAAGACACTTTGTCATGGACTTTTAGCTTGTTTATTATATTCGTAAACTCGGTCCTTACATGTCATTTTGTCAAGCAAATGTTTTGCGAAGAAAATTAAAAAAAGTTTTACCTATTATAGCCGTATTTACGATCCAGAGGCACAGATAAAAAGAAAACACTCTGAAAGAATCCATCTTGCCTTATCATAACCATCTATACATTTAAACTACCACACAAGTGACCTGACAATTAAAAAGCTATTATTTCATTATTTTCCTTCACCAAAACAAGGCTTCGATACAACTTTTTATCAAGTCCTCAGGTCTATCTAATTATAAAATTAATTGTTGAGTTCTTATCTTTCCAGCCTCGGTCTAACATTAACACAAGTAACTACAAAACCATAAAGGAAGCCACTAGATAGACTTTAAGGAAAACTAAACTACTGTTACTGACAGTCTTATGATTAATATATAAACTCCCATTTAAATCGTCAACTGTCAAAGCACAAGGACACATATCGACCGGAAATTGTGACTCAGCCAACCACTCCTGTATCATTAAGTCCTTATACAAATGTACATGGATTCATAAAAAAGTGACAAAGACCTTCCTTTTTTAACATTATAATGATTATCTTGTACAGTGCGATACATATATGTTATTTGGTGATTCATATATTTATACGAATAAACAGGGGAATTACCCCAATTGTTAGCATATTCTTTTTGCTTAAACAATTAGTTTATACTATAACTTCCTACTACCGCCTTCCTTTAGCCATATTCTTCACCACGACTCATCTTTTTCGTGAGAACATCATGCCTTGAAAGCTTTTCGTCTTACATCCTAGCACCATTTTCTTGAAGCCCTTTGATGAAAACATTAGCTAAAACTTAATAAACATCTGTTTTAAATTCTCTTCTATGAAGAAATGTTATGCAAAATCTTCTAAAACTTCAAACCGGCATCTAAAGAAAGTGAATTTCTTATCATCAAACAATCATGTTTTAGTATTTAAATGTTATTATATTCAACAAACAATTGATAAATCTTTCCTTCAATTAAAGGGTCTTGTTGTAATTTGCGCATTAATAATCACAACATATGACTTGAAGTAAAGATAAAGATGTGGGAAGTTATACATATTTAAAAAGCTGCTTCTTTAATATATGCAAGAGATATAGTCATTCACCGATGCACGATTGATGCAACAAATATCTGCAACAAATATCTGCTTGAACTTTTGGGGGATATCTCACTCTCTTTGCATGTCCTAGTCTAGATATCGTAAATTGGGATGCCGTGGAATGCCGAGCCTCTTTCTTGCTTGGACAAGACCCACAATACATTTTAACAATCAAAACGCCGCAGGCACTGTAGTGTTCCGTGCTAAAAACTAAGTTAAAATGGTTAGACTTTTGCGACATTATTTGCAAACTAACTGCAAATCTGGGGTGACAAAGCTTTCGTTATTTTATTATGACAATTTCTTGTGATTGGGCTCTCCATAACAAACCATACAAGAGGGGATAAACATAGATAATTTATTGGATACCCGAATTGGCAAAAGAAAAAACAACAACTCATGAACAGTAAATGATGTGAATAATATTCTTTCACAGCAAGCAGCTATGGGGTTTAAACTTATACAAAAGTAGTGTAGGAATATGAACACATTTTGTAGTTTTAATATCTTACTCTGACAATTGTCTAATATTGAAATAACTCAGAAGGATAACAACGAATCTTTTCAAAATTATAAATAAAATGTCTATAAGAATTATTTGCAATATATTATTGCAGAATAATATGACATGTTTCAGATAAATGTGTAGTAAATGTGTTGCATAAACTGTAGGTTCACAAAGGCGTACCAAGAATGCACATAACAATAAAGACTTGTATCAATTTAGAACAATGTATAAAGCATAAACATAAAATCATGTACAACAAAAAACTCTGAATAAGTTTTTTTTATAGAAAACAATTTGAAATACATGTATATGAGGTTTTAAATTTGAGCTGGAAATGTTGTGGTTTTTGGTAAAACAATAAATGTTCGGCAGATATGAGAAATGAAAACAAAGCAATATCTTTATTTCATAACTAAAGCACTTCACCTTACCTAATGTTCATAAAAACATCAGTATATGACTAAAAGGATATGCATGTCTAATGTCAATCTGTGGCCTATATGTAAAGCGCTTAAAATGATATTACTGGCTATTTACAGGGAATTGAGAATATCATCTCTACATATATTTAAGCGTATGATTTGATTTGAATGTGTGAATTGAACAATTTCTGTTATGGAGTTATGATTGCCTTAAAGGTGATGTCCGACAGTTCGCCTTTGTCTAATACGTGTAACAACATCTTACCTCCTGTTCTGGAGAATGTTTGCACTATTGCCGCTTAAACTTATACCTTAGTTTAATTAAAGGCTGTTTATAACATTAGCTTAAATGTAAGACAATACAGATCGTGAAATATATCGCTTAAAATGTCAACTATTAACAAATCTCTCAAAAAATACGATAAGTATTTCAGCTAAAAACGATATAGACGTCAGACTTATTACCGAATGTTCATGTCATGTGATTTCAAAAATAAGTGGTCATGTGATTTTCTTAGTTTAAAAATAGCTGACTGTGCAACATGTCTCGGATAAGAAATAACTGTTTGCAAGGACGAGTGAGGATTTATGCTTCGCTGTTCACACAGATCTAGGGCACCAATAAACAACATTTTGAATGTTTTTTTTTCAGCTAGCAGAGACTTTTTTAGCTATTTGAAAAAAAAATCGGTCCAAACTGTCTGATGCCACATGTTAGTTGAACCAATATATTTATACAAAATACCACGTAACAGTTTAGCTGACATTGTCCCATCGTGTTCATTTTAGGTCCTACATCTTTGTTGTTCATTTGTTTGGTAAGTTTTTTTGTTACTTCGATCGATATAGTTATTGCGACGTCCAGCTAATAATTTGCCTAGGAAGACCCCAGACTGACGTTTATTAGAACCACCGATACACCACAGGTTAGCTTTAAAGCATTCCTACATGAAAGTTCTCGCTCCGACAGGAAGTCGAACACATGCAGTGAGCGGCCTAGAAGTTATGTGAAAAATAACGCACCGCTCTGGTCATTTCCAATAAGTATTATCTATCTTAGTCACGTGCACCGTTAGTTCTTTCAAGCTGAGAAAACCACTTGACCAGTTACTTTAGAGATAACGTTATATCATCTTTCGGGTAATCCGCGGTGACATTGATATATACTTGTACCAGATATTCAGATCATGCTTATCAACATATTTGGAAAGTAGGAACTGTTAGACTAATGTTGTTACAATTTTACTGTCTAACAATTGAGGTAGTGTTCATGATATTGAATAACAGATATTGTTACATGTATTTGATTTAGGCAAACGGTCGGATACCACCTTTAAAATAACTATTAATACTGTCCTTCTATCATCATCAAATTTGCTTTAAAAAAGAGTTATACAATTAGGAGATGAAATGGACTTAATTTGCAAAAGTGTGGTTCAATGAACACTTAGATTAATTTTGGTTACAAAATTTCAGAAAAATATGTACCAACATTCCTCAACATGTATTCATGCTTTTGGACAACACTGCCAACACTGGGTCGAAGCATGGCAATGTCAATGTCTTCTTTCTGGAAAAAAACAAAAAAACAAACTCACCTGGGGAAGCCTGGGTATGATGTCTATGAGAAGATGTGTTGTTGCTATGAAAAAATGTGCGGCAAGCTTCCTGAAGAAACCCCTTGCTGTACTATTATTGAAAGATTCCATTTCACTTTCCATGATTGTAACCATGGAAGCCTGTTTTCTGAAGATTGTCTATAATGATTAGTACATAGAACACTATCTGGAAGTAAAGAAGATCAACATAACTATTACAAATTTTGGAATGTTAGCCTAGTGTAATAAGCTGATACCTCAGGCCCACCAATCTACACGAAATTGTGTGTTGTGGCCAGAAATAAATTCCTATCAGAAAACATTTTCTTTGTATGTTTATATATGTATATTTCTATGTGCCTATTGATCTACTTCTGTTAATCTGTTTATACATAAAAATGTTACGATATTGTTTAACTTTAATAGCAAGCTACATCTTCACTACAGTTAATTGAGAAAATTATTTATGTTATATAGATGTCAATTTAGCCTTATGAAAGATATTATATAATAAAACCAGCGTAAGATATAAAAAAAAATTAATAGTAAATATTATGATTTGTATAATACCGAAGAGTTTACATCAGTTTTATTTATATTAAAGCTTAAAATTATAATGCAATTAAACTGTACAAACAAGATTCTACTCTTTACTTTTACTGAGACATCTAATAGGATTTCAATAAATGTTGATTTTTATAAGAATATATGACAAAGTCCTATGAGCATTGCAGCATATACCAAACTCCGAAAAGGCACAGAACAAATGTATTTCACATGCAAGCCAAGCGAAAAGTAAGAACAAATTTGCGATGAGACATTTAATGAAAAGAGCAAACCCGACAATTACCGCCTTGGAACGGTCATAAAGTCATAAAATAAAACTTATTTGCTTACAATACCTCACAATGTGCAACTCCTTGTAATAAATATTGGGCGCTGCAGCATTTCCTGTAATTGTTTCACCTTCAAACGTCTCAAGTGCAGACCAAAAGAATAATAGACCTGGAGGATATGTAGCCATACCTGTTGGTAACATTGGGTTAATAAAATCGGTTGTCTTTTTATTCAGCAGTCTGCATTACACACGCCATTTTATCACTGCCAAATTGCAGCCACGGGTATTAGGCGCGCCTATCCTTACAGAGTTCCCTTTAAACAATAGTTTTGTAGTTTGATTTCACGTACAAACGCACAAGTAGACTAAATAGAAATAATTCTGGAACGTGTAGAAGCAAAGTTCATTTTGTTTCACAAAACGTATTAAATCATGTAGCACTACAACTACCACCATATCAAAAACCTAACAACAGACCAATCCGACACATGCATCTCTTTTTCTTTCAAAAATGCTTTACAACCCATGATTACTACAAATACTAATTTCCCCTATAGCATCACTCCATTGTCTACCCCATCCCCTCCCTGCTTTGTCCTAAACTCTTCAAGGCAGCTATTGTAGCACAAACTGTCGAGTTGTGCAAATCATGTTTTAGATAGATTTAAAAAAAGTTAATACATAAACTAATTTTAAACTCTTACAAATCGCAAATCTATGCTTAAATGTTACCGATTACAACAAATCATTAATAACATTAGTTTTATTTCTAGATTAAAGCTAATTACTAAATCTCTTGCAAAAATTTACTTACTCCGACTCGCACACTGCCAGTAATACACTATAAAGAGTTTAGGCACAATAGTAATACATGTAGATCGGAGGCTCTGGCGTCTGACATACTGACCTCTTCCACTGCCGCCTCCAATCGAATGCTGATGTTCAATCTTTGAATTTCAATTTCTATGGTCCATAAGTGCGTGGACTTTATTCAAGTCAAGCAACCGTACAATGTTTCTCAGAAAAGAAATATTTACATTAGGAACAGAAGCTATATGTTATGAAGCGATGAAGCTTTGTTACTTAAAATAGATTCTGTCACTAAGTGGACTGTATTCATCGGCAAGTAGTTTCATTTAATAAATCTGTGGTTTCATTCATTGATTAAAAAAGAGATGCATTTTTGCACCTTTAACTTATGGTGCGGAGAACTTGCAAAATAAGTTTGATCATTTATTTGACTGATGTCAAGTATTTATGTGTTGGACGAAAAATTAAATACATCTTTTAAATACATCTTTTAAAGTTGATCGTTAATTGTAGGACTCTTATCTGATACATGTTTAGTCAGGCATAAGAACGCGTATGAATTTAATGTTGAAAAATACTGAACGCTGAAACATATCATAACTTGTGTCACAGATACCTGAAACCGTCTGCGATCTATTGGGTCACAGCAAGTACATTTGTGTAAACATTATTATATTTTTTCTGTAGAAACTTCATAAATGTTTAATCTCTATCGTTTGATATTCTCATTCGACAGACGGTTCTAAGGTATTCTTTGCGGATGTTGGTCACGAAAGCAAAAAACAAAAACAAACCAACACCAAATAAAACAAATGCATTAAACTTATAGGGCGTGACTGCTCCTACATGCAGAAGCCTATTCGATGCATATTTTATATATAATATTGCATTTTCTGATATGGCTCACAAAACGAAGTGGAACAGAATTGTGTTCGTGCGGAGATTCTCATAGGACTGTGTCAAACTGTGTTGTTAGAAATGAATATTGATTTCATCATACACTGAAAATGCAGCCCATTTTTTTTATTTTGATACATAATGATAAGACATTTTCTCTAGATAACCTGTATTCTGTAAAATATGTCATGTTACAAATATTACCTCTTGTCAAAACATATAGTAACATGTCCTTAAAATGTGCACCTATATATGGACTGTATTCTTCCCCGATTTCACGCTATATTAAAAACATTTGTAATCATCTTAACACCTTGTTGCTTAATCAAAGATAAACTTATTATCCAAATGCAAGTACCTAACTTTTAAAGTATAAATATTTGTTCATGTTCGTTTGTGACACTAAAAATTTGACAAGATGCTATGAGAATCATATACAATAAGTTTGGTACGTTAAGACTTAAGTCGCATAAACAGTTTTGACCGAACATACTTAACTTTTTTCATTTTAAAACGACAATACCTAACAATTAAGATGTCCTCTTTTAATTTAGATGTCTCCGATAAACGGACACACAATAGTCAAAAGAGGTAAAATAGAGGTTGATCAATCGCTCGGATCGCTCCTTATGCGATTCTTCATTCTGAAGTTGGTTAAGTTGAATACTTAGTAACAAACACTAACATACGCATAAATACAAATAGCACTATGTATAAAGAAGGAATATATATATATTTATTTATATCTTGGTCACATTATAGGTATTGACACACAGAACCACATTATTCACACCTCATATCCATTTAAAGTTCAGTTTCACTATTGAGCATACTGTGTACTGATTATGGTTAGTGTATACACATGTGGTATGTCTCATGCACAGGTCTATATTTAACTAGGATATTATAATCCAGTGGCTTAAAATAGTTGAAAATCGTCACGACGCTTTTGATTCTCCTTACATTAGAACAGCAAAATAACTTGAAAGACATCATGTTCAAATATATTTTAATTTATCGAATGTGATATTTTCCTGCATTATTTATTGTATTTCGTAAAGAGTTCTTCTTGTTAATGTTAATAAAAATAACATTGATAAAGGCATTATCTGATTACGAATTGTGATTCATGCTTGCCTGTTCTCTCAGATCTAGGATATCAATGAACAGCATTTTCGTATAACAATGACTTATTTGGTTATTTTAGAAAATAAAGGTTGGTCCAAACTGTCAGATACCACCTTTACAATTATTGAGCTATAAATAACACAGTTAAATAACACGTTCCAAAGAGAATTGTGCGTATAAAACTGGAGTTACAAAAACACACTCGGACTCACAAATATGCATATCAAAGGAACCAATGTCTGCTGTTTAACTGTTTAACCTCAGCATCAGAAACAGAATTCACAGACATTTCATATTTAACAAGGGCATAATATATCACAAATGTCTTATTTGTACAAATTCGACAATATTGGAAAGATATAGGCAACAAATAAATCATGCTAACAAAGTGAAACAAACCAGATGGGATTAGGTCTTCAAACTTTTGGCAAACAATTAAACAGTATTTGTCCCATAAATCCGCTGAAAATCACCATCATTCAAACGATTTCTGAAACAAATAGTTTTGTTCATACTTTATAAACGGGCACCAGAAGTTGGAAAAAATGTAATCATTTAAAATTTAAATTACAATCTTCTAAAGTTTCAAGAGAAACAGGTCCATTGAGCTTTATAAAACACCTACAGCACAACACTTACTTCGCACGAGTGAAATTACTCGGTGTTCACATTGATTTTAAATTATATTTTGAAATTAATTTAAAACACTTGAAAAAGTAGCCATGATGCTCAACGTCTTTATAAACTTATATGTTTATAGTCTGCGCGCAAGAGTCTATCTGTTATCGTTCTTGAAATGTATGCTTATGGTTTGTCACTATTTTAATTTTAGTCATTATTTCATTGTTAGTGCGTAACAATAAGTGTGTTCGTGTGTTCATGTTTTTGACAGATTTTTTGTCCGATCTTCAACAATAATTATAATTAACGATTTAACCTATTGTTTTATAATCATATTTAAAAATACCTTTAACCACGACTGAACTAAATGTGAAGTGTGAACAATAACATAAGAATATATATGACGTGATTTTGCATCTAATTCGTTTAGAATTTACTATACTGCAATATTTCTTTGTGTTTTAATTTAAATATCCCCACTGTTCTTTCCTTAAATTTGACATTTGGTAATTAAAGCATGTCATATTTTATATAATGACACTGTTTTATGAAATGATTGTTTATATGTACATATATTTTATCACAGTGTTAATTATCATTGGTGTGACAGAGTAATTCCATATAACAAAATAAAAACTACCTATCTATCTACAGATACAAGCAAGCTCATGTATATGGACAGATAGAAATTTATGAAGAACTACATATGAGAAATGACAAAAACGAAAGAAATATGGTATCAAAACAAGATCAAAAACAAAAACAAATAACTTACTGCCACAAGGGTCTTAACAAGAGATCGTGATGATGCCGATCGCGCATGTCAAAACCAAGAACTAATGCCTGTCGTCCTCGCAGAAAATGCAATTATGATAGCAATATTTATTTAAAATCATTGGAATAATTATAATTCGTAACATAATCGAATCAATGATTGAATCTTAACAAGAATAATATTAACAAATGCGATAACGCTAGTAGAGCTATCGGCAGATCAGCGTATCATAGATCATCACAAAAAATCCGAATGCTAGCAAGGAAAAACCCTGCGAAGGGCATTGTATCTATTTATATTTTCGTATAAGAGGCTTCGAATGGCTTTCCTATATGCTCTTATTGATTCCAGATTTTTGCAGGAAAAATAAAAAAAAATATACCAATGTAATCTGTTTTATCATGATGCGATGCAAAAGTTATATGCTTATATGCTTCAAGAATTTTGTAATCTTTTATTTTAGAAGATTTTGTACTGTTAAAACTATGTTCATGTTTTAAAAAATGTCAGACTAAATGAACTACAAATTTATTTATGATACAAAACAGTATCCTCGTTCTTTTTTGACACGAGCATTATTTGGCAGAAAAGTAGGTTAATCGATCCTTGCTTTTGAAGTCTTAAAATTCGGCTTATGTCCACAGCACCGAAAGCGGAGTTGTACAGTCTGGTATGAGACAGTTCCCCTTAAACGACAATAATGTACGGCAGTTTATCGTCAGTGTTGTTCATTGTCTCAAATTGTAGTGATGATCAAATTCTGGATCAATGGTATCCAGACTAAATACAAATGTTGGAGAGATGGTGTATTTTGAAGAGTGGTGAGAGAAGTACAGAATAATCAAACGTTTGCTCACACCTAATGCCTCAGGCCACCAAATGAACGGAATAATAAGGAAGGTAGGGGGCGGGTGGGTTGGATGGGGGTTTCAAACGTTCTAGTTTGCCATTCATGCGGTGCGGTCGTGTAGCATGCGTTCATCGTTTTGTTTGCATGCGTTCACCGTTCCGTGAACAAATCGTGATTTTGCTTGCAAGCCTTGCATTCATTTCTGTTTGAAAAAAACCCGCTGCATCTTATACATATCGTTATGAATTGTTGGTATCAAAGCATGCCGCTTGACAAATGAAAGCAATAGGATTGAATACTTTAGATTCACGTATGAAAACAAACAATATTTATTCATGTACAGAAACCCTTTCTTTTCTATGTATATTGTAGACAGACAATAATTAATTAACTCAAAAATAGTACCCAGTCAGCACGAATGTAATTGTCGTGCTTAGATATACATATTAATATTATACGTGTTTACAAAAGTAAACCAAAAACACTCAGAACACCCACAAGAAACAGGTGTGTAGGTTTTTATGCAGCGATGCGATTTATAGATGCATTAAAAATTAACGCATGCCTTCATATTTGCGATACAATACAGACGGAATTACGTAATGAGCAGAATCTGGACTTGCCCGATTCGAGACACTTTCATGAGGGATATAACTGCCTCGAGCGATCTAGAGGTCGACACAGGAAGTGGAATGCCCGGTGTGATCAGGTAGTCATCATTAAGAGTGTACTTTCACTTCAACCGATTTGAAGAAACGTTTAAGTGTTGGACTGACCACAATGCCACCCATTCCCAGATGAAATCCACTCTGGTCATTTTGACATAGCTGAACCGAATTCCTTCTTTGAGTTTTTGTTTGCCTTAAATAATATCCCAACTGCGGACGATTCGTGGGCCTATTATAACAAAACATTTGGATTTCATTACCTATTATCTCTTCACAATACCCCATTTTGTTTTGTTGGTTGGGGTTCGTTTCAAAAATTCGACGTATTTCTTCGTGGTTTTTATATTTCACATTTTAATTCTGACATATGACGTCACTGCATTTTTATCGTATGATAAATTAAATTGTTCTTATTATACATCATCGCTTGCAATGTTTATTTTTTAAATATTCATAATTGCTGGACGTACTGTTGAGTGCTGTTGGATGATATTAACCAAGTAGTACTGAGACTTATGGATGTTGTGTAACGTTTGTACAAATATAAGAAGTTGTAATGTCTGACATAGCTATTTGATTCAGACATTTATTTATTCAGTTCCCGAATTGTTTACAATACTAACGTCAAAACTATATAATTATACTTCAATGCACTACAAGCGGATACTTTAAGTGTTTAAAAGGGCGAACTTTTAATGCTAACATAATCAAGCGATGCATTTTCTTAACAAGTGAAATGTCCTTCTTCGTCTGGTCAACAGTTATTAAACAGAATAATATTCAACATCACTCGTAAATCATATCATACTTTAATTTATTCTTCCGTAAAGTTATCCTTGAAATGTGGATAATGATAGGCTTTTTACTTTCATTGTTATATGTTTATTTATCATATAACTTGATAGCGTGTATTTATATTGTAAACACCACTTGGTTATTTAACTTTTTTTCGTTAACCCACTAGTATGTTTTAGTCGCAAATGTTTGTTGACATGACGTTGCTTTAGGCTATGGCGTCGTTTCCTGTGCCGAAATCCATGTGTCATAAATTTAAATAACATTTTTCAAAAAGAAGCAGTTTTATTGGTAGTGTGACAAATACAACCCAACATCTAAGTGTAGTGAATACTGAAAACATTAAACTAGCTGGGTGAAACAATATTAAACTCACTTCGTATCGTTTTATCAAACGCGGTTAATTATTTAGCAGTCAATGAACACTAATATACAATATTTATCACATTATCTATCATAATTATCTTGCAATTATAGAAATTATGAAAATGTACTATAAGTTATTGGCCTAGGACTCATTTAAAATACAATTTTGTAACAATGAAGATTAGGTACTTGATTTTTATTTAAATTAGATATAAAACTTATTTTCTTTTACCTAGTGCGTCAATAAAAGATAATTGATTTTAATAAAATATTTACATGGCAAACATACGTGTATTTGAATAGCAATTTAAACTTGTCTAAAGAAGCATCCATCCAATAAGTACTAACAAAGTGTGATTGACATGAGGACCTAATTATCTGAGAAGTTCTGATATAACAGTTCAAAACATGTTTCATTCATGGAGTTACAGAACGTTCTAAATCGATGTGACAATTTTAACATGTTGTTTCGTGGGGGAAAATAGGTACTAGTTGATAAATAAACACTATATTCCTTACTAGAATACGATTTTACGTACGATTTTATCTTTTTATGTTTTCATTTTTAGTGACGATGTGTACGCAACTGCGTATTCTGCGTACAGTCAGCTACGCGCCTGATTGATATCCCAGTTGCAGTTATGTTGTAGTATTTAACATTTATTAGAACGGTACTTTGCAGTCGATTTACTTTGTTAGAACAGTATTTTGCAGTCGATTTACTGTGTTAGAACAGTAATTTGCAGTCGATCTACTATGTAAGTACTTGTAATACTTATATTTAAACCTACAGGCTCACAGGAGTAGGCAAACAATCAACAATTTCATATTCTATCTTAATCAACTAACCTGCCTTAAGCAGCCAATTATAAGCTTTGCCTTGCGTGGATGCTTAAGACAAGTTTGTGGGGGTGTATTTTGTATTTCTCATTTTTTTCATACACAGTCCACACATACAAAACAACAAAAGTTTTACTTAAACAAAACTTAAACATATATAGTTTATATAACATTTTTACAACATGTATTCTTGTTTCAATAACCTTGATCCTGTGCATTGACTTATCTACCTAACGACATATAAATATATCAAATAATATATCGGGCATCAATCATATTGTAACGATAATAATATCATGTCGATCCTTGTGATCGAGACTCAACCTAAATTGCATCGTAAGCAAGAATGTACCAGCAAGTTAAAACACTCTGTAAATTGTTCTCTTTCCATTTAAAGCAAGACTCGTGTCAGTAACCAACAAAATGTGTTTTATGTGGGATCTTATGACAAAAATGGATAAAGCTGACTGTGTCTTTATCTTCTTTAGGTTACATGTATGACAATCAGATATTGCAATTATATCAACGACTTCTCTATACGATGATTTTCCTTGTTACAAAAGATAGCCAATATACGTAGTCTAGCCTTGTGTTACGTGTGTTCTCTTGAGACTTATACAATTAAAACACTTTAACTTTTACATAAGGAAATCTGACAATATCCTATGAGCATTGCAACATATACCAAAATTTGAAAAGGCACAAGACTAAGGTATTCACATGCAAGCCAAATGTGCTCAAACCGGTTTTACAGAGTTCTAACCTCGCACTTCTTGAGGTGTTTTTCAAATGAAAGCAATGAAAAGAAATCCGATCTTTTGGCATAAAAAGATGACCAAGCGCTGACATTTTCTTAAATAAGTTATGACGCCTTTAAAATAAAATAGTGATGTAAACGTAAAAGATGTCCACACCGTATTTAGAACAGAGAGAATGAAGTATTATTTTTAGTAGAAGAACAACGCAAAATTGTTAATTGTAAATATATTAATTTTTAATAAAGCAAATATGGCCAGATAAGAAGTATAAATGGCTGTAGTCCTGTTCATTTGTAGATGGTATTAAGGAAAGTCCATCAAAGAAAAATACACATTACAGTCCTCATAGGATGATTTAAATGACAGATTACATGAACGGAAAAATTTCTATACGGCCTCCACATTGCACAGGCATCATTGTTGTAATCATGGTAAAGGAGATATGACAAAGAGGGAAATAAGAAAATGCTCTATAAAATTAACCACAGATATTTTAATCTAAACTACCTCTAGACAAAAGCAAACACAAAGTGACAAAAACACAGAGACGAGACATATCACACAAAAATAAAAACTAGTAGTTACCGCCTTGGAGCGGTCAGTTGGCGTAAGGACCGACTAGGGTGCTTAACCTGGCTTGTGAAAGCGCTCCGAACTCGAACATCCTGGAGGTTTCTCTATCAGACAAGCAGTGTAAATAAAAATACAATATTAAAGTGAGACAACAAACTGTAAGCACCTGCAGCGGGAGTAAAAACTGTTAAAGTGAACTAATATACAGACAAAATAACTAGTAATATATACCAAATTTTGAAAAGGCACGGGGCAAATATATTTACAAGCCAAATGTAAAAGTAAGAGCAATCTATGATGAATTATAACACAACAATAGCAAAATAAACAATTCCGCTTTGGAAAGGTCAATCGGCAAAAGGGACCGACTTCGGTGCTTAAACCGGTTATACTGAGCTTTAACCTTGCACTTCCTGGGGTGTTTCTCAAATGCAAGCAATGAAAAAGAAAACTGACCTGTTTTCAAACTGATCTATTTGAATGAAAAATGTCCAGAGCTGACGTTTTATTAATATAATTAAGAAGTCGTTAAAAGAAATTAGTGATGTTAATGATAAAAAATACACACATAATATTTAGATGAGAGAGAATAATTATTTATATTAGAAGAACTAAATAAAATTGTTGATTGTAAATGAACTTTTTTGAAATCACAAAAACAAAATGGCCAGTCAAGAAAAGTAAATAGTAGCATCTTGTGCTAAAAGTCGATACATCTGAAAATGGTCAGTGGACAAACACCAGTGGTAACTTCTGGGTGATAAAAGATAATTCCGGGATATATCAGCCAGGCCCCGCTTGCAGTAACATGTTTCATTTGTAATCTTCACATCATCAGAACTGGAGCGCGACGCCTATATATGAAATGATAACTGAAATTTTCACATGGGGAAAGTATGTTATGCGGACTTTTATAAGTTAAACGGCACTACATGAATTTGTTCTTTACTCTATAGTAAATGTCAAAACTTTGGAAGCAATTTAACAGCGAACCGTTTCTTTGGGAACACAAAAACTATATATGCTGAGAAAGAGCAATTGAAAGGGCCTCTGCGAAGAAAAGTTATAAGTTGCCATGATGTTTATCCGCCACTGAAAACTTACACAGTAATTTTTGCATAGTGTACCCGCACAATTTCAGTGAAATTATCACTTCCGGTCTAAATAGATCAGTCCACTATTCAGAATAGGAGTGAAGTTATTTTGAATTTTCATAACTCTACAATGTTTTAGCTTTGTATTACATCAGGTTGCATGAGAATGTCTTCATTCATTTACCTAATAATATCAATAAAACTTTATACATCAGCGGTTCTACTCCCGCTGCACATTATGCCTAACACCCCTTTACAAATGACCCTCATAAAAAACGGGTCCAAATTCGGTAAACATTTATTCTATTTATTTATTAACGTTCTATTTATAATTATTATTTAAAATGTATTTTGTGTATGTCTGAAGTTTTATGCACACATATAGAAAAAACGAGAGATGCCGTTTGAATTCTTTTTTATTATTATAGTTTCTATACCTTGAAGATAAATGCACATGGATTCTCGGTACGCCTTTACATGTTTATACTTACATCAATAGGTAGGAATGCTTCTCAGTACATGAACGTCCTTCTTGTTAACAAAATGATATCATCTATTAACAACAAAGCATTCAGAAATGACTTCTTTTAAACGATTCATTTAATATTTACGATAAAATCTAACTTTAATGCAATTTGTATGCAACATTTAAAGATACTCGTAATATACAAAAACGATTTTTGTTGAAAGGTGAGGTCCTCGCAAATATAAAAAAGCATTCACAGTGCTGTCAGCGTATATGACCAATTGGGACACATTTGATAATTGTCACGAGGACGGAATTACCCGAGGAGTTCCAATTGCGTATAATACATTTACTTATATTTTCGAAAACAAAAACAAAAACAAAACAACAACAACATCGCAAAACGCTAAAACTTTTAAAATTATCACAATTAAGGAGTTGATTTAAATTATTGGCAATCTACCTTACCTTAAAAAATCAACAGCAACAACACCAAACTGTCAGTGTTACTACTTCCGGTGTACATTTACGCTTACCGCCCTTTCTAACCCTGATAAAGTACGGGTCCTATTTCAGTAAACGGCGTTCTATTTTTGATTGATTTTTTAATTTATTTTTTGTAGATCAAACTTTTATTTAAACATTGTAAAACGAGAGACTTCGGTTTATTTCTTTTTCTAATATTAATCCCTGCGCCCTTACTTACGAAAGTTGATAGAAATGCTCTTCGGTACGTCCTTCGATGTTTGGAGTGCATGTTAACAAATTGAGATTATCCATTGGAAACAATACAGTCCATAGTCAGAAAAAAGGTTGTTCTCAGGTCTATTGAGTATACATTGTAAATCTGACTTCAGATGCAATGTTTATGCAACATTTAAAGATATATTAACGAATTCTGTAAGGTTCGCGCAAATCTGAAAATAATATTTCCAGTGCTGCCAGCGTGCAGGAATGCTTTTATTGGTGACGCGCTGGAGCGCGACGCCTATATATGGAATGCTCACTTAAAGTTGCAAAAGGAGAAAGTTTATTTTGCGGACATCCTAGGTTAAACGACACTAAATAAATTTGTTCAATACTCCATAGAAAATGCTACAACTTTGGAAAATTAAACAACAAACCATTTCTTTAGGAACCCCCAAACTATATACTATGAGAAAGACCAATGTATTATCTAATAACACGCCTCTTCCAAGAAAGGGTATGTGTCGCGAAAACGTTTATCCTCCCTTGAAAGTATACACCGTAAAGTAAACATTATCAATGAAATGATCAGTACAAGTCAAAAAAGATCAGTAGATTATTGAACATACGGGTGCTGTTTTTTTTTTGCATTTTCATAATTCTATAATGTTTCAGCTATGTTTTGCAGTAGATTGCATTTGATTATTTTAATGATAGTAAATATAGTCACTTTTTGAACCCTTTAACTTGTATGAAAGCATGGTAAAAACGAGAGTTTTTAGTGTATCTCTTTTTATATTCAAAATATCAGCTCTAAACGTAAATGTACACGGATACTGTCTTCGCCCTCATTTACGAAAGTAGAAAGGAATGCTCTTTGGTACTATCTTCGATGTTCGGACTGCATGTTAACGATTTGAGATTACCTTTTAGAAACGAAACAGTCCATAGACAGAACATTTTTTCTGAAAGGTCTCTTAAATGTGCATGGTAAACTCCGACTTTAGATGCAACATTTATGCAACATTTTAAAATACATTAACGATTTCTGTAAGGTCACCGAAAGTCTAAAAAATAGCATTTCCATTGCTTTCAGCGTGCAGCAATATTTTTATCCCTGAAGTGTTTGTGGTCAAGAGATTATGTTTTTAGACTCTGGATCGTGGGGTCTCAAATTCAATCCATGGCCCCGTCACCACAAGTTTTTAAAAGGATCTTAATTTAAGATAAGGATTTTAAATTCACTTGCATAAGAGAAACGTACAACACACCAAGAAAGCATTGTTAATATGATTGAAGTTTTCTTGGTCAAAAAGGTTAAGGTTGTAGACTGGGGATCAGATGGTTCCGAATTCAAACCTTAGACCCGTTAAAAGGATCTTATTAACGATTTGAAAGATCATTAAAGAATCGTTTGAAATAGATAAAAATCATTTATAACATAAATAAGGTGTTCTTGGTCAAGAGGTTCTGGGTTCAAGCCCTAAACTTGACATGAGATTCATTCCTTGTTAAGACGTTAATCACATGAACATTTTGCAAAAACAGGATATGTTAGGACTAATTATAACGTCTTTACACCCAGATTTACTAGAAAGTAATATCTATCTTGGATATTTGTTATACATTCGTTTCTCGAGATTTCTTTATAGTATATTGAAATTCAAAACCTTCAAATAAAATCAAATATATCATTGTTAATTGCTCCCATATTGCTTTAACCTGTTTACCTGTTCCAGTTTTTGAGTCGCCTTTGATGCTTCGGATAAAGGATTTTTCTTGAATCAACTGTAACGCTTCACTAAAATATAGCGAAACAAACATCCATCCCTGTCATTATAAAAATATACTACCGTGTTATTTGTAACACTTTACAATCATGCTCTTTGTGGTGCATCCATGCACTTGTTTATAGGTCATAATACAAGTATACACTTATCGTATCGGTAATCTCTGCCGTTTACTAAAAATGGCCGAAGAGTTCCTAGTACACGTTCCCGCATCAACAGTTGCAGCCTGTCTGAGAAATGTCAGATTAAATTTAAAATTCATGTTAATTGACGAAAACACCAAATATGGCATTATGTTTCTGGTTTAGCTTTCTATAAATACGACGATAACGCGAAGAGAGCAATGCAAACTGTGTACAGTTTATTTTATTGAACAACATCGCTCTACCTTAACCAAGCGGACCAAGCAAAATATAGTTATAAGATAGACTAAAAATATGCATATGAAATCACATACAAGCAAAAAAACAACATCCTCAGTATGTGATGAATTTATTTGGAACTCGAATCTTCAGATGTCTATAGATACAACAATATAAAGTTTTAAATATGGTGGGTTAGGACAGTAGACGAATAGGCAGACAACAAGACGCTCGGCTGAGGTCAGGTAAACAATGTAAGGTATGCAACTCCAACAACATTTATTGAGATAAATATATGGAGTAATTGCTCTTGCCATGACCAACAATCCAAACAGGGAGAGTAACTTTATTTACCGTACTTGCAGTATCAAACAGAATACATAATTGGAATGTTACACAAGAATACATAAGCTAATACAACAACAACAACATCTTTATCTTCAACAACAACAATAAGACCACTTCTAGATAATTACTCTCTAAATAATATGGGGAAAAAACTTCGTAGCAGCACTCAATTTCAATCTAACTTCATTTAATTAAACAATTCTATACGCTTCAATACCTCAATAAATTATGGTCACATTGGTCTTTAATAATTGATAAAATTAGAATTTGGTGTTCTTTAATTAAAGATGAATGGCCTTAATATACATTAAATCACCTCAAAGCCGCTACCTGTATATTTTGCCGATTGTTGATTAAAATAACAAAGTAAAATAATTGCAAATTAAAGCATAAATCTCCTACAATGATTGAAGGGTTTACACGCATACAACTAATCACCTAATATAACGTCAGTCTACTTTCAATTTAAATCTTTCAAAACTTTAACTCTAAGCCTGCTCCACTTAACCCTGCAAACGACAATATTATAAAGCTTGGCAAATAGTGTAGATCTAGATTAGCATTCTGCTTTATTAGTGTTAAAGGCTTGTCAGACAGAATGTTTAATTTCAATAAATACATATGTGGAAAATAACGCAAAACGAAAATACGTACATAAAATACAATGAGCATGATCATCTTTTAACATGTCTTGATTTATTTCTAAACATGACTAAGTTAGTTGAATTATGTCTGACAGGACAAATAATAGACACATATTGCAATTTCTTATTTAATGCCCGCGTCATTTGCCAAGCTGTCCACTACATTTATAGGCATTATAAATGAACTACCTTCATTCAAGACTTTTACATAAACGTACCTTGTCAAAACCAGTAAAGAATATAAATATATACAAAATACATAGATACAGTTATTAATATTCCAATTAAAAAGCCAATCAAAACGATCTTAGACTCTTACATACATGTCAGGTCTCAGAATGTAGAGTAGCTTCAGTGTTATGCCACCACCTTTAGCAAACATGGACCAAGGTGCTGTATTCATCACGATTCTTAGCTTATTTCCTTATATCTCAACATATTTCCTTTTAAGTTCATTCATAAAACCATATATTCTAAGAAATTAAACAAAATAATTTTCATTCGTCATGGATACAATTACTGATTATCCAAGAATACATTGTCTATGCTTTTTTGTTGATTCATTATTTTTAATATTCACATTTTAGATTTAAATGTTCGCCGGAAGATTACACATGAACTAGATAGGATTGTGCTGAATTTCTTTCCATCAGTTGCATTATTTACTTGTTATACATCACGTCACGTTGAGGTTAAATTGAAGTCTTGAAGGTCTTTAAAACTGCATTTGATATGCTTAAGTTATTGAAAGTTAGGAATGGTCTAATTTCTTAACTTCCAAAGCACCGTGTAGGTATTAAAAGTGTGCCCGAAACGGAGACACTGGAGTTACGAAAACAAATACTCACACAGAAAGTACATACGTTTGTTTTTGTTTACGTTCAAAGATATACGAACTTATTGACAATTAAAAGGGGTCATTTTGAATTGTGAAACATATATGTTGTGCTGTCAAAATTCTTAGAACAGGATAGAAACATGATCATCGTTTTCAGAAAATTACTTTCGGTAACTGCCTTGATTTACTGTAATACTTGGATATCATCATAAACCGTTCTTTTAACTGAATACTCTTTTTGTTGTATTGACTACATGTATGAAGATAAATTGTCCAAATATATATTTTAAATTATCTATGTACGTATTTTTATCAGATTGAACAGCATTAACCTTTACAATACAAAAAAATAATCAATGTTTGGGGTTTACATGAAACAAATGCATACAAAATAAATAAGACATAAAAACTACATTAAATTGAATTTCCATGCTCTAAGTCCATTTGTAAAGTTTTTAGCTTATATAACGTTGTTCCAGTTATTCCAAACTTGACGATGTCATGATTGACGTTATTAGCGCCAGAAGACGTCAAGAACACGCGTGTCGTTTCACTTGATACGCTGGACAGTTTATAGGCAATACAACTCGGAACACTTCTGCAGTTTCTACTGAAAATGGCGAAAAATGGCAATATGTTCAGATTAAGCAAATTATTCACCAACAAGGACATTACATCTTATATATAGAAATAAGAAAATGTCATATGCAATTTACCACAAATATCAGGATTTGAACTACCACTAGACAAAAGCATGCAGAATGAATGTAAAAGTGACAAAACACATATTCGAGTCATTACAGACAAAATGAAAAAACAACAGTTACTGCCTTGGAACGGTAGGTCGGCGCAAGGACCGAAGGGACGCATGAGCCTGGTTTATGGAACGCTCCAACCTCACACTTCCAGAAGCTTTTCCTCACTAACAAACATTGTAAATAAAAATATCATATCAAGAAAACTAACAGCAAGAACCTGCATCGGGTGTTAAAATCTAATCAAAGAATATTATATATAAACAAAATTATAAACAATATAAACACTTCTTATAATGAACTATCAACAAATGTACACATATACAAAATGTATAGAAACAAGTCTCGGCCAAATAACATTCTTAGCGAGAGAGTAGCTTGAAATAAAATAGCCCAAGCGATGACATATAAGAAGAACACGTTAATGATGTGATACGATAAAAAATACGTGACGTCTAATGTCTAATTAATTCTACAGTTTGAAAAGAACACACACATAATTATCGGATTTTTTCAATCAATCCAAATCAACTAAACAAAATGAAGACTGGTGAAGCGATTAATGGTAATGAGTATCGTAAGTAATATTATAATAAGCCGAAGGTTTATCCTAAAATCAAAATCCCGAAGTTTTACCTATTGTCCAATCTCACATAAAGGTCATAGATACGGCTCAAGTTGTCTGAATTATACATGGCACGACTGGAGAGATGAAGAGACACCATAGTCAACAGTGACGGTCCAAATTATAGCTTTAAGTCATGGTTTCCATGTAGTCTCAACCTCCTATTCGGAATTCGTGCAATTAAAAAGCAATGCAAATTTATGACCACAAAGGGTGAATTGTAAGCAATGCAGTACAATGAAATATTATCGGATTCTAATCATCAGTCAATAAATGTCAGTAGAGTTGTGAGCTTTACAATAAGACTGCCTGGATTTTGATGAAATATACTCAATTTTGTGAACAATAATGTATATGTGAGCAAAGCAATATTTTATTTAACTATTTAATTTATAAGCTGAACATTTTGATATAAATGTTTACAAATTAGGTCCAATAACTGGTGCATTACAGATTAACTTTTTTTAAAGTGTATGCTAAATTCAACCCATAAATTTCATCATTGTATAACTGATATTTTAATTTTAGATTCAGCAATCGTAACCAAGTAACCTAACTATTTTGTGCACAAGTACATTATTCAGTATAAACCGTATGTCGGAATGAAGCGGTACAAAAATGCAATATATTGATAAGGAGCCATGCCATTTCTTAACTAAGTGAAAATGATCTGAAGTATAAATCTAAGTGATCACCCTTAATGGTTTAAAAATCCAGGCAAGGTGAAGAATTGCACTATCTCTGCTCAATCATAATGTCAGCGATTCTTATGCTGCTGCTGATTGTTACTTGAGCGAGCCTTTTAATATACACCTACAATAGTCTTTATATATATATATATATATATATTACTATTTGGCATCAGACTGCCCTTATTCCTGACCATGTCTAATTTGGAAACTGGCAATAAAATTGAAAATAAATATAAACACCTTGGTCTAGCGTTATCTTAAAATTGCAGTGAAATATCACTAGCAAAGGATTACACATTGATTGATTAAATAATAATTACTGGCTTGCTTCAGCTGAATGGTCATCTTTCTTAGAGACCGGATAATTTCTTCACAAAGTTTGGTTTTTATGTTTCTGTTGTTTGTTGTGTTTTTTTTAAAGAAAGGACTCGGGAAGTCCGGTTTATGCGTTGTTATATGTTCGGGGAAAGTCTATGCCTGTGTACTCAATAGCACCGGTCTCAGACGACACTGTTGCATGCTGGGATTGGTGGTCGTCAGGAGGGGTTTGGATGTCAAGCTCTACATAATTCAACTCTGGTTTGGACTCAGCCAGCTGGAAAAGGAAAACAATGTGGGTTGATGTGTATTCTAACTAGTAAATTTAAATTTGCATCTATATCCATCACATACAATATGTATACTGAAAGAGAGAGACAGAGAGATAGAGAGACACCGAGAGAGACAGACAGACAGAAAATAGTAAAATGCCGAGAAATTAACGAAACATCAGGGATTGTTTATGACTATTCGTTCAGATATCACTGGCCATCGAGATAATTACACGACTCTAAAATACAAACCGCGATTTATAGTGCCTCTTATTAAGCAAATAATAACTTAAATTTCCTGATCAAACAACAGCGTGCCTTGAGTAATATGAACAAGGATCAAACTATGGTTAAAGAACAAGGGCCAGAGGATAAGAACCAGAGCATAGAATCATTTTGACCAGTTTCTCAATAAATGGCCTGACACACTCGTACATGTATTTAATTTTTAACATTTTACTTTAAAGTCATTTTTTTTATTTTTGTCTTATGATATTCTCTTTAAAGACCAAAACATTGTATATTAATTTCGTTGTCTATCGTTTATTTTTGCTTTTTGGAAAAGTTAATATATTAGAGAAAAACAACTTTGCATATTAGAAGGCAGTCTGTAAAAACTGAAATGAAATAAATCAACAGACATGAACGACAATATAATTTGTGCAAGTCAACAAAAACTCTTATTCAATGATAACGCCGAATGTTTGGACTGCATTTAACAAAAGCATACTGATGTTCTTTGACTTACATGCACATGCACAGAACTGTTTGTTCTGCCTTTTCTTTCCTTGTTTACAACAGCGTACTCGCAATCATTTTCTGCTGCTAGTGGGATTTTTTCTTCCTCTTGTCTCTGTGGTCGTTGACATTTCGGTATGACACATGCATATTCATTTTCCGGATTAGTTGTTAAACATTGGATAATAACTCCGGCGTCGCCCGGCCCGTCATTATTTTGGTCGGGATGTGTAGGAGCATCATCGTTTCGGTGAACGTTGTCAGAGTTTTGTTCTGCAATTTAGAAAAAAATCTGTGACTCCATTATCAATACGTCCGGTCATACGACAAAAACATAAGACCTCCGATACTTTCGACATTGTTTTTAATGCGCTTTATCAATCCAGGCTAAAACGACATTAGTCGTGGTTTTACGACTTTAAGTCAGTGTCACATATAAATTTAATCCAACTTTGCAGCAGGACGTTTAACACCTTTTACTTCTGGCCGTTATTATTGTCGAACTAAAGAAGAATGTGTGAGTCTTATAAATGTTGAAAGAATAAAAATAATCCCATTTGATTATGCAAACTTTGGTTTGTTTTCTGGCGTCACAGTGGCAAAAAATCCTAAAGTTTGCTTCATAAAACTTACAAAATTATTTGTATGAGCAAAAGCAAGCGCAATACCTTTTGCCTTTCATGAAATCATTAGAGAAACAATTTAGATATGTAATTTTCTGTAAATGTAAATCATAAATAGAGACTGAAGCAATAAATGTAACGCCAAATTACGTAACTGATAATGTAAACTGTTAACACGAGGAACAACATACCATTTGAAAAACGATAGGACACTTGAAAAAGTATTCATACCGGAAAAAAACAGATCAAAAGGATTTTTGGTCTGTTTCTTCATGTAATAATATCTGTTTTCGGCTTTGTTTGTGAAAGCTATCTGCAAAACAACATTATTTCTAACTTTAGACTGCTAATGTGCAACGTTAATGTTACGGCCAAATCTCACTGTCAAACCGCGACCCTTTTCATAAACGGTCGGTTTTAACATTGGTAGACATACGACCGACTTAAGATAAGACCCGCTTTGGGACTGTTGATAAAACGTCACCTTTGCGCTTCGCGTTTCTCTTATGCAAGTGATTTATCCGAATCTTTAATTAGATGCTTTTGAAATCTTGTTGTCATAGGGCAATGGTTTGAATTTGAAAACATCCGTTTCAGAGTTCAAAAACATAATATCTTGACCACAAACACTTCAGAGATGCTATAATAGCGTTCCTGCACGCAAGCAGCACTGGGAATGCTATTATTTAGATATGCGGCGGACCATACAGAAATCGTGTATGTATATTGCGACTATCTTTAGCTGTTGCATAAACATTGCACCTAGTCAGAAGTATATTTTTACAGACTTTCTCAATGTCCGAATTCATGTTAGCATTCCATAAATGGGCCAATTATCATACATACGAACCATGTCTCTGTTTCTTTCTTTTCCTGTAGACACAGCCAATTACAATCATGATCACTGCAACAGCAAGGACTGGCACAACAGCGCCAAACAGTGCGCCATGTCCATCGTTGCCAGCCGCTGATGTAGATGATTCTTTATAAAAGAATTAAAACATATTATTGTTTTAATTAAGAATGCTACACATTATATTTATGGTATGTATTTTGTGAAATACTACACCTTTTTTAATTCGAACTGAAGAAAAGCTATGTTTTTCAAGGAATATAGCAAAATTTAGGAAATATAAATGCTAGAGTCTAATTTAAAACAATACTAGTATTAAACGGTGGATGACGTCAATGTCGAAAACTTTATACTACAGAATTTCACAGTTACTTGTTCAGATTTAAATTTAAAAAAAAGTGTTTCAAGTATTATGCACATCAGCCTGTACATAATCTTACTTTTTCTCACAAAAGGAGCTCTTAAACTGTCACTTTTTCTATCATCTTAATAAATATCCACACCATATTAAAATTAATTACATTAATCCATGTGAAGCTCTCACGTTTAAATTTATCGATTGATAACCTTGAGTTTAAAGTAAAATAAGTAAGTTTACCTTTCGAAAGAGGTTTTATGAATGTCGCCTTAATTATATATAACTATAACCTAAAATGCTACAGCTGGAAGTTAAACAATATCCACAAACCTTCGGGACATTTGGCACAATCAGAAAAAGTCGAAGTAGGAGGCTCGGTGAAAATGGGATTTTCTGTGTGTATAGATAAAAAAATGTATCATTGCATGCTTATTTATATCGTATTCGATAATACTAATGAACATACCTGATTTATCGTGCACCTCAGTTAACAGTCATGAGTGGCGGAACATTGTATGTAACCTATTATTTATTTCCATAAATTTCCGGACGTAAATTAAAATATGTCGCGTAAAAACGTGTGTAAGATTGTCTAAGTTCTGATTTTTTCAGTTAAAAGAGTTGGTCAGAAAACAAGACATTGATTTTAAACCATGGTTAATACAAACCTTGTATGTAAAAAGTGAACCTAACTAGTTACAATTTCTGTTAAATTGTTCATGGTATACCCATGTGTTTTAAATTTAAATTACTTTCTCTTCTACAAACATACTGCCTTGATATATTAACAAATAATACAACATATCCGCTTTTAATTTTCGTACCAGTTTTTCTACAACATACCTCTTCATTAGAATAGTGCTTTTTATGGGTGCGTTTAACAACACACTAACTATCATAGAGTTATCTAGGTACGGACATCAAAAGCCCACGAAGTAATACAATTAAATCCGGTATCGACTATTTACCTATTACGTGAATCCGTATTTCATCTGTCGTTTTGTTCTCAGTTCTATTCTCTGTACACCGCAATGAGATTCCTCCATTCATGGCCATGGTGATGTTACGTATCTTTAGAACAGTCTCGTTGTTAAAATAGGCCTGCTCCTCAGTAATAATGATGTTGTCAATTTTAATGTCTGCTGTCTGGTTGCCATTCCGTTGACGAAAAATCCATTTACGGATGTTTGAGTTTGGTAAGTTTAGGATGGCATCAGCAGGCATGTATCGCAACTCTACCGTTTCTCCGACCACCATAGGGCCCCGTTTGTACATGTAAAGCAGCCCGCAGCCTTCAAGAGCTTTCAAAATGACATTTTTAGCGAAAATAATAACAATCACTGACAATTATATGGTAAAACAAGGAGCATATAAAATTGGTGTACCTTTCCAATCTTTGTACTGAAAGCAATGAAATCTGAATTTTCGTAACACTAAGTTCTATGAAACGTTTAGAAAACTAGCTTCATCTGTTTATTGTACATGTGCCTTATACGCGCGGATGTCCAAAAAGTGATGGGGTGCTTAAGATAGACATAAAATAATGAAACAAATGAAATACCTCACATCTACATGGCATATACAATATTATCACTTCATACTGAAATGCACACATGTACTTTGTATATCATCCATGTATATGCACCCCATTCATGACTGTACAAATTTCTGAGCAGTTGCAGTCATCGGTTTATAACTGACTTGTCAATCGCGTGAATTCGAGTTTACATAGGGCGACACACTTTATGTAAAGATGACTTCCAGTTGTGTTGCTGTGTGTCGGTGGTTCTACTCCGACGCCAAATGCTTATTTCACCTACCAATTATAGTTAGCAATTTCCATAAATAACATGACTAAACGCGAACACCCGAAATCATACTTCTTAAATCAGTTTTTGGTATGTTAATCTCAGGACAATAAGCACACAGTTATCTATAATCTTGTGAAATATGTATATGCAGGACGTGTTAAATGACATTTGTTTTACATACCTAACAATATCGGCTCTTCGAAGTAAGGAGTATCGCAGTAGTCGTTTTTAACGGAATATCGAATAAGGCAATTTTTTATATCGACGTTACTGCTTCCTTCTAGCGTATATGTATATATGGTTCCATTTGTAGTCATGTTGATCCATTTTGGCTGTGGTTTTTGACAACTTATGGAAGCAGAAAAACCAGATTTAATGGGAGTAGGAAGAAACTCAACTTTGATGTCTCTGCCACTAACAATTGGTCCTTTAATGGTCACTGTCCCACACTTTCCACTTGGTTTTCGTATTACAACGTCTTCTAAAGGTTACACACAAAACATTAGTTTGTCAATTATATAGGTTTACTATTTTTAAGTGAAATCCTGTATATCCTGTTATGTGGTAGTAAGGAGGTTTGGGTCTCCATTTCGCGTATGAAATAATAAGTGAAAGTGGTGTTAACATAAAGTGTTAATATGATAGGGTGGTATAATATGACGCGGTTATGTCATAAAGTGTATTGACATAAGTGTATTGACATAAAGTGGTCGTAACATAACGCAGTCATATCACAAAGTGGTCATGACACAAAGGGGTTTTAACTTTAGGTAGTTTTGGCACAAGTCTTTTGACATTAAAGTGGTCAGAATGTAACGCGGTCATACATAATGTGGTTAGGACATAGAGCAGTATTAACATTAGTGTATTGACATAAAGTGGCATTGACATAAGTGTATGGACATAAATTAGGCATGACATGAAGCGGTTATGAAATGAAATGATCAGGACATTAAGTGGTTTTGACATTAAGTTGTTTTGACATGAGTGTATTGACATAAAATGGTATTGACATATAATGGTATTTACATAAATCGGTATTGACGTAAAACGGCATAAACATGGTATTTACAATGTAACTGTAAAGTAAGTAAGTTAAAAATTAAGTGATCATTACCTAAAGCGGTAATGGCATAACGTGGTCATGGCATTAAGTGGCATTGACATAAATAAGTAATAACAAAAAGTGGTTATTGTATAAACGGTATTAATATAAAGTGGTCTTGACTAAAGGCATATCACTCACAACTACGAATATATGACTCATCCCAGCTAGTATCGTTCAAACATGGGGACTAAGAATATATAATTGAATAATGAATTTTGGTTTTATTTTTCGTTAAAGTAGTTTATATTACTTTATGTATTAAGACATTTCTGCTCGATACTTAATACTCTGCTAAAAAGCACCCGCCCTGCATTCTGAGCATTTTGCATCAAAATCAGCATACAGACACGCTTTTAGGACCTTTGTAGCGGCCTGGTCTCAGAAGAGGTCAATGACAGAAGAAACAAACTATTCCCAAATATTACTTTTCAAATCAGTGTTGCAGTATCGACCACATCAGTGTACTATGTACGAATGACGTATACACATAACGTATATTTACGTCCGCGCATGGTATGTAAAACTATATTAGGTTGTTTAGCTTCAAGTGGCCTAAAAATGTAACGAGGCTTTTGGTTCTCTCAAACTTAAGATAGCACAATTATTTGAATGCCAGTTTATTCCAATATAGTCTTGTAATCGTCGGTAAAATCTGAATTAAGTATTCGCTTTGATTTAAACGAGTTTTGCTTGATTGAGCAAATATGTGCCCACCCCACCACCACACCAACACATCAACAAGACAATAAAACGCAGCGATTACAAGAACGAATTTGACCAAAATTTAACAAAGTTGTGATAGATAACAATTGTTGAGGGTTTGATCCAATCATATACATAAAAAACGTTATCTTACTAATGATAAACAAAGTCTTAGTGTATAACTTGTAGAGTCCCGTGTATTACTTTCTTAAACATGAAGGACTGGTTCACAGTACATACTTTTCTAATAATGTTTACCACTTAGTTTTGTTGTTGCCTTGATTAACTGTCCGATGGTCATTGTTCTTATTTAAAAGGTGCGAAGAATAAAACATGTAGTGATTCATGGAAAAGCTTTCTGTTACTAATAAACTGCATATACAAAACCACCTGCTATGCTGGTTACCACACTTTTTAAGCACAAAACATAATCCAAAATGTATAATAATGATTCGCATATCAAATGCAGCGCAATAAAACATGGAAAACACGGAAGATATTAAATTTTAATCAAAACAAGCAATCAACCAAAAATAATCAAGAAAAAATACAATTTAAAACGAAATGGTATTTGTTGTTTTGTAACTATGCAACATATGTAAAGCTTTCTTCTGACTTCGTTGTTACTCGTTGGCCTGAACAGAAAATGTAATTCACTGTTTGCTTGTTCTTTTAAATGCTGTTTTGGAGACATTTTGTCATGAACTATCAGCTTATTCATTTATGTTCGTAAACCCATTCCTAAAATGTCATTTTGTCAAGCAAATGTTTTGCAAATAAAATTAAAAAGATTTACCTATAATAGCCGTATGTACGATCCAGAACCACAGATAAAAAGAAAACACTCTGAGAGAATCCATCTTGTCTTGTCATAACCATATATACATCAAATTATCACACAATTGCCCTGCCAATGAAAAGCTATTATTTCATTATTTTCCTTCACAAAAAACAAGGTTTCGACACAACTATATATCAAGTCCCCAAGTCTATCTAATTATAAAATAAATTCTTATATTTTCAGCCTCGGTCTAACATTAACACAAGTAACTACAAAAACATAAATTAAACCACTTGACGGACTTTAAGGAAAACTAAACTGCTGTAAATGTCAGTCTTATAATAAGTATATCAACTCTTATGTATATCGTCAACTGTCCAAACACAAGGACACACATCGACCGGAAATTGTGGCTCAGCCAACCACTCGTGCATCATTTAGTCATTATTCCAATATACATGAATACATACTTAAGTGACAAAGACCTTCCTCGTTTAACATTATGATGATTTACTTGTATAGGGCAATATATTTATGTTATGTTGTGATTTATATACTGTTACAAATAAACAGACGAATTATTCCAATTGTAAGCATATTCTCTCTGCTTAAACAACAACTTCCTACTTCCGCCTTCGTTTAGACATATTCTTCACCACGACTAATTATTTCTAATCCTTTTCGTGAGAACATCATGCCTTGAAAGCTTTTCTTCTTACACCCTAGCACCATTTTCTTGAAGTCCTTTGATGAAAACCTAAGCTAAAAATTTTGATCCATTAAACACCTGTCTTAAATTTCCTTGTATGAAGAAATGCTATGCAAAAACTTCAAAAAACTTCAAACCGGCATCTGAAGAAAGTGAATTTCTTATCATCAAACAATTTTATGTATTAGTATTTTAATTTTATTATATTCAACAAACATTTGGTAAATCTTGTCTTCAATTTTATTGCACCTGATTAAAGGGTCTTGTTGTAATTCGCGAATTAATAATCACAACATACGACTTGATGTAAAATACATATTTGGCAAGTAATATATATTTCAAAAAGTTACTTTCTTACTATATGCTATAATAGACCTTCACCGATGCACGATTGATGCAACATACATCCGCTTATATTTTGTCGGATATCTCACTATCTTTGCGTGTCCTAGTCCAGATACCGCAAATTGGGATGCCATTAAAAAACGAGCAGCTTTTTGGCTTGGACAAGGCCCACAAGTTTTTTTACAATTCAGCAAATACAGTCATTCACCGATGCTTGATTGATGCAACATCTCTTTATCTGTGCGTGTCTTATTCCAGATACCGCAAAATGGGATAACGTGCAGCTTTTGTTTGGACACGCCCCACAATACATTAAACAATCAAAGCGCCGCAGGCACTGTAAAGTTTTGATGCTTGAAAATTAGGTTAAAATGATTAGACTGTAGTCATAACATTCATTACTTTTGCCACATAATTTTCAAACTAACTGCATTTCAGGGGGTGGTGGCAAATTTTTGGTTGTTTTATTATGAGAAACTCTTGTTATTGGACTGTTCATTACAAACCATACAAGAGGGGATAATCATGTAAAATGATTTATTGAAAAAGAAAACAAATCATGCCCAAAATGGCTAAAAAACTTAAGAACTGTAAGTAATGTCAATTATATTCTTTCTCTGTATGCGGCCATGGTGGAATTAACTTAAACAAAAAGGGTTAAATTTCAATGTCTATGGTAAATATGTCCGTGGCCTTTATTTATTCTAGTGTTTTTTTTTCAGAAAAAAAGTATTTATATTAGGAAGAGGAGCTGTCAGCCGTGGAAGATTTTATCTCACTTTCCATGTATGTAGACAGAGAAGCCCGTTTCTGAAGAAGGTATGTAATGCTTCGAACATGGATAACCACCTGGAAGTAAGGTACAACAAGTTGAAAATCACTATGACAAATTTTGGAATGTTTTCCTAGTGTATTAAGCTGATAGCCCAGGCCCACCAATCTACACGATATTCATGTCGTGCACAGAAATAAATTGCTATCAGAAAGCAGAACTCTTTTCTTCTTTTATATATATTTCTATGTGCCTAAAAATCTGTTTCTGTTAATCTGTATATTCATAAAAATGTTAAAATAATGTTTAGATTTAATAGCAAGTTACATCTGTACTACAGATAATTGCAACACATTGTTTATGTAACAGTAAAGGATTATGATAAGTAAAGTACTAATTATTTTTTTACTGATTTTACGTTTATTTGAGCTTAAAATTATGGTGTTGCTAATCTGAAAAAAATACTCTACTCTTAAATTTTACTGAGACATGTCAAAATGATTTATATTAATTTGATTTTATTAGCCTAATATTTATCATATAGATGCACCAATTTGCTTACAATATCTGACACTGTGAAGCTCCTTGTACTAAAGTTTGTGTGTTGCAGCATTACTTTGAATTGTTACACCCATTAATGTCTTATGGCAGACCGATAAAAATAGTAGACGTAGAAGATATCTATCAATATTCGTTGGTAACACTGGGTAAATGGGTTGTTTGTATTTTCCTTCAGCAGTGCACATTACACATGTCATTTTATTACTGTCTAATTGCAGCCACGCGTGTTTAGTGAGCCAATTCTTACATAAATCCAGTTAAACAACAGTGCCGTAGTTTGATTTCGATTGTAGTTTCACACACAATAAACATATATAGACAAAAGTAGAAATAATAGACGTACGGTTAGATGGGTTAAGTCCGACTTTTCTTAACATTAAAGTGTAGTACCTATGCTTCAAAATGTGAATTAAATATTGTAGCAGTACAACTAAGACCATACCTAAAACCTAACAACAGACCAAGCAGACACAAAAATGCTTCACAACCCAGGATTAGTACAACAATCCATTTTATCCCCATAGCATTACTCTCTGAAACAGTCTACCGCATCAAACTGCCTCTCTTCTTGATCCTAACCTCTCCAGGGCAGCAGTTGTAGCACAAAATGTCTAGTTGTGCAAGTAATGTTTTAAAAAGATTTAAAAACAAGTTACTATACAAATTAAATTTTAAACTCCCACAAATTACAAATTTATGCTAAAATGTTGACCATTACAAAAAATCATTATTAACATCGACTTTATTTCTAAAGTTCATTACTATATCTCTTCCTCAAATTTACTTACTCCGACGCGTACACGGCCAGTAATACACTGTAAAGAAAGGAAGAAAGAACGAACGAAAGAAAGAAAGAAACAAATAACTAAACAAACAAACAAACAAAGGCTCTGGCGACTGTTACATTGACCCTCTCCACTGCCGCCTCTGACCGTAGGTTGATGTTAAATCTTTGAATTTTAATTTCTATGGTACATATGTCCGTGGCCTTCATTTATTACATTCTCTTTGCCAGAAAGAGTATTTGTATTAGGAAGAGGCGCTGTCTGCCATGCAGCGACAAAGCTTTGTTACTTAAAATACATGATGCTACTAAGCTAGCGCCCTGTATTCCTCCCCATGTAGTTTTATTAATTTAATCAGTGTTTCTTTTCATTGATGCATATTGCACCTTTAACTTGCGATGCGGGGAACCTGGAGAAAATGAGTTTGGTCAAATTTACTGACGTCATGTAATTGTGTCGAAATATTTAATGCATCTTTTGAAAGTTGATCGTTAAATATATGACTAAAGTTTTGCAAGGGATACTAAGCTGACTTATGTTCGGTCGGGCATAGGAACACGTACGAATAAAACAAAAATGCAAAATTATATACAGTCGACCTTCGGTTATACAAAGTCGTCGGGACTAACAGTTTGCCTTGAACAATGCATGGGTAGGAATAATCCAAATTGTGCATCCACTTAAAAATCCGACTAGGAGTCCGTCATTTTGAATTGTGTAATTCTCTGCTGTAATGTGCAAGAAGCAATTATTATACCATATCATTTTCTACAGTAAAATATAAGAAAAGTTAATTGTTGGAAAGGAAATAAATCATAGAATAAGTATCTTGTTATATATTTGTTTCTTTTCGAAATAAAAACAAATTAAAAAGCATGCAGGTATGTATAAAGTATTGTCTAATAGACGTGTTATCAACTTATCATGGTCAACCAAATGCAACATACAGTACATAATGATTAGAAGCACATTATTTAATCACAGTGTATTAAATTGCAGCTGATCTGGGTATCGCATCCTTGCTTGATTGTTCAGCGAAGATTTCACCCGCTATGCTTCCGATTTCGAAAATGAGTTGACGGTGATTTTTGCCTGCATTTATACCTACCCACCCTGACAGTATGCAATGCCACTGTGACGCAAAGTGAGTACAAGTCAAGCTATAAATGGATTGTCACTCTGCCTAATTAATAATACATTGTAATTGATTGTCAAACAAATCAACAGATATCCAACTCCAATTAATGTAATAACTCAACCAACCAATTAATGAAGCCAAACACCAAAGTTACTGGACTAACTTACCTTCGCAGTTTGACATGTGACAGTACATAATGTTATGTTCAGTAGTACACCAGCGTTATAAGTTTACGCTAGTCAGGTTACGGGGTTATTTATCGTAGTGGTATCAATAACGTATTTCGCATGACGTAGCATTCGCGTAACAGCTAGAAAGAAAATGATCATGCTAGAAAATTCATTTGTTTATTTTTAACTAGGTTTCGTGACTGTTCTGGAGACTTCTGTGTTCTAGAAATATTTTAGGTCTATATAAGGACGTGTTAGCCGATTTAAGGGAAGTTTGGATATAAGTTTGGACATAAAACGTTTAGACAGATAGTTTGGAAATACTTGCAGCTTCTATATTAAACCTTTCTTTATTGGAACTTACGTGGCCTTACTTAGTCAACAGTGATATAAATATTAAAGTGTTAGATGTGGAATAATATTAATTATAATTATGTGAACAGTCGGTACGATCCTCTTGGGTTTCTGGCGTCAATGGCAAACTTCTCATTCGGGAAATGACACAGATACCAGTTAAAAATGGGATTAACTCTTACCAGAGGGGTTTCATGACAAATGGGAAAAATGGGTCGACTTTCTAACTGTGCAAGAAGAATTTGCAATTCCAAGAATATACTTACCTGTTTGTAATTTTCACTGATGCATCTGAACATGCTATCGCCGCAGTGTCTTATTTAGTTGGTAAAGATAACTTTTACATTCAGCTTACAGGGTTTCTGGTAAGCAAAGCAAAAGTAGCTCCTATAGTACCTGGCATTTAAAAGTGCTGCCGTTCTAGGTATAAAACTGTCAGACTTGATCAAAAGTCAACTGAACATTTCCAAAGAGCAATTTGATTTTTTCACTGAAAGTGCAATTGTTCTAGGTTACATCCAAAACAGATAGCGGAGATTTCTCACCTACCGAGCCAATAGAGTGCAACGTATTCGTTCGTCTTCAACTCCTTTTCAGTGGAACCATGTTCTGTCCTGTCAGAACAGCTGAAAGTGAAACTAAACTGGCTCAAAGGACCAAATGATTGGTTAAAATCCCAAGAACTATTCACAAACTCTAAGAAATTGCATGTGACCTTTAGGCTAGTGAACCCTGAGATTGATGTTGAGATCAAACAAGAAGTGACTGTGAATATAACTAAGTTTACATCTTCAAACTAGAACAATGTCCCTCTCTTAGATACTTAGAGATTATAGAAATTTTCCTCATAGAGTAGTTTGATTCGGGGAATATCATGCTTAATACGCCTGGTCAGAAAACTCAATATTAACACAACCAATGCAAAGAAAAGAAAATAGCAAATTTTAATCATACGAATAATAATGCAAAGTAGTTCTTACTATTCTCTTAAAACAATCATATCAAAGGCTTCAGGTTAAGAACTAGAATAATGAAATAATAATGAAAAATTGACAATTCTCATGTGCATGTAGAATTACAGAAATTTTCCTGGAACAGGAGCCAACATTTATCAAGAAAATGGCACATTTACCATTAGATAATACAATACACAATCTTACACATGGTGCAGGAACGACACCTATATGCCAATGCATGGAACATATAGCCAAATACCAAATTCTTCGTTTGAACAACGGAGCTAAAAGACAACCGTCAACGATGTCGGCCACAAAAACAAAACCACACGCTCAACTAGGGAAATTACTCCGCTTGATCCATAGCTTATGTTTTGCCAAATGTAACAAAAGGAAGGAAAGAATGTCATTTATTTATTTATTTATTTATTTTTTTATTTAATTATTTATTTATTTATTTATTTATATAATTTATTTATTTATTTATTTATTTATTTATTTATTTATTTATTTATTTATTTATTTATTATTTATTTATTTATTTATTTATTTATTTATTTATTTATTTATTTATACAACGATAACTATGTGTGAAGAGCAAAATAAAAGCAAATTATTGACAGTTTTACTCGAACAACATAGCCCAAGTGGACTAAAGAAAATTAAGAATTATATTATAAAGCAAATACAATCGGCATGAGTAATTACAAGCAAGCAATAAGCGGACAAAATGCAAGCACACATGTAAACATACATTAACCTGAATTTTATACTGACCAAATAATTTGATAAGCCCCAACAGATATAGTAGATATAGAGAGGTAAATAAATACAGATGGATGTGTGATTGGATGGATAGACAGAGAGAGAGGGAAAGAGAAGTAGTGTGAGACAGGGATGGATGAGAGGATAAAGACAAAGATGGAATGAGAAAGCGGAAGATAATGAGAGACACAAACAGAGATAGACAGAGAGACATACAGCCTGGGAGGGCAATAGTGATATACAGAAAGAGACAGACACAAAGAAGGAGAGCGATAAAGAGAAAATGTCATGTTTATACATAATATATACATAAAGTTATGTGATCAAATTTTATTTTCTATCATTTACACCCACATACATTTTTTCTACTCTAAAGCGGCAATGTCTTTTTGGGGTAAGAGAGGTAATTAGAGAGTATTTAGAGAAGGGTTTATATTGGTAGACCTTGGAAATAAACACTCCCAATATTTTCATGAGGTGGTTATAGATACAAGAATATAAAGTTTGAAATATGGTGGGTTATGATGATAAACGAATAATCAGACAGCGACATATACTGACAGACGAATGGGCTGATTGGCAATACGACTGACTTAATTAAGAAGATATGAAAGAAAGAGTGTAAAAAGCAGTTATAATAAGGTAAGGTAGGCAACTCTTACAACATGATTGATATAACGATATGGAGTAATTGCCCTTTCGTGGACAATTTGTGGATAAAAGACCAACTATCTAAACAGGTGAGAGTGACTTTATTTATCTTAAGTGCATTACAAAACAGAATACAAAAAGGCATGTTACACAAAAACGCAAAGGTTAATACAACAACAACATCATCATTATCTTCAACAGCAAGAACAACATTTCTGCTTAAGTACTCAATAAATCAAACGGAAAACCCGCATTGCAGCACTCATGTTTCAACTGCCTTATTTTTATACAATCCCATACGATTAAATTCCTCAATAATTTATTGTCAAATTGCAGTGAATTGATCTTCATTGATTTATAAAATTAGAATTTGATTAATTTGAATTAATAAAATTAATAAAAAATAGCCTTAATATACGTTCAATCACTCCTACATTAACCCTGTATTTTTTCCGACTATGTAGTAAAATAACAAAGAAAAATAATTGCAAATAAAAGAATTAAGCTTTTACAAGAAATTAAATGTTTAAATGCATGGAACTAACAACTTAATAAAACGCCAGTCCAAATTTAAATCTTTAGAAACTAAAGAGTTCCAGACTTATTGGACAGACTTTCGTTTTCAATAAATGAATCTGTGGAAAATGACCCAAACTGAAAATACGTGCATAAAATACAATGAGCATGATCATCTTTGAACATGTTTTTTTTCTAAACATGAATATGTTAGGTAAATTATGTCTGACAGGACGAATAATAGACTCGTATTGCATTTGTCTTGTTCAATGACTGCGTCATTCGCCAAGCCGTCCATTACTCTTTCAGTCAAAATAAATGATCTGCCTTTATTCAAGGCTTTTACAAATTGTACCTTGTCTGGAAAACGAGCACAGCAAAATCAATTTATGGTGTGAATAAACATATAAATATATACTAAATACATATACAATTATTTACATTTCAATTAAAAAGCCATTCAAAACGATCTTAGACTCTTACATACATGTCAGGTTTCAGAATGTAGAGTAGCTTCAATGTTATGTCACCATCTTTAATAAATAAGGATCCTGCGGTTGTATTCATCAATAGTCTTAGCTTATTTCTGACGTTAGCAAAGAAAATTCTTGCGTTTTTTTTCTGCGAATTTTCTAAAAAACTATATAAGTAATTAAACAAATGAAATTTCATTCTTCATGGATATAATAACTGATATTTATGCAAGAGTACATTGTTTATCCTATTTATTGATTCGTGAATATTCACAATTTATATTTAAATATTCGCCGGAAGGATACAAATAAACTAGACATGATGTTCCTTAATTACTTGTATCAGTTGCATTATATATTGGTTATACAACGCATCGTGGTGGGGTTTAGGTAAAGGCTGTTATATCTTAAGAACTGCAAGTGATACTTTAAAGTTAACTATAATTAAGAATGATCTCATTTTTTTAATTCCAAAAGTATCGTGTATCGTCATAATTAAATTTTCCAATTAGAAAAAGAACACACGAGAAATTATTGAATTTTAGAAAGTAACCTAAACCAACAAAACAAAATGAAGAATTGTGAAGCAGTTATAGGTAATAAGATTCGAAAGTTAATTTATAATAAGCCGACGATTTATCCGCAAATCAAAATCCCGAAGTTATACCTACTGTGCAATCTCACATAAAGGGCATGGAGACTGCTCAAGTTGGCTCGCTTATGTATGACACATCTGAAGAAATGAAGAGACAGAGTTCCAAAAATGACTGCCCAAATTATAGCTTTACGTCACCTCATTCATGTGGTCTTAATGACCTGTCCGGTATTCGTGTAATTGAAAAGCAATTCAAATTAATGACTGAAAAAGGGGGAGTTGCAAACAATTTAGTACAACGAAGTATTACCAGGTTTAACCATCAGTCAATATATGTCAGTAGGGTTATCAACTTTACACTAGGATTGCGTAGATTTTTACGAAATGTACTTCCACTTATTATTTAGTTATGTATATGTATACAAAGCAATATATTATTTGACTATTTACAAATAAGCTTAAAATATTGTTTATTTTGAATATTTACAAATTTCAGTCAATAACTGATATAATACTGATCAACTTCGTAAAAGTGTATACTGAAATTATATTCTTTAAAAATCACGTGCTTCAGCTGCATGGTCACCTTCTTAGAGAGCAGGTGATTACTTTACAAAGTTAGGTTTTTCGTGTTTCTTTTTTTCAAAAGGATAAATGCTGACGACAGGAAGTCCGGTTTATGCATTGTTGTATGTTCGGGAGAAATCTATGCTAGTGTACTCAGTAGCATCAGTCGCTGACGACACTGTTGCATGCTGGGATTGGTGGACGTCTGGATGGGTTTGTATATTAAGCTCAGCATAGTTCAACTCGGGTTCGGACACAGTCGGCTGGAAAAAGTAAAACTTTGGGTTGATATGCATTGTAACTGCAAAATCTAAATTTGCATATAACACATACAATATATGATATATAATATGTAACGCATAATCTACAAATAAAGAAGCAAAATGCCGATATAAAATCCACGAAACATTACGGTTTTATTTGAAATTGAACGTAATTATTCTAACTCCAACAAAGCTCTAAGTCTAATTAAAGAACAAGGAACACAACAACTGACTACCAGAGTAGAATCAGGGCTGTAGCACAGAAACGGTGAGACCAATATTTTAATTAAGGGCTTCACATATGCTTTTCACCCAGGACTTATAATGACATTTTTATAGTTTACTTGTCTTCTCTTAGGCTTTGCTTTTAAAAAGACCAGAAAAGTTTCGATTAATTAAGTTCACGAATATTTTATTTGCTTTTAACATTTGTTTGCATTTTAGACAAAGACAGCTTTGTTTATCAAAAGCACAGTTTCTAAGGCTAAAATGAAGCTTAATAACTTTTTACAGACAATAAAAGCAATACGATTTGTTTAAGTAAAGAAAAGCTTTAACTCAAATTCAATTATTGCGAAATAAAATATCGGATTGCATTCAACAAAATCAATTATCTTATATGTTGTTGCTTTACTTACTAGCGCCGGACTAATTGTTCCAACTTTGTTTTCCTTGTTTACAACAGCGTACTCGCAATCATTTTCTGCTGCTAGAGGGACTCTTTCTTCTTGTTTTCGTTGTGGTCGTTGACTTTTCGGTATGACACTGGCATATTCGTTTTCCGGACTTGCTGTTAAACAACTGTCAATAATTCCGGCATCCCTTGGACAGCCGACATTTTGGGCGGGAAGTGTAGGAGCATTATCGTGCTGGTGAACGTTGACGGCGTTTTGTTCTGCAAATGAGAAATTACATTTATTTTGATGTAAGTTTCCTTTCACAGTTTTGTCAAAATGTGGTGACTAAGCATGTTCTGAAAGATCTCAACCTACACTACTAGCTCAAGTATGAATAATGCGGGCTTACAAATTTGAGAGTCGGAGCTTCAGTTTCAGATATGTATATATTTTGATCGGTTATATTAATCTTGGGTAAGGGGTTATAGACTTACATCGAACAAATTAAAGATTGATGTAAAACGTTTAGTTTATAACCCAGAGAAAAGTGGCCAATCTGGGTCTACACATTTTACCTAAACATAATCTATTCGTGCTTGCCAGATTTATTTTTCTTTTTGTGCGTTATGTTTCGTCTCTGTATTTTTGACACATTTACATTTACCTTGTTTGCCTTTGTGTACAGGTAGATTAGATTTAAATATCTGTGGAAATGTTGATAGAACCTTTTCTTGTTTACCTATTATCTATTAATTCCACTTACTGTCAACTATCCCCAGATAATGTTAACTAAATATAGCGGTATCTTTGTTGCGAATAGCATGCATATAACACCTGAAATGATACCAAATCCAGAATGACACCAAACCGACCAATCGTGAATCTTTTATTTGCTAAGCCGTAAGTAGGCAAGCGTTTTCACTAATATCTGACAGCTGTGGTATGCCGCGGTTTGGGGTTGAACCTGTGCAACTATCAGATCTGGTGTTTAGTAGACGTCTAGCTATTTTGGCAGAGAAAGACCCCCACCCCGACAAATGTCTGGGAAGAACCACCGGCGTACCGTAGGTAATCCGAAATACCGAAAGACCTGAAGTAACTCGGCCAGCACAGGACTCGTACGCGGTGTGAGGCTTAGCAGTCAGAGGAGTTGAAAGTCGTAGAACCACCACTATGCTACGGACGCTGATTGTGATTAGTTATACAAGCTATCAAACAAAACAAACAAACCATGTCTCTGTTTCTTTCGTTTCCAACAGACGCAGGCGATTACAAGCAAAATCAGTACAAAAGCAAGAGTTGCTACAACAGCTCCAATCAATGCGACATGTCCACTGATGTCAACCGTTGATGTAGCTGCTTTATAAAAAGAAAAGAAATAAAATGTGGTATTATTTTGACTTAGTATGTAGTATGTTACTTCGAAATTAAGAAATACATGTATTATCTTTTTCGTGTATTTTGCAAAATTTAGGTCATTGAGACGCCTCAGTATAAATTTTAAAACAATTTTAACATCGCGGCTAACGCCAGTTTTGGAAATCTTAGAGAATGTCACGTTACTAGTTCATTTGAAATAAATAAAAAGGGAACTTAATAATCTATATCTGCATATACAATGTATATATTCCTATTTTCTCACACAAAATGGTTAAACAAATGCAAAACGCCGTATTTTTTATCAATTTTATTAATATTCAAGGCATTGAAAGATTAAAACAATACAAATGTTTATCTTTAGGAACAACACACGGTTCAGTGTATCGATTGATAATGTTACGGTCATAGTAAAATAAGCGGGTTTGTTAACATTTCGAAATTTGCGTGCTTATTCGATAAAAATCTAGTGTACTAGTGTTTTTGAGAGTTTGAGAACGGTATTTGTAACAAACAAAAAAGCTATGAGAATGATGTCAGACTGATTTGTTATTTTCTTTCGTATATCACATTTATACATTGCAAAGACTTGTCACATTTACTGAATGTCGCCTAAAAATTACTTTAAACAAAACTACAGCTATATATAAGCAATATACACTAACCTTCGGACAGTTGATATGATTCTGTATACGTTTGATTTAAGGACTGACACGTTACCACGCAATCAACTGTTAGTCCTTGGCCCTTTGATTCTATGCTGATTGAAAATCTGTGATGTATTGTCGACGAGTGGCTGGATTCTTCACGTTTATTCGACACATTGAGGGGCAGGACACCATTTATATTGACGTCACATTTGTCACTGAAGTTGTACACTGAACAGACCATGTTATATGTTTGGAATGTGGAACTGGCATCACGAGAGTCGACCCGCAGCGAAACCTTCTCCGGACCAACTGCAAAGTCAAAGGTCAAATTTGACAAATAAATGCTAAAGGTGTTATAATACTTTCAAATTAATTTAATTAAATTTATTGATAATGAATGTGCCAAAAGAAAGACAAATTGACCCTTTAAAAGTCGATGTTTACCTTATGTTTAAAATGACAATTAAAAGTTCAAAACAAAGGGTCAAAAATAGTAAAAGCTACAATAATCTGCCATCAACGGCAAGCTATCAAACCAATAAATGAACAACCCAAACAGTTACAAAGAATATATTGTATGTTTTATAAAAGTTACTTATTTGTGTGTGCAATTATTTCAACCTAACTGTATGTTCCCAATGTTTCTTTTAATATAGTGACAATGAAAAAGTACAACAGTAGAGACAAACTTAACATTGTACTGCAAACATTTATACATACAAGTACTTACACGTGTATCTTATTATCTGGGGACTAGAGCACTTAGATCGATTAAGATAACTTGCACAACATTTCATGGTACTATTATTCCAGTGTCGTCTTTTTCTGGTGTTCAATATCGCAGTAATGTTGTAGAGGTCCTGTCCTGTAACCTCGATGTTATTTTGTTGAACATCGTCAAACTCTTCGTCATTTATCATGAATGTGATTTTAGGGGGAGGCCGATTGTTAACACTTCTGCATAAAATATTCTCATTTTCGTACTGAATGAGTTCCCTCGGAGACTCTAGTATTGGAGTTGGCTGATCTGGCAAAACAGAAAGAGGAAAAACACACAAACCTTTTGTGATTAGAACATGGATTTTTTTTATTCAAAATGCATCTGCGCTAATTAATTTAAGCCATTTAAGAAGCAATACTATCACTAATATTGAATTTAAAGGCGTTTTCCACCAGTTTGTCTTCATTTTAACAGTTCCAATACAAACGTATATAAATTAATGAATTTAATTACCACTTATAATTACATGAAACCAAAATATTGCAGAAGATGCCAGGATGTGTAGATTGGACCATCGATATGACACCCTCGACTTTGTAAAGCACATAATCACTATTGTTGGTCATACTTGACCAGATGGGAAAAAACTTCGATCATTTTATTGAAATAGCTGTTACAGACGTTACGTTTTCATTTTAATTGCGTTCATCATGAAACAATACATAAAATAAGTAAATAGCTATGTATAAAACTTACATGTGCAACAGGAACTGAACTTAACTGAACCTAATGATAACAAGTACGGTGCTATAAGATGGTTTGTCAATTTTTCTTAATTTGGAGAGGACTTTTCAGATAGTTATTGACTGAACATCACTATCCGCAATAAGGACCCAGAGAAAACCAAATATACGTATGGTTACTTTAGTATAATTATCATTATTTTTATGCCTTTCCTGCAGTATAATATAACACTATGGATATACGAAATGTTCACAAAACCAAAACTTACTTATTACAAACAAACGTTTACTCTGTATCATCTGATAGTGTGTAGAAATCGTAACGGTACACGTGACGTTCTGTAAGTGGTTGCCTTCCTGTAATTGTATGTTTATAGCAAATTCACCCATTTTAGTTTTAGTAGCATTGTGTCTTGTAGCACCAATGGAGATGACTGCATGCAAAGGTTGGCTTTGTGTGTTGGTACCACATGTAAAGGTGACTCTTTCTCCGATGTATCCATAAAAACAGTCACTACAATCAAGGAATGTTCCAGAAGGGGGCTCGAAGAAGTTTGGGCTTCCTGTAAATATTTATCAGAACAGACAGTAATAGCATACTGACTTACTAACTTTCATCATATTGTACAATGAACAGAACATAAGCATTAAATGAGCGAAGACTAAGTTTTGAGTAAATAAGAAAAGGTCCTATCAAAATTTTCACAGATATTTAAATTTTATCTACCAGTAGACAAAGGCAAACAAGGTAAATGCAAATGTGACAAAAACACAGAGACAAGACATAATACACATAAAGAAAAACCATCAGTTACCGCCTTGGAACGGTCAATCGGCAAAAGGGCCAACTGGGGTGCTTAAACCTGGTTTGTGGAGCGCTCAAACCTCGCACTTCCTGAAGGTTTTTCTAGCAAACAAACAGTGTAAATAACAACATCCCGTGAAAGTGAAACAACTAACAGTAACCACCTGCATCGGAAGATAAAACCCCAAACGAGAGAACAGTTTGAAATAAACAGCCCAAACGCTGATATATTATAAGATATTATAGAAGCAAATAAAACAGCACAAGCGCTGATATATTATAAGAACAAATAAAACATCACAAGCGCTGATATATAACAATATCAATTTAAATATGGCATATAATGACATGACATCATGTTCCAAAAGTGTCAAAAGTGAAATGTAAGAAATACGAAAGAAAACATCGAAATTTAGAAAACAACCTACCAACAAAATAAAACGTAGTATTGTTAAGAGCTAATAAGTAAAAAAAACAGTTCATGAAAAGCCGAGGATTTATCCGCAGTTGGCATATTATATGTTATACCTACTGTGCAATGTCACGTAAAGGGTATGGAGACTGCTCAAGGTGTCTCACCTATATAGGGCACGACTAGAACTTGTTCCTAAAACCTTTTGTCCAAACATTAAACATCACGTGACTTTCCTTAATTTTTCTGACCGTGGAAATATTATTAACATAAATATATAGCATAAAAGGTGAAAAGTTCATAAGGAATGATTAAAACATGAACGGTTTTGGCCTAAAAAAAAGACTAAAAACTAAAATATCTACCATCAGTGCGACTTTTTTAACTTGCTTATTCATGGTATAATCCTGTTTTATATTCCTTATTTTCTACTTCTTCTACAAACTTAATTTCGTGATAATACCCCATATTCGCTTACAAGTTCTTCACCGCATACCTCTAGATCATCATAGAAACACTTATGGTTGCACTTAACGCCACACTAACAATCATATCTACCTAAGAGCATTAAACCCAACGAGCTTGTTATATGAGATTCGGTTTCGACTTTTCACCTATTACTTCAATCTTTATTTCATTTGTAATACTGTCTCAGATCTATGGTCTGGACACTGTCTTGGAATTCCTCCGGCTCATAGCCATTGCGATGAAACGTATCTTTTGAACAGTCTCGTTGTTGAAGGAGGCCTGCTCTTTAGTAATGATCGTCAATTTAAATGTCTTGTGTCTGGTTGCCATTCAGTGGACAAAAATTCCACTTAGGGACGTATAGATTTAATAAGTTTAAGATGGCGTCAGCAGGCATGTATCGCAAATCTACCGTGTCTCCGACAATAATAGGACCCCGTTTGTGCATGTAAATAGGTAAATAAGAAAAGGTCCTATCAAATTTTTCCACAGATATTTAAATTTTATCTACCAGTAGAGCCCGCAGCCTTAAATAGCTTGCAAAATGACATTTATATTTAAAAAGAAATAACAATCAGAGACAATTATATGGTAAAACAAGGAGCACATACAAGTTGTGCTCCTATCCAATTTTTGTATTGGAAACAATGAAATATAACTTTTCGTAACACTAAGTTTTAAGTATGGTTTAGAAAAAAAACACTTCCTCTATTGATCGTATGTGTAACTTATACGCGCGGATAGCCAAGAAGTGATGGTGTGCTTAAAATAAACATAAAATAATGGAATATTGGTAAATGCCTCACATGTACATACAATTTTATCACGTCATTCCGAATGACACATGTACGTTGAACATCGTCCATGTATTTACCCCATTTATGACTGTACAAATAGCTGAGCAGTTACAGTCACCGGCTTATAACTGACTTGTCAATCGCGTGAATTCGAGTTTACATAGGGCGACAAACTGTATGTAAAGAAGACTTCCAGTTGTTTTGCTGTGTGTCGGTGGTTCTACTGCGACTCCATATGTCTATTTCAACTACCAATAATAGTTAGCAATTTCCATAAATAACATGGCTAAGAGCGAACACCCGAAATCATACTTCTGAAATCGGTTATTTTGTATGTTAATCTCAGAACAATGAGCAAATAGCTATCTATAATCTTTTGAAATATGTACATGAAGGACGTGTAAAATGACATTTGTTGTACATACTTAACAATATCGGCTCTTCGAAGTAAGGAGTATCGCAGTAGTCATTTTGAACGGAATATCGAATAAGGCAATCTTGTATATTGACGTAACTGCTTCCTTTTAGCGTATATGTATATATCGTTCCATTTGTAGTCATGCTGATCCATTTTGGCTGTGGTTTTTGACAACTTATGGAAGCAGAAAAACCAGATTCAATGGGAGTTGGAAGAAACTCAACTTTGATGTCGCTGCCACTAACACTTGGTCCTTTAATGGTCACTGTCCCACACTTTCTATTTGGTCTTCGTTTCACAACGTCTTCTGAAGATTACACACAAACATTAGTTTGTTTTTATATAGCTTTACTATTTTTAAGTGAAATACCATACATCCTGTTATGTGGTAGTAAGGAGGTTTGGGACTCCATTTCGCGTATGTAACAATACGTGAAAGTGGTGTTAACATAAAGAGTTAATATGATAGGGTGGTATAATATGATGCGGTAATGCCATTAAGTGTATTGACATAAGTGTATTGACATAAAGTGGTCGTAACATAACGCAGTCATATCATAAAGTGGTCATAACACAAAGGGGTTTTGACTTTAAGTAGTTTTGACACAAGTGTTTTGACATTAAAGTGGTCATAATATAACGCGGTCATAACATAAAGTAGTTAGGACATAAAGCAGTATTAGCATTAATGTATTGACAAAAAGTCGTATTGACATCATTTTATGGACATGAATTGGTCATGACATCAAGTGGTTATAAAATAAAGTGGTCAGGACATAAGTGGTTTTGACATAGAGTACCTTTGACATAAGTGTATTTACATAAAGTGGTATTGACATATAGTGGTATTTACATAAACATGGTATTTACATTAAGTAAATTACAAATAAAGTAAGCATTACCTACAACCGTAATGGCATAACGTGGTCATGGCATGAAGTGGTTTTGACATAAAGAAGTCATAACAAAAAGTGGTTATTGCATTTAAGGTATTAACATAAAGTGGTCTGGACAAAAGACATATTATTTACAATTACGAATGTATGACTCATCGTAGCTAGTATCATTAAAACATAAGGTCTAAGAATATATAATTAAATTATGAATTCTGGTTTTATTTTTCGTTAAAATAGTTTATATTACTTTATGCATTAAGAATTTTCTGCTCGAGACTTAAAACTCCGCATGTCCAAAAATGCACACGCTCTGCATTTTCATGCGGCCTGGTCTCAGAATAGGTCAATGGCATAAGAAACAAACTATTCGCACTTATAACTTTTTAAATCAGTGTTTCACTACCGACCACATCAGTGTACTTTGTACGAATGACGTATACACATAACGGATATTTCCGCATGAGTATGTAAAACCATATTAGACTGTTTAGCATCACGTGGCCTAAAAATGTTGCGAGGTTTTTGGTTCTCCCAACCTTAAGACAGCACAATTATTTGAATGCTAGTAGGTTATTCTAATATAGTCAAGTGGTCGTCGGTAAAATCTAAAATAATTATTAGCTCTGATTTAAACGAGTTTTGCTTGATTGAGCAAATATATGCCCACCTCACCACCACACCAAAACATCAACAAGACAATAAAACGCAGCGATGACAAGAACGAATATCACCAATATTAAAGAAGTTGTGATAGATAACAATTGTTGCGTGTTTGATCCAATCACATAAATAAAAAGAAGCGTTATCTTACTAATGATTAACATAGTCTTAGTGTATAACTTGTAGAGTCCCGTGTATTACTGTCTTACACATGGCAGTCTGGTTGACAGTACACACTTTTCTAATAATGTTTACCACTTAGTTTGGTTGTTGCCTTTATTAACTGTCCGATGGTCACTGTTCTTATTCAAAAGGTGCGAAGAATAAAACTTGTAGTGATTCACAGAAAAGCTTTCTGTTACTAATCAACCGCATACACAAAGCCACCTGCTATGCTGGTTACCACACTTTATCAAGACAAGGTCGGTTTTGCAGAAAATTTGTAAAGCACAAAACATAATCCAAAATGTATAATAATGATTTGCATATCAAAATGGAGCACAATAAAGGCTGAAAAACACGAAAATTACTAAACTTTAATCAAGACAAGCAATCAACTAAAATAATCAAGAAATAATACATAGCGATAATAATAATAATATAGCGAAATGGTATTTGTTGTTTTGTAATCATGCAACACATGTTAAGCTTTCTTCTGACTTCGTTTTTACTCGTTGGCCTAAACATAAAATGTAATTCACTGTTTCTTGTTCTTTTAAATACTGTTTTGGAGACATTTTGTCATGAACTATCAGCTTGTTCATTTATACTCGTAAACCCAGTCCTAGAATGTCATTTTGTCAAGCAAATGTAATGCAAAGTAAATTAAAAAAGTTTTACCTTGTATAGCCGTATGTACGATCCAGAACCACAGATAAAAAGAAAACACTCTGAAAGAATCCATCTTGCCTTATCATAACCATCTATACATCAACTTATCACACAATTGCCCTGCTAATGAAAAGCTATTATTTCATTATTGTCCTTCACAAAAACAAGGTTTCGACACAACTATTACTAGTAAGTCCTCAAGTCTATTTAACTGTAAATCCCGAACCTATCGACTGGAAATTGCGACTCAGCCAACCACTTCTGCATCATTTAGTCATTATCCCAATGTACATGGATACATACTAAAGTTACAAAGACCTTCCTCTTTTCTAAAATTATGATGATTTACTTGTACAGTGCAATACATGTATGTTACGTTGTGATTTATCTATTTATACAAATAAACAGACGACTTATCCAAACTGTTAGCATATTCTTTTTGCTTAAATAATATTTTTTGTCTGTAAATTCCTACTTCCGCCTTCGTTAAGCCATATTCTTCACAACGACTCATTATTTATAATCTTTTTCGTGAGAACATCATGCCTTGAAAGCTTTTCGTCTTAACCACCTGCACCATTTTCTTGAAGCCCTTTGATGAAAACCGTAGCTTAAACTTTTATCCATTTAACTCATGTATTAAATTCCCTTCTATGAGGAAATGCTATGCAAAAACTTCAAACCGGCATCTGAAGAAAATGAATTTCTTATCATCAATTTCATGTATTAGTATTTTAATTTTATTATATTCACCAAACATTTGGTACATCTCTTCTCAAATTTCATTGCACCTGATTAAAGGGCCTTGTTATAATTCGCGAATTAATAATCGCAACCTTTGACTTGAAGTAAAAATATAGATTTGGCAAGTTATACATATTTCAAAATGCTGCTTGTTTATTATATGCAACAAATATAGTCATTCACCGATGCACGATTGATGCAACATAAATCTGCTTATATTTGGGGGATATCCACATATGTCCACATACGAAAATTGGGATGCCGTGAAATAACAGCATCTTTCTTGCTTGGACAAGCCCTACATAAATACATTAAAAGAATCAAAGAATCACAGGCGCTGTAGTGTTCAGTGCTTAAAAATAAGGTGAAAATGATTAGACAGTAGACTTTTGCGACATTATAGATTTGGCAAGTTATACATATTTCAAAAAGCTGCTTGTTTATTATATTTAACAAATATAGTCATTCACCGATGCAGATTGATGCACATATATATTCTTATATTTGGGGATATATATCACTCTCTTAGTCCTTGTCCACATAGGCAAATTGGGATGCCGTAAAAAAACAGCAGCTTTCTTGCTTGGACAAGCCCCACAATACATTAAAACAATCAAAGCACCGCAGGCACTGTAGTGTTCAGTGCTTAAAATTAAATTGTGTATAAAGCATAAACATAAAATCATGTACAACAAAACCTTTGCACATTTTTTATATACAACAACTTTTTTGAAATATATGTACATGAGGTTTTTAATTTGAGCCGGAAAATGTTGCTGTTTTTGTTAAAAAATGTTCTACAGATAGGAGAAATGAAATCAAAGCATTATCTTCATTTCATAACTAAAGTAATGCGCCTGACCTAATATTCATCAAAACATCAGTATATGACTAAAAGGATGTGCATGTCTGATGTCAGTCTGGGCCTACATGTAATGCACTTAAAATCATGTTACTGGTTATTTACAGAGAATTACTTTAACTGAGAATATCATCGACAAATTTTAAGCGTATAATTTGATTTGCATGTGTGAATTGAACAATATCTGTTAAGGAGTCATGATTACCTCAAAGGTGATGTTCGACAGTTCGCCTATTTCTAATACATGTAACAACATCTTACCCTCTGTTCTGAATAATGAATGCACTATTGCTACATGAACGTATACCTTAGTTGAAGTAAAGGCTGTTTATAGCATTAACTTAATTGTAGGACAATACAAATCGTGAAATATATCGCTTAAAATGTCCACTATTATCAAATCTATCAAAAGTACGATAAGGATTTTGAGCTCAAATAGATACAGAGCTGATTACCGATTTTCATGTCATGTGATCTCAAAAGTAAGTGTTTGAGGCATAAAACGACCAAAAACGTGTCCACGGCGCCACACATCCCTGTGAAAAAAACGCACCCTTCTGATCATTACGAATAGGTAATAACAATCTGAGTCAAGCTGCACACTTAGCTTTTTTAAACTGAGAAAACACTTGACCAGTTAATTTGGAGATAACGTTATATCCTGGTAATCCGCGGTGATATTGATATCTATTCATACCATGCTTATCTACATATTTAAAAAGAAGGGACATTTAGAAATATTTAGTTTCAATGTGTACTCTAATCAGAAAACATTTTCTTATACATGTTTATATATGAATATTTCTATGTACCTATTGATCTACTTCTGTTAATCCGATTATTCATGAAAAAATGTTAAGACAAAGTTTAATTTTAATAGCAAGTTACATCTTCACTAAAGTTAATTGAGAAAATTGTTTATGTTATATAGATGCCATATAAGCCCTATTTAAGATATTATATAATAACGCTAGTGTGATATGTAAAAAATGAAATAGTAAAGATTATGATTTGTATAATACTGAATAGTTAACACTAGTTTCATTTATATTTAAGCTTAAAATTACAATGCAGTTAAACTCTACAAATAAGTTGCTACTCTTTAATTTTATTGAGACATCTAATAGGGTTTAAATAAATGTTGATTTTTTATAAAACTTATGTTTATCATATAGTTAGACCAATTTGCTTACAAAACCTCACACTGTGCAACTCCTTGTACTTAAGTTTGGGTGTTGCAGCATTTCCTGGAATTGTTTCACCTTTAAACGACTTAAGTGCAGACCAGAAGAAATAACAGACCTAGAGGATATCTGGCAATATCTGTTGGTATCATTGGGTAAATGAAATGGGTTGTCTTTTCATTCAACAGTCTACATAGCACATGCCATTTTATCACTGCCAAATTGCAGCCACGGGTATTTGGCGAACCAATCCTTACAGTCTTTAAACAATAGTTTCGTATTTTGATTTCAAGTACAAAAACAAAAGGAGACAAAATAGAAATAATTCAGAGACGTGAAGAAGCAAGGAACATTTTGTTCCACAAAATTTATTAAAACTCGTAGCAGTACAGCTACCACCAAACGTAAAACCTAACAACAGACCAATTCGACACATGCATCTCTTTTCCTTTCAAAAATGCTCCACAACCCATGATTACTACAAATACTTATTTCCCCTATAGCATCACTCCATTGTCTACTCCATCGCCTCCCTGCTTCGTCCTAAACTCTTCAAGGCAGCTGTTGTAGCACTGTCGAGTGGTCAAATCATGCTTTAGATATATTTTTTTAAAGTTACTACATAAACTAATATTGCTAAAATGCTGACGAGTACAACAAATCATTTATAACTTTTTAAAGATTTCTTTCTTTATTTAAGCTCATTACTAAATCTTTTGCACATATAAACCAACTCCGACGCGCACACTTCCAGTAAAGAGTTAAGGCAGAATATTAATACATATAGATCGGAGGCTCTGGCATCTGCAATCAAATTATGATGTTCAATCTTTTAATTTCAATTTCTACGGTCCATAAGTTCGTGCACTTTACTTATTCAAGTCAAGCAAACGTACACATTTTAGCATTCATTCGTTCAGTTTCTCAGAAAAAAGTATTTACATTAAAAACAGAAGCTATCTTTCATGAAGCGATTAAACTTTGTTACTAAAATTAGTCTGTCACTAAGGTACTGGACTGTCTTCATTAGCAAATAGTTTCATTCATTTAATCGGTGGTTTCATTCATTGACTAAAAAGAGATGCATTTTCCACCTTAACCTTATGGTGCGGAGACGCTGCAGAAAAGGAGTTTGATCATTTTTACTGATTCCATGTACTTGTGTGTTTGTCGAAAAATTTAATACATATTTTAAAGTTGATCCGTAATTTTAGGACTCTTATCTGACTCATGTTCAGTCAGGCATATGAACGCATATGAATTTCATCAATGGTATGCATTTTGCACTTTTAACTTATGAGAACCTGCAATAAATTTTTTCACGTTTACTGCCCTCTTGTAATCATATGCTGATCGACAAAACAAAATCCGCCTTTCAAAGGTTTATCGTTAAATGTAGGACTATATTTTTTGCGTAGGGACTGTGAGCTGACTCATGTTCATTTGGGCATAGGAACTCGTGTGACTTAAATTTTGTAGCTATGATTATGTGGTCAGTGGTCACTAAACACAAAAAAATTCAATACTAAAGACAATAACCTTTCTGCAATTGAATAGTCAGTAAATGGTAATCAGTCTCGGTAGTGCCTTTCAATATCAAAAGTCATTGACATTCGTACGTTTCACGTAAACGCAACTTTCACAGGTTGATGGTAACCGTGTTTGAGGCATAGAACGACCAAAAAAGTATGGAACCTAATATATAGGGCATGTTATCTAATTGTTATCGGTCTTCTTTGGTCGATATTTTACACAAATTGAGACGCATGTGTCAGTCATTGTGGAAAAATATTGACAAAAACTGAAAATATATTAAACCGTCTGCGATATGTTGGGTCACAGCAAGTGCATTTGTGTAAACATCTTTTTTTCTGTAGAAACTTTATAAACAGTTAATCTCTATCGTTTGATATTCTCATTCGACATAGGGTTCTAAGGTATTTTTCGCACATTAAGCTGTTAGGGCGTGACTGTACTTACATGCAGAAGCCTATTCGATGCATATTTTATATCTAATATTGCATTTTCTGACTTGGATCACAAAACCAAGTGGGAAAGAATTGTGTCCCTGTGGTGATTCTCATAGCATTTGATCAAACTCTGCCTATTCGATGCATATTTTATATCTAATATTGCATTTTCTGACTTGGATCACAAAACCAAGTGGGAAAGAATTGTGTCCCTGTGGTGATTCTCATAGCATTTGATCAAACTGTGCCTATTTGATGCATATTTTATATCTAATATTGCATTTTCTGACTTGGATCACAAAACCAAGTGGGAAAGAATTGTGTCCCTGTGGTGATTCTCTTAGCATTTGATCAAACTGTGCCTATTCGATGCATATTTTATATCTAATATTGCATTTTCTGACTTGGATCACAAAACCAAGTGGGAAAGAATTGTGTCCCTGTGGTGATTCTCATAGCATTTGATCAAACTGTGCCTATTCGATGCATATTTTATATCTAATATTGCATTTTCTGACTTGGATCACAAAACCAAGTGGGAAAGAATTGTGTCCCTGTGGTGATTCTCATAGCATTTGATCAAACTGTGCTGTTAGAAATGAAGATTGATTTCATCATACACTTAAATGCAGCCCAATTTTCTAGTTTGATAAACAATAGAAAGACATTTTCTTCAGTTAATTTGTATTATATAAAATGTGTCATGTCACAAAAGTTGCCTCATATTAAAACATATAATAGAATATTCTTCAAATGTGCTCCTATATTTTCTTCCACGAGTTTCACGCTATATTAAATACCCTTGTAATCAGCTTAACATCTTGTTGCTTTATCAATGGTAAACTTATAACCTATATGAATTTAGTGCGCAATTCTATGCTTAATTAGGGTGTTGAGCTCCAATCCCTAAAAATGGTTGAAAATCGTCAAGACGCATTTGATTCCTCCTTACATTAGAACAGCACAATTACTAGAAGGACATCATGTTCAAATATATATATAATTAATCGAATGCTATATATTCCGTCATTATTTATTGTATTTCAACAATGAGTTCCTTCTTGTAAATGTATATAAAAATAACGCAGATAAATGAAATTTATCAGTTTAGGAATATACAAAGCAGCTGGTGTTATTAAATCCACATCTTTCTTCATTATACTTACGTCCGTATAATCAGTACAGCTTTGGAGAAACGTCCTGCAAACGCAAAGTGCGGAGTGAATGGAAAAATTGGGACTTCGCGTAAAATCGGCAAATCCTCCAAAGGAATGGATTCACTTCGCGGCTAAATTGAGTGGCGAAATATTTGCAGGACTTCGCGTTTCTGCGAGTAAAATGAAATAACTTCGAGTCAATGATGTAAGGCTAGTCTTAACTATATTTAAGATACCAGTCCGATACAAAACTTTTCGGATATTTTCCCTCCAACTATTTTGATAGGATCGGGCAAAACCCTCTCATTACTTTTTCTAGCCTGACAATACCCGTCCAGACATTTTCCAGTTTGCCTCCCTTATCCAGAAGAACTAACAAACAAAGTAAGTTGACCTTTATTCATACATCCTACGTTTACCTAGACTTTTAAGATAGTGCAATTTAAAACAGCACGATCAAATCATACACTATTATTTATAAATGAAACATGTATTTTGCAATTTTGTGCTTTACTACTATTACTACTAGAAGTAGTTATAGAAATAGTCATAGTAGTAGTAGTAGTAGTATAAATAGTAGTAGTAGCAGAAGTAGTAGTAGTACTAGTAGTAGTAGAAGCAGTAGTAATAGAAGAAGTAGTAAAAGTAGAAGTATTAGTAGAAGCAGCAGCAGTAGTAGTTGTTGTTGTTCTAGTAGAAGTAGTAATAGTAGTAGTAGTAAGAGCAGTAGTAGTTGTTGTAGTAGTAGTAGTAGCAGCGGCAGCAGAAACAGTAAAAGTAGGTGTAAAAGAATTTATAGTAAAAGTATTATTTGAAGTAAAAGTATTATTTGTAGTAAAAGTAGTAGTAGAAGAAGCAACGGCAGTAGTAGTAGAAGTAGCAGGTGCTGTAGTAGTAGTAGTTTTGAAAGTAGTAGCAGCAGCAGCAGCAGTAGTAGTAGTAGTAGTAGTAATAGTAGTAGTAGTAGTAGTAGTAGTAGTAGAAGTAGTAGTAGTAGTAGTAGTAGTAGGAGTTCTCCACAGCCTCCTTCTACACAAACTACACCACTATGATATCTGGGGGAAAACTATCAATTGGTTCCAGGCATTCTGATGCAATTGATGTCCAGTTTGGGAATTCCACCTAAGCAAATACCAGTTTCTCTCCATCAGCAGAAAAGAAAAACACATCACATGCATTTTCCAACTACACCAACAATCTCTTGAGCACGTTACATCAGCTAAGTATCTCGGCTGTACCCTCAACTTATCATTAGACTGGGGCCAGCATATTGGCAATATTATAGCCAAAGCCAATAGCACTATCGTATTTCTAAGACGTAACATTAAAATCCGGTGTCAGGATAATATGACTGGGTGTGGTATCATGGGTTCACAACATGCTATACACAGTGGAGGCAGCACTATATCTGCTTCAAATTGACATCGTCTCCAGAATAATGCATGTTTACTTTAAGGGGTCTAAATATAGCTCTGGCAAAATGTTTTGCCCAAACATTCTTTCTATATATTACAACGCAAAAAAAAATTCCTTTACTTCCTAACGTCAACAGCTGAAAAAAATGCTTGTTTCTTCCTCAGATTAATTTGGGGAGTTTTTCCATCTTTTCTTCATTTCAACAATAAACTGAAAAAGTCGGAACTTTACATTAACACCTTAACGTGCTTATTCTTATGTCTGAAAATAATAAGCATAAGCATGCAGTACGGTGGTGTCTTTGAAAGCTTATCTAAATGATCTAAACTTGAAAAAAGGGCAAAATAATAGAGGACGAAGGTAGCTGGAACGGGAGCAATGATCCGATAATAGTGTAATAGTGTAATAGGTATAGACGTTGTCCGGATGTTGCATAAGTAATATATAAACAGCATAAACACACTAGTTTTCTTAATACCTGGAGTTGGATACCAAATGAAATTAATAGGATTTTTAATTCAGCCAACATCAAATTAGATTACATACACTCAACACTACTTGCAATTAAGGAATATCTTACATGGATAAATAAAACAAATTTACAAATAAGACAGTAGATCTGTATACTGACTCGGTTAGCGCAATTTAAACTCTAAATTCTATTAACGGCAGCGACAGACAAGAATTGAATAAGGAATTTATAGATTAATCATTATAAACGTTGTCTATATCCGAGGCCATGGAGGAATATTAGGTGATAATATGAAGAACAATCTCACTAAGAAATGAATGTCTTGCGCACATACATCCCACAACTGTCAATGTAAGATCATGTATATTTTCATTAAGATATATTATAAAAAGGTCGACACTAAGTTAGTATATTAGCAATTAGAATAAAACATCGCACAGATACCAATTGGGAATAAGAACACCAATATTAACATTTATCATTATGACATACTATATGATAAATATAAACCCGGTTTATACTAGGAGATAGTTATCTTGGCAAAGATAATAGATCTATAATGTCATCCTGAATGTGATGAATATGAGATATTTTCTATTTTATTAAGTATAAATGTATAACCCCAAACAAAGCATTCAATAAATACTAATATATTACAATAATAACACAATAATAGAGCAGTGAAACTTCAGGATAATCGCGCAATCGTAATGCTGCGAGGTTTCCAAATGGTACTCTGACACAAGACCAAGAAATATTATTCAAATGAACGATCTAAACGCTGTATCTCTCTGTTATTACTTGTTTACTAAATAAAATCCTTTCACAAAAGTATGCTACTCAGAATAGATTTAACTCTACTTTAACCTTCTTCCAAATCAAGAGTTTTAAATAAAAGCAAAAACAAAATCTACCTCAGAAATGTATCCTCTAAACCTTAGGTCTTTATGGTGTGGAGTTCCCGAAAATGCCCGTAATGCAGTTTATAAGGGTCGTACGCACACAAAATTCGTGTGTGCAGTGAGAACAAGGGGAAGGTACCCATAGGAAACCCTTCACACTTGTGCAGGCACACAGTAAGTGTGCGTGGAACAAACATCAATAACTTCTTAATACGGTAACTGAATACATCCCTAGTAATTTCTGTTACTAGATTATAAAGATAATACAATTCTATAAACAAATTTTCACAAAGTTTAACTTTAACTATAACCCCTTAAGCGCCTCTCGCGTAACCAACAACAAACATCACACAGAGGTGAGTGACGTCATAAGGTAACAGTGCCTAAATTGCTGACAGAAAGTGCTTTTACACACAAAAAAACAATAATGAGGAGGATTACAAGGTAAAGAGTTAGGAATAATCGCTTGAAAAAAAGCACTTTTGTATGGTAAGAAAATTTATTGATTTAATCCTGTTAAAGCAGGATTTACATTGAAATGGTGATTAATTATCCAAGTGAATAGCGAGTTTAAAGTAAACACACCGGGTGGGGTACGGCTCGTAACAATATTGTATTTATTTAGCATGCATCTAAACATCTTCGATTTGGTGAGATTTTCTCTCATATTTTAAGTCAAAAACCAACACAGCATTTTATTTGTTTTTCTTTGTCAGTACAATGGCAGCTTTTACTTTGCAGGTTTTAAAAATAAATTAATGGAAGTAAATTATCCTTTTTTAAAATAAACTGCAGCTATTTACTTTAGGAACAAATGTTATGCGCAGCATTTTGGCATGCGGACTTTCAAATGCATAATAATAATGCGAAATATATGTGATCACTGCTTTATATGCATAACCGGAACATAACAGCCTTTAAAATGTGCCGAGGGGAATAATGCCAGGCTTTGCTGAAAAGACTTCAAAGAATTACGTCAAAAAGTAATTTGTCAGTTCTACCTTTCCCAGTTCTGACTGTAAACTGACGCGAAGTGGCGCGAAAACATTACGAATAATACTGACATGACAAATCACAATGCCATGTGCATAAGACTTAATGTTTTCCAAAACATTCATTTAATTTAAATAAAAATTACAATGTCAAAGTTGAGAGGCAGTCTGGAATCTAAATGCTGACAGCCAATAGTCTCAAATCTACTTTTCTTAGGATAAAAACATGCTTGCAATTATAGCAATGTTGCTCTTTAGCAGACTGAAACAATAGTAAAAAATTGCAAATGCAATGTAATCTTTTTCCACTTTACTGCAACCAATTTTCTATGTTATATAGCCACTAAATACATGAATACATTGATAGTATGTACCTTATACTTTCTAGCTGACCCACAAACTTCCGTTATGTGGGTCACAAATGACACGAATAATAAGGTGTTATGACTTAGCGACAAACTTTTACAGTCTACCTAATAGCAAAGATAAATATAAAGATGAATATTTAATGCAGTAACCATTCTGTATCTAAAGAAACATGAAAAGTAAGGTATTAATCGAGGATCAAACATTTGCAATTCTGTATATATCTCTCCACTAAGTACTGACAAAGTGTGATTGTCCTGAGGACGTAATTATCTGAGAAGTTCTGATATAAGAGTTCAAAACATGTTCCAAACCTGGAGCTACAGAACGTTCTACATCGATTTGATAATTTTTACATGTTGTTTCGTGGGGAAAATCGGGTAATAGTTGATTATGATAAATATACACTATATTCCTTTTTAGGATACGATTTTACAGACGATTCTATCTTTTTAACGTTTTCATTTTCAGTGACAATGTGTACACAGCTGCGTATTCTGCGTACAGACCGCTTCGAGCATGATTGATAATCCAGTTGCAGATATGTTATACTGTTAAACATTTATTAGAACGGTACTTTGCAGTCGATTTACTCTGTTAGAACAGAACTTTCCAGTCGATCTACTATGTAAGTATTTGAAATACTTATTTATAAATCTACAGGCTCACAGGAGTAAACAAACAATCAACAGTTTCATATTCTAACTTAATAAGCCAACCTGCCTTAAGCAGCCAATTATAGGCTGTACATTGGGTGACTGCTTTAGACAAGTTTGCTTGTAGTTTATTTTGTATTTCCCATTTCTTCATACACAGTCCGCACATACAAAGCAACAATAGATTTTACTTAAAAAAACTTAAACATATATAGTTTATATAACCTTTTCATAACATGTATTTTTGTGTCAATAACTTGGTCCTTAGCATTGACTTATCTACCTAATGACATATAAATATATCATATGATATCTCGGATCTCAATCATATTGTAACGATAATAATATCGTGTCGATCCTTGTGATCCTTGTGATCAAGACTCAACCTAAATTGCATTGTAAGCAAAAACGTACCACCAAGTTGATTACACTCTCTTCGCCCTTATTTACGAAACTAGAAATGAATGCTCTTCGGTACTATCTTCGATGTTCGTACTGCATGTTTGCGATTTGGGATAACCTATTACCAACGAAACAGTCCATAATCAGAAAATTTTGTTATGAACGGTCTCTTAAGTATGCATGGTTGACTCTGACTTTAGATGCAACGTTTATGCAACATTTAAAGATACATTAAACGATTTCTGTAAAGTCCCCGCAAATCTAAAAAGTAGCATTTCCAGTGCTTCCAGCGTGCAGGAATGCTTTCATCTCTGACTTTTTGTGGTCAAAAGATTATGTTTTTGGACTCTGGATCGGGGGGTTTCAACTTCAATCCCCTAGCCCCTTCACAAATTTTCAAAAGGAAATTATTAAAGATTTGGATATTTTATTCACTTTAGAAACGTTCAACACTCAACACACCAAGAAAGCATTGATACTATGCTTGAAGTGTTCTTGGTCAAAAGGTTAAGGTTGTGACAAGTTTAAAAAAAGGATCTAATTAACGATTAAGATGATCATTAAAGAAACGTTTGAAATGCACACAAAATCATTTATTACATAGTTGATGTGTTCTTGGTCAAGAAGTTCCGGGTTCCAGCCCTAGACCTGACGTGAGATTCGTTCCTTGTCAAGATTTAATCACACGAACATTTTGCAAAAACAGAATATGTTAGGACTACTTTACAACCAGACTTACTAGAAAGTAATATCCATCTTGGTTATACGTTATACATACTTTTTTTCGAGATTTCTGTATAGTATACTAAAATTCAAAACCTACAAATAAAATCAAATATGCCTTTGTTAATTGCTCCCATTTTGCTTTAACCTGTTTACCTGCTCCAGTTTTGCGTCGCCTTTGATGCTTCGGATCAACTATTTTTCTTGTATCAACTGTAACGCTTCACTGAAATATAGCGAAACAAATATCCATCCCTGTCATTATAAAAATATACTACCGTGTTATTTGTAACATTTTAAAATCATAATCTTTGTGGCGCATTGGATGTCTCACATCCATGCACTTGTTTATAGGTCAGGATATAAGGATACACTTATCGTATCGGCAAGCTCCGCCGCTTACTAAAAATGACCGAAGAGTTCCGAGCATAGGTTCCCGCATCTACAGTTGCAGAATGTCTGAGAAATGTCAGATTACATTTACAATTCCTTTTAATTGACGAAAACAACAAATGTGGTATAATGTTTTTAGTTTAGCTATTAATAAATACGACGATAACTATGCAATGAGAGCAAAACAAACTGAATTCAGTTCATTTACTTGAACAAAATCGCTCCACATTAACCAAGCGGACCAAGCAAAATAAAGAATTATAATTGACTAAAATCAGCAGAAACAAAATCCTCAGTATGTGATGAATTTACAGACGTTAATAGATACAACAATATAAAGTTTGAAATATGGTAGGGTTAGAATGATAGACGAATAGGCAGACAACAAGAGGCACTGACAGAGAATGGGCTGAGGTAAGATAGATAAAGTAAGGTATGCAACTCTTAAAACATTTATTTAGATAATTATATGGAATACTTGCCATTTCAATGACAATTTGTGGATACTCTTTAAATTAAATAGAAAAAAAACTCATAGAAGCACTCATGTTTAAACTAACTTCATTTAATTAAACAATGCCATACGTTTCAATTCCTCAATAAATTATGGTCAAATTGATATTCAATAATTGATGAAATTAGAATTTAGTGTATTTTAATTAAAAAAGAATGGCCTTAATAGACACTGAATCACCTCTAAAGAGCAACTTGTATTTTTTACCGCTTGTGTATTAAAATAACAAAGTAAAGTAAATGCAAATAAAAGCATTAAACCTCTACAACGATTGAAAGGTTTAAACGCATGCAACTAATCACATAATATAACGCCAGTCTACTTTTAAATTTAAATCTTTCGAAGCTTTGACTTTTACCTGTTCCACTTAACCCTACTAAGCATGATGTTATAAAGCTTGGCAAATAGTTTAGATCTAGATCAGCCGTCTGCCTTATAAGTGTTAAAGGCTTATCAGACAGAATGTTTAATTTTAAGAAAAACGAAAATACGTGCATAAAAGACAATGAGCATGGTTATCGTTGAACCTGACTTTATTTATTTCTGAACATGAATATGTAAGCTGATTTATGTCAGACTGGACAAAAAAAAACATATATTGCAATTTCTTATTTAATGCCTGCGTCATTTGCCAAGCTGTCCACTACCCCTATAGTCTCGATAAATGAACTGCCTTTATTCAAGACTTTTACATAAACCAACCTTGTCTGCAAAACCAGTAAAGCATTAAATATTTAAAATACATAGATACAGTTATTTACGTTCCAATTAAAAAGCCATTCAAAACAATCTTAGACTCTTCCATATATGTCAGGTTTCAGAATGTAGAGTAGCTTCAGAGTTATGTCACCACCTCTAATAAATAAGGATCATGGGGCTGCATTCATTACGATTCTTAGCTTATTTCTTTAAATCTTAAAGAAAATCTTTCCTTACATTTACGTTTCTTAAGTTCAATTTTAATACCATCTATTCTAAGAAATTTCTAAATTTGAAGTAAGTAAACAACATAATTTTCATTCTAGATGGATACAATAACTGATATTTATGCAAGAATACATTGTCTATGCTATTTATTGATTCATTTTTATTAATATTCACATTTTATATTTAAATTTTCGCCGGAAGAACACACATGAAATAGATAGGATTGTACTGAATTTCTTTCCATCAGTTGTATTATTTACTGGTTACACATCACGTCATTGTGAGGTTAAGTTAAAGGCTTTTATGTCTTTAGCACTGCATAAGATAAGTTAAAGTTATTGAAAGTTAGGAATGATCTTATTTCTAAACTTCCAAAGCACCGTGTAGGTATTAAGTAATATTTTAAAAGTGTGCCCTCGGAGACACTGCAGGTACGAAAACAAGTGCTCATGCGTTTGTTTTTGTTTAGGTTTTAAAGAAATACGAACATTATTGACAATTAAAAGGGGACATTCGGAATTGTGAAACAATGTTGTAGTGTCAACATTTTAGATCAGGATAGACACATGATCAACTTTTTCAGAAAATTACTTTCGGTAACCGTTTTAATTTACTTTAATTATTGGATATCATCATACATCGTTCTTTTAGCTGAATACTCTTTTTGTTATATTGACTACATGTATGAAGATTAATTGTCCAAATATATATTTTAAATATCTATGTACGTATTTTTTCAGATTGAACAGCATTATGCTTGACAATACAAAAAAGTCACCCATTTTCGGGGTTGAATTAAAATGAAAACATGAAAATTAGAAACAAATTTATACAAAATAAATACGATATATAAACCACATTAAATTGAATTTTCATGCTTGAAGTAAATTTGTAATTTTTTAGTTAATATAACGTTGTTCCAGTTATTTAAAGTTGATGGTGTCGTGATTGACGTTATTAGCATCAGCGACGTCAAGAACCCTCGTGGAGTTTCACTTGATACATTTGACAGTTTATAGGCAATACAACTCGGAACACCTCTCAAGTTTCTACTGAAAATGGCCGAAAATGGCAATGTATTCAGATTAAGCAAATTATTTACCAACAAGCACATTACATCTTATATATAGAAATAAGAAATGTCCTATGAAATTTACCACAAATATCAACATTTGAACTACCACTAGACAAAAGCATGCAGAATGAATGTAAAAGTGATAAAACACATATTCGAGTCATTACACACAAAATGAAAAGAACAACAGTTACTGCCAAAGAACGGTAAGTCGGCGCAAGGACCGACAGGGGCGCTTGAGCCTGGTTTATGGAGCGCTTCAACCTCAAACTTCCAGAAGGATTTTCTCACTAGCAAACAGTTTAAATAAAAATATCATATCAAGGTGAGACAACTAACAGCAAGGACATGCATCGGGGGTTAAAATCTAATCAAAGAATATTATCTGTAAACAAAATTATAAACAATATAAACATTTCTTATAAAGAACTATCAACATATGTACATACATACAATATGTACAAGAGATAAAAAGTCTCTGCCACCTAACAATTCTAAACGAGAGAGAGGTTTGAAATAAATAGCCAAAGCGGTGACCTATAAGAAGAACACGTTAATGAGGTCATACGATAAAAACTACGTGACGTCTAATGTCATAATTAATCCTGCAGTTAGAAAAGAACACACACGTAATTATCGAATGTTTTAAAACAATCCAAATCAACAAAACAAAATGAAGACTGGTGAAGCGAATAATGGTTATGAGTGTCGTAAGATATGTTATAATAAGCGGAGGGTTTTTTCTCGAAGTTATGCCTCTTTTGCAATCTCACATAAAGGGCATGGAGAGACGGCTAAAGTTGTCCAAACTATACATGGCACGACTAGAGAGATGAAGAGACACAATAGTCAACAGTGACGGTCCAAATTATAGCTTTAAGGCATGGTTTCCATGTAGTCTCAACGACCTCAGTTCGTGTAATTGAAAAGCAATGCAAATTCATGACCAAAAAGAGTGAATTGCAAGCAATGCAGTGCAACGAAATATTCTCAGGTTCTAGCCATCAATCAATTATGTCAGAAGGGTTGTCAGCTTTATAATAAGAATGCTTGGATTTTGATGAAATGTACGCCCATCTTGTGAATACTAATGTATATGCATACAAAGCAATATTTTATTTTACTATTTACTTTGTACGCTGAACATTTTTCTTATAAATGTTAAAAAATTAGGTCCAATAACTGGTATAATACAGATTAATTTTTAAAAGTGTATACTAAATTCTATCCTTTAATGTCATCATTGTATAACTGATTTTCTACTTTTAGATTCAGCAATCGTAACCAATTAACCTAATTACTTTGGGCATATGTACACTTTTCAGTATAAACCGTATGTCGGTGTAAAATGGTAGAAAATGCAATATACTGTTAAGGAACCATGCCATTTCTTAACTAAATGAAAATGAACTGAAGTATAAATCTTAGTGATCTCCCTTAAAGGTTTGAAAATCCATGCAAGCTGCAGAATTACACTATCTCTGCTCAGACATAATGTCAGCGATTTTTATGCGGCTGATTGTTACTTTAGTGATCCTTTTAATATGTATACATGTAAAAATAAATAAATAAATATATAAGTCTAATGCAATATATATATATATATATATATATATATATATATATATATAATATATGATTACATCAGACTGCACTTATTCCTGACCACGGCTAATTTGGAAACTGACATTATAGATGAAAGGAAATGTCAATCAACATCTTGCTTGGTCTAGCGAAATCTTAAAATTGCAGTGAAATCTCACTAGCAAAGGATCACACATTGATTGATTAAATAATAATTACTGGCTTGCTTCATCTGTATGGCCATCTTTCTTAGAGAGCGGGTGATTTCTTCACAAAGTTTGGTTTTCATGTTTCTTTTTTCTTAAAAAAAAGACTCGAGAAGTCAGGTTTATACGTTGTTATATGTTGTTATATCGGGAGAAGTCCATGCGGATGTACTCAGAACCAGTCTCAGACGACACTGTTGCATGCTGGGATTGGTGGTCGTCAGGAGGGGATTGGATGTCAAGCTCTGCATAGTTCAACTCTGGCTTGGACACAGCCAGCTGGAAAAAAAAAACAATATAGGTTGATGTGTATTCTAACAAGTAATTTAAATTTGCGTTTACATTCAACACATACAATATGTTAACTGAAAGAGAGAGAGCAAAGAGACGAGAGAGACAGAGAGATAGAGAGACACAGAGTCAGACAGACAGACAGAAAATAGTAAAAAGGCGAAAAATTAGCGAAACATCACGGATTGTTTATGACTATTCGTTCAGATATCACCGACCATCGAGATAATTACATTTCCACGACTCTAAAATAAAAACCGCGATTTATAGTGCCTCTTATTAAGCAAATGATAACTTAAATTTCCTGATCAAACTACAGCTTGCTTTGAGTAATATGAACAAGGCTCAAACTCTGATTAAAGAACAAGGACCTAGCATTGCATAGCCACCAGATATGAGAACCAGAGCATAGAATCATTTTGACCAGTTTTTCAATAAATGGCGTGACACACTCGTACATGTATTCAATTTTTACCATTTTACTTTAAAGTGTTTTTTTTTTATTTTTGTCTTAGGAAATTCTCTTTAAAGACCAAAACATTGTATATAAATTTCGTTGGCAATGCTTTAATTTTGCTTTTTTGTAAAAATTAATATATATGAGAAAAACAAATCGCGTACATGTAATCTATGTTGTCATTTAATTCATCCTATAAGAATTGTTGCATGTATTTCCTTTGATCGACATTGGACTTTGGTTCTTCAATTCCATCTTCACATGAACAGAATGCTACAGCCATTTGTTTGTCTCTGGTCGTGTTTGTTCATGGTTCAGAAAGTTCATTTCTTTTATAATCAACCATTTTTGTGTAGTTTTTTCAAATCGAAATAATAAAATATCAGCGCTTGGACATTTTTGTATTTAAATAGATCGTTTTTCTTTTCATTGCTTACATTTGAGAAACTTTTCAGAGAGTGCGATTTTAGAGCTCTGTAAAACCGGTTTAAGCACCCTAGTTGGTCCATAGTTGACAACTGACAGTTCCAAGGCGGTAACTGTCGGGTTTGCTCTTTTCGTTAAATGGCTCATCACAAATTTGTTCTTACTTTTCGCTTGGCTTGCATGTGAAATACATTTGTTCTGTGCCTTTTGGGAGTTAGGTATATGTTGCAATGCTTATAGGACTTAGTCATATATTCTTATTAATGATCACAGCAATGTTACTTATGCAGTATGGCGGTCGGTAAAAATCTCACCGTGCATGTAATCTATGTTGCCATTTAATTCATCCTATAAGGATTGTTACGTGTATTTCCTTTGATGGACATTGGACTTTGGTTCTTCAATTCCATCTTCACATGGACAGGATGCTACAACCATTTATTCGTCTCTGGTCATGTTTGTTCATGATACAGAAAGTTAATTTCTTTTATAGTCAACCATTTTTGTGTATATTTTTAAATCGGAATAATACCATATTCCTTTCTAAACACTATGTGGACATAATTTTTCAATGACGTCACTACTTTCGTCATAACTTATAGAACATATCAGCGTAGGACATTTTGTATTGAAATAGATCGTTTTTCTTTTCATTAATTGCATTTGAGAAACTCGTCAGGAAGTGCGAGGTTAACGCTCTCTAAAACCGGTTTAAGCACCCCAGTCGGTCCAAATTGCCGACTGACCGTTCCAAGGCGGTAACTGTCGGGTTTGCTCTTTTCGTTAAATGGCTCATCACAAATTGGTTCTTACTTTCGCTTGGCTTAATTGTGAAATACCTTTGTTTTCTGCCTTTTCGGAGTTTGGAATATGTTTTTAATGCTCAAAGGACTGTGTCATAAATTCTTATTGCATATTAGAAGTCAGTTTGTAAAGACTGAAATGAAATAAAACAACATGACATTAACGGCAATATAATTTATGCAAGTCAACAAAAAATCTAATTCAATGATAACGCAGAATATTTGGACTGCATTTAACAAAATCATACAGTTGTTCTTTTACTTACATGCGCTTGCACAGAATTGTTTGTTCTGCCTTTTCTTTCCTTGTTTACAACAGCGTACTCGCAATCATTTTCTGCTGCTAGAGGAATTTTTTTCTTCCTGTTGTCTCTGTGGTCGTTGACTTTTTGGTATGACACATGCATATTCATTTTCCGGATTAGTTATTAAACATTGGATAATAACTCCGGCGTCGCCCGGCCCGTCGTTATTTTGGTCGGACTGTGTAGGCTCATAATCGTTCCGGTGGACTTTGACAGAGTTTTGTTCTGCATTTTAGAAAAATCTGTGAAGCATATTATCAATATGACCGGTCATACGACAAAAACATAAGACCTCCGATAGTTACGGCATAGTCTTAAATGCGCTTTATCAATCCAGACATAAGTCGTGATTTTTTTTCGATTTTAAATCAGTGCAAAATATAAATTGAGCCCAACGTTGCAGCAGGACGTTTCACACCTTTTACTTCTGACCGTTATTATTGTCGAACGAAAGAAGAATGTGTGAGTTTTATAAATGTTGAAAGAATAAAAATAAATTGTTTTGATTATGTAAACTTTGGTTTGTTTGTTTTTCTTTACAATGGAAAACAACTTACAAAACATAAAACTTACAAAATTATTTGTATGGGCAAATGCAAGCGCTTTACTCTTTATCTCTCATTTATTTTTTTAGAGAAAGAATTTGGAAATGTAATTTTCTGTTAAACAATATAATCATAAATAGAGACTATAGCAATAAATGTAACGCCAAATTGCCTAACTGACAATGTAAACTGTCAACACGACAAACAACATAACATTTGACAAACGATATCATCGGTACACTGGAAATCGTATTCATATCGGGAAACTCCAGATCAAAAGTTGTTGTTGTTGTTGTTTTGTCTGTTGCTTCATCTAATAATATCTATTTTTCGGCTTTGTTAGTGAAAACTATCTGCAAAACAACATTATTTCTAGCTTCAGACTGGTAATGTGCAACTTTAATGTTACGACCAAATCTCATGACTTTCAAACCGCGACCCTTTTCATAAAACGGTTGGTTTTAACATTGTTAGACATACGTCCAACTTACGACAAGACCCGCTTTGGGAACGTTGATAAGCCGTCACCTTCGTGCTGCGCGTTTCTCTTATGCAAGTGAATCATCCGATTCTTTAATATGATGCTTTTAAAATCTTGTTTTGATAGGGCAATGGTTTGAATTTGAAAACCTCCGATCGTGAGTTCAAAAACAATATCTTGACCACAAACACTTCAGAGATGCTAAAATAGCATTTCTGCACGCTGGCAGCACTGGGAATGTTATTATTTAGACATACTGAAATCGTTTATGTATATTGCGACTATCTTTAGATGTTCCATAAAAATTGCACCTAGTCAGATTTTACCTTTTTACAAACTTTCTCCATGTGCGAATTTATGTTAGCATTTCATATATAGTCTTCGCGCAAGAGCGCGTCGCCAATAATCACACATACGAACCATGTCTCTGTTTCTTTCTTTTCCAGTAGACACAGCCGGTTACAAGCATGATCACTGCAACAGCAAGGACTGGCACAACAGCGCCAATCAGTGTGCCATGTCCATCGTTGCCAGCAGCTGATGTAGATGATTCTTTATAAAAGAATTAAAACATATTATTGTTTTAATTTAGAATGCTACACATTATATTTATAGTATGTATTTTGCTAAAATAATATACCCTTTTTAATTCGAACTAAAGAAAATCTATGTTTTTAAGGACTATTGCGAAATTTAGGAAGTTTAAATGCTTGAGTCTAATTTAAAACAATATAAAACGGCGGATGACGTTACTGTCGAAAACTTTATACTACAGAATTTCACAGTTACCTGTTCATATTTAAATACATAAAATAAAGTCTCAAGTACTATACACATCAGTCTGTACATAGTCTCACTATTTCTCACTAAAGGGTCAAACAAGCTTTTAACTTGTCACTATTTTTATCATCATAAATTAATATTCATAACAATAAACGCATATAAAAGTCAAATATATTAATCCATGTGAACAACTCACGTTTAAATTTATCGATTTATGACCTTGAGTTTATAATAAAATAAGCATTTTTACATTTCGAAATAGATTTTATGAATGTTGCTTAAACTTATAACTATAATCTTAAATGTTACAGCTGGAAGTTAAACAATATCCACAAACCTTCGGGACATTTGGCACAATCAGAAAATGTCACAGTAGGAGGCTCGGTGGAAATGGGTTTTTCTGTGTGTAAAAGATAAAATGTATCATTGCATGCTAATTTACATCTTATTCTATAATAGTAATGAACATACGTGATTTATCGTGCACCTCAGTTAAAAGTCATGAGTGGCGGTACATTGTATGCAACCTCTTATTTATTCCATAAATTTCCGGACGTTAATTAAAATATGTCGCGACAAACGTGTATAAGATTGTCATGTTCTGATATTTTCAATTAAAGCAGTTGGTCAGAAAACAAGACAATGATTTTAAACAAGGATTAATACAAACCTTGTATGTAAAAATCAACCTACATATTTACCTTAAAGAAAATCTCTTTAAAATTACTAATGGTATACCCATGTTGTTTTTTTATTTTTAAATTGTTTCTCTTCTACAAACATAATGGCCTGATATATTAACAAATTATCCGCTTTTAATCTCGTACCAGTTTTCTACAGCATACATCATCATTAGAATATTACCTTTTATGATTGCGGTTAACGCAACACTATCAACCATACAGTTATCTTGGTACTGACTTCAAAATCCCACGAAGTAGTATAATTATATTCGGACTATTTACCTATTACTTGTATCTTTATTTCATCTGTCTTTTGGTTCTCAGATTTATTCTCTGTACACTGCAATGAGATTCCTCCGCTCATGGCCATGGTGATGTTCAGTAACCTTAGAACAGTCTCGTTGTTGAAGGAGGCCTGCTCCTCAGTAATGATGTTGTTCTCCATTTTAATGTCTTGTGTCTGGTTGCTATTCAGTGGACGTAAAATCAACTTACGGATGTAGAAGTTTGGTCGCTTTAAGATGCCGTCAGCAGGCATGTATCGCAAGTCTACCGTGTCTCCGACCTTAATGGGGCCCCGTTTGTACATGTAAAGCAGCCCGCAACCTTCAAGAGCTTTCAAAATGACATTTTTATTTTAAAAAATAACAAGTCACAGACAATTATATGGTCAAACACGAAACTTATAATTTTGTTGTTCCTAACCACTCTTTATATTGGAAGCAATGAAATATAACTTTTCGTAACACTACGTTTAAGAAACGTTTAGAAATCAAAACTTCGTCTATTTTATCGTATATGTAACTTATACGTGCGGATATCCAAGCAATGATGGTGTGCTTAAGGATAGACATAGAATAATGGAATAATGGAAATGACTAACATATACATGGCATATACAATATTATCACTTCATTCTGAAAGGCACATGTACTTTGTATATCGTTCCATGTATATGCACCCCATTCATGACTGTACTAAATAGCTGAGCAGTTACAAGTCACTGGCTTATGACTTATTTGTCAATCGCGTGAATTCGAGTTCACATATGGCAGCAACACTTCATGTAAAGATAATGTCCTAGTGGTCTTGTTGTGTATCGGTGGTTCTCCTCCGACGCCATATGTTTATTTCAACTACCAAAAATAGTTAGCAATTTCTATGAATAACATGACTAAGAGCGAAATCATTCTTCTGAAATCGGTTATTTTGTATGTTAATCTCAGGACAATAAGCACACAGTTATCTATACTCTTATGAAATATGAAATATGTATATGAAGGACACGTGAAATGACACTTGTTGTACATACTTAACAATTTCTGCTCTCCGAAGTAAGGAGTATCGCAGTAGGTCATTCTGAACGGAAGTATCGAATAATGCAATCTTTTATACTGAAGTTACTGCTTCCTTTGAGCGTATATGTATATATGGTTCCATTTTTAGTCATGTTGATAAATTGTGGCACTGGCTTTTGACAAGTTATGGAGGCAATGAAACCAGGTTTAATGGGAGTCGGAATAAACACAACTTTGATGTCTCTGCCACTAACAGTTGGTCCTTTAATGGTCACTGTCCCACACGTTTCATTTGGTCTTCGTATCACAACGTCTTCTGAAGATTAGACATAAAACATTAGTTTGTCAAGTATATACGTTTACTATTTTTAAGTGAAATCCTGTACATTCTGTTGTGTGGTAATGAGGAGGTTTGGGTCTCCATTTCGCGTATGTAATAATCAGTGAAAGTGGTGTTAACATAAAGTGTTAATATGATAGGGTGGTACTAATATGTCGCGGAAATACCATAAATTGTATTGACATAAGTATATTGACATAAAGTGGTCGTAACATAACGCAGTCATATCATAAAGTGGTCATGACACAAAGTGGTTTTGACTAAAGGTAGTTTTGACACAAGTGTTTTGACATTAAAGTGGTCATAATATAACGCGGTCATAACATAAAGTGGTTAGGACAGAGAGCAGTATTAACATTAGTGTATTGACGTCACTGTATGGACATAAATTGGTCATGACATAAAGTGTTTATGAAATAAAGTGGTCAGGACATTAAGTGGTTTTGACATAAAGTAGTTTTGATATAAGTGTATTGACATAAAGTGATAATGACATATAGTGGTATTTACATAAAGCGAATTTGACTTAAAGCGGTATTAGCATAAACATGGTATTTACATTAAGTAAGTTACAAATAAAGTTAGCATTACATAAAGCGGAAAAGGACGTAACGTGGTCACGGCATGAAGTGGTATGGACATAAAGTCTTCCTACCAAAAAGTGGTTATTGTATAATCGGTATTAACATAATGTGGTCTTGACAAAAGGCATAGTATTTACAATTACGAATGAATGACTCATCCTAGCTAGTATTGTTCAAACATGGGGTCTAAGAATATATAACAAAATAATGAATTCTGGTTTTATTTTTCGTTAAATTAGTATATATTACATTATGTATTAAGAAATTTCTGCTCGGGACTTAATACTCCGCGTGTCCGGTAAAATGCACATGCTCTGCATTCTGAGCATGTTGCATCACAATCAGCATACAGACGCGCTTTTGGGACCTTTGTAGAGGCCTGGTCTCAGAATAGGTCAATGACAGAAGAAAAAATCTATTCGCAATTCTAACTGTTTTAAATCAGTGTTTCACTATCGACGACATCAGTGTACTATGTACGAATGACGTATACACATAACGTATATTCCCGCATGGTATGCAAAACTATATTAGGTTGTTTAGCTTCACGTGGCCTAAAAATGTTGCGAGGCTTCTGGTTCTCCTAAACCTTAAGATAGCACAATTATTTGAATGCCATTTTATTCCCATATAGTATACAGTCTAGTGATCGTTGGTAAAATCTGAATTAATTATTCACTCTGATTTAAACGAGTTTTAGCCTTATTGAGCAAATATGTGCCCATCACACCACCCCACCAAAACACCAGCAAGACAATAAAACACAGCGATGACAAGAACGAATTTCACCAATATTAACAAAGTGGTGATAGATAACAATTGTTGAGTGTATGATCTTATAACATAAATAAACGAAGCGTTATTTTACTAATGATAAACATATTCTAAGTGTATAACTTGTAGAGTCCCGTGTGTTACTTTCTTACATATGGCGGACTGGAATGGTTGACAGTACACACTTTTCTAATAATGTTTACCACATAGTTTGGTTTTTGCCTTTAGTTAACTGTCCGATGGTCATTGTCCTTATTTAAAGGTGCGAAGAATAAAATGTGTAGTGATTCACGGAAAAGCTCTGTGTTACTTATTAACCGCATACACTAAGCCACCTGCTATGCTGGTTACGACACTTTATCAATACAACGTCGGTTTCGTAGCAAAATTGTAAGGTACAAAACATAATGCATAATATAAAATAATGATTTGCATATCGAAATGAATGGCAATAACACCTGGAAAACATGGAAATTAATAAATTTTAATCAAAACAAGCAATCAACTTAAATAATCAACAAAAAATACATTTTCATAGCGAAATGGTATTTGTTGTTTTGTAATAATACAACAAATGTTGTTCTTTTAAATAATGTTTTGGAGACATTTTTGCAAGGAACTATCAGCTTGTTCATTTATACTCGTAAATCCATTCCTACACTGTCATTTTGTCAAGCAAATGTTTTGCAAAGAAAATTAAAAAGGTTTACCTATTATAGCAGTATGTACGGTCCAGAAGCACAGATAAAATGAAAACACTCTGAAAGAATCCATCTTGCTTTATCATAACCATCTAAACATTAAAATTATCACATAATTGACCTGCCAATAAAACGCTATTATTTCATTATTTTCTTTCACAAAAACAAGGCTTCGACACAACTAATAATCAAGTCCTCATCTAATGATAAAATTAATTATTATATTTCCAGCCTCGGTCCAACATTAGCACAAGCACCTACAAAAACATAAATGAAACAACAAGACGAAATATAAAGAAAACCAAACTACTGTAAATGTCAGTCTTACTGACCGGAAATTGCGACTCAACCAACCGCTCGTGCATCATTTAGTCACTATATGTTCATGGAAACATACTAAAGTGACAAACACCTTCCTCTTTTAACATTATGATGATTTACTTATACAGTGCAACACATTTATGTTATGCGATGATTTATATATTTTTACATTTAAACAAAAGAATTACCCCAATTTTTAGCATATTCTCTTTGCTTAAACAACAATTTCTTACTGTAACTTACTATTTCCGCCTTCGTTCAGACATATTCTTCACCACGACTCATTATTTCTAATCTTTTTCGTGAGAACATCATTCCTTGAAAGCTTTTCGTCTTACCTCCTAGCACCATTTCCTTGAAGCCCTTTGATGAAAACCTTAGCTAAAACTTTGATCCATTAAACACATGTCTTAAATTCCCTTCTATGTGGAAATACTATGCAAAAACTTCAAACCGGCATCTGAAGAAAGTGAATTTCTTATCATCAAACAATTTCATGTATTAGTATTTTAATTATATTATATTTAACAAACATTTGGTAAATCGTTTCTTCAATTTCATTGCTCCTGATTAAAGGGTCGTGTTATAAGTCTGGAATTAATAATCACAACCTATGACTTGAAATAAAAATATAAAATTGGCAAGTAATACATATTTCAAAAATCTGCTTCCTTATTTTATGCAACAAATATAGTCATTGATGCAAGATATATCTGCTTATATTTTGGGGGATATCTCACGCTCTTAGCCCTTGTCCACATACCGCAAATTGGGATGCCGTGGAATAACAGCAGCTTTCTTGCTTGGACAAGCCCCACAATACATTAAAACAATCAAAGCGCCGCAGGCACTGTAGTGTTCAGTGCTTAAAAATTATGTTAAAATGGTTAGACAGTTGTTATTACAGTCAATAATTTTGCGACATTATTTTCAAACTAACTGCATTTCTGGGTTGAAAAACCGTTCGTTATTTTATTATGATAAATCTTGTGATTTTACTGTTCATTACAAACAATACAATATGGGATAATCATGGAAAATGTTTTATTGAATAAAGAACAAAGCATGCACAAAATGGCAAATAAACCTTATGAACAGTAAATAATGTAAATTATATTCTTACTGTGTATGTGGCTATGGGGTTTTTAACTTATACAAAAAAAGCACTAAAAGTAGTGTAGAAATATGAACACATTGTGTAATTTTAATATCTTACTCTGACAATTGTCTAATATTGAAATGCTTCAGAAGGATAACAATGAATCTTTGCAAAATTATAAACAAAATGTCTATAAGAATTATTTGCAATATATTATTGCAGAATAATAAGACATGTTTCAGATAAATGTGTAGTAAATGTGTTGCATAAACTGTAGGTTAACAAAGGCGTACCAAGAATGCACATAACTATAAAGACTTGTATCAATCTAGAACAATGTATAAAACATAAACATAAAATTATGTACAACAAAAACATTTGCATAGGTTTTTTTTATACAACAACTGTTTTAAATACATGTATATGAGGTTTTTAAGTTGAGCTGGAAAATGTTGCTATTTTTTGTTTTAAAAAATGTTCTGCATGTCTAATGTCAGTTTGGGACCTACATGTAATGCGCCTTAAATCATGTTACTGGTTATTTACAGGGAATGACTTTAACTGAGAATATCAACTAGATATATTTAAGCGTATGGTTTGATTTGCATGTGTGAATGGAACAATATCTGTTGAGTTATGATTACCTTAAAAGTAATGTGCGAGAGTTCGCCTATGTCTAATACATGTAACAAGATCTTACCCCCTGTTCTGGAGAATGTTTGCACTTTTGCCGCATAAACTTATATCTTAGTTTAAGTAAAGGCTGTTTATAACATTAGCTTAATTAAAAGACAATACAAATCGTGGCATATATCGCTTAAAATGTCCACTATTTCCAAATCTATCAAAAAGCACTATAAGAATTTCAGCTTAAATAGATATAGACGTCAGATCTGATTACCGGATTTCATGCAATGTGATCTCAAAAGTAAAAGGTCATGGGATTTTCTTAGTTTTAAAATAGCTGACTGTGCAACGTGGCTCGGATAGGAAATACCTGTTTGCAAGGACGAGGAGGATTTATTATTTATTGGGCACCAATAAACAGCATTTTGCACGACCTTTGCAGGTAACAGTGACTTTTTTAGCTATTTGAGTAAAAGCATTTGGTCCAAACTGTCTGATGTCACATGTAAAAGTGGTATCCGACGGGTTGGACCAATATGCTTATCCAAACAACCAAATAAAATGTTTTTAGCTGAAATGGTCTCATTGTGTTAATTTGTATGTCTAACAGCTATGTTGTTCTTTGGTTCGGTAAGTTTTTTTGTTACTGTGCACCGATATAGTTATGGTGACGTCCAGCTAATTACTTGTCTAGGAAGACCCCAAATTGACGTTTTGTTTGAACCACCGCAGGTTAGCTGGAAAACTTCCCCTCATTAGAGTTCTCGCCCCGACAGGAACTCAAACACATGCAGTGAGGGACTGAGGAGTTACAAGTGATTCTAACTGCTCCGTAACGGCGTCCAATATCTTTGTGAAAAATAACGCACCGCCCTGGTCATTACGCATAGGCAATTTCTATCTGTGTCACACTGCACAGTTAGATTTTTAAACTGAGAAAACCACTTGACCAGTTACTTTGGAGATAACGTTATATCATCATCCGGATAATCGGCTGTGTCATTGATATCTACTTTTACCAGATATTCATATCATGCTTATCTATATATTTGGAAAGAAGGGCCAATTAGACCAATTTTGTCACAATTTGTAATGTCTTACAATTGAGGTAGTGTTCGAAATTGCGTTTAATTAGACTTAAATGTGAAGGTATGAAAAATTATTCCCAAATTCCCCACAACAGGGTTATTACGATATTGTTACATGTATTTGATGAAGGCAGACCGTCGGGTACCACCTTTAAAACAATTGTTAATACTGTTTCCTTCTGTGTTTTTAAATAAATGGAGTTTTAAAAATTACAAAAATAAGGGTATGAAAAGGACCTAATTTGCAAAAATGTGGGTCGATACACACTTAATTTTGGTGTGTAATTTTGGTTAATTTTGGTTACATAATTTCAGAAAAATATGTACCAACATTTCTCTTCATCCATTCATGCTTTTGGACAGCACTGTCTACACTGGGTCGAAGCATGGCAAGGTCAATGTCTTCTTTCTGTAAAAACAAACTCAGCTGGGTAAGCCTGGGTATGATGTCTATGAGAAGATGTGTTGTTGCTATGAAAGAATGTGATGTAATCTTCTTTAAGAATCCCCTTGCTGTACTGTCATTGAAAGATTCCATTTCACTTTCCATATATTTAGTCAGGGAAGTTTGTTTTCCGAAGATGGTCTGTAATGCTTAATACAAGAAACACCACCTGGAAGTAAAGAAGTACAAGTTGAACATCACTATTACAAATTTTGGAATGTTAGACTAGTGTTTGAAGCTGATAGCTCAGGCTCATCAATCTACACGATATTCATGGTGTGGCCAGGAATAAATTCCTATCAGAAGACATTTTCTTTTACATATTTCTATGTTCCTATTTATCTACTTCTGTTAATCTGTATAGACATGAACATTTTAATATAATGTTTAATGTTAATAGCAAGTTACATCTTCTCTACAGTTATTTGCAACAAATTGCTGGTGTAATTAAATACCAATTAAGCCTTATTTAAGATTCTACATAATTACATTAGTGTGATATATAAAAATGAAACAGTAAACGATTATGATTTGTATAAACTTAAATTTATAATGCAGTTAGTCTGGAAAAGTAACATTCTACTTTTATTGAGACATTTTAATAGGATTTTTATAATTGATATTTATCATATAATTACACCAATTTGCTTACAATACCTCACACTGTGCAACTCCTTGTACTAAAGTTTGGGTGTTGCAGCATTTCCTGGAATTGTTTCACCTTTAAACGTCTCAAATGCAGACCAATAGAAACAGTAGATCTTGACGATATCTGATGTTAAAATTGCGTAAATGGGTTGTCTCTTCGTGTGCCTGTCAATATCAAAAGTCATTGACATTCCCACGTTTCACGTAAACGCAATTTTCACAGGTTGATGGTAACCGTGTTTTAGGTATAGGTATATATTTTAGGTATATATATCTTGGTCACATTGTAGGTATTGAACTCCAGTGGCTAAAAAGTTGAAAATCGTCACGCCGTTTTTGATTCTCCTTATATTAGAACAGCAAAATAACTTGAAGGACATCATGTTCAAATATTTTTTTAATTAATCGAATGTGATATTTTCCTGCATTATTTATTGTATTTCATAAAAAGTTGCTTCTTGTAAATGTAAATAAAAATAACGTTAATAAATGACATATATCGCAGACGCAGTTGGTGCTATTAAATCCACATTTTTCTTCATTACAGTTATATTCGTATATGCATGCATTACTTTATATACACTATTTAATTGCGAGAAACTTGCCAAACAGGAAAAACGATGCATAATTGTAATTGACGGGTTGGGGTCAGTGAAATTTATATTGGTTTAGAGTGAAATTAATATACTATATATAATCTTTACTTTAAGAAGACATTTCAAGTAGTTTATTACTTCATTCATGATAAAAAGCTACCCATTTAGTAACCTAGAAACATTAAACTGTAGCACAATAACCTTTTGGACATGTTTTGAAAGATGTGAGCGACGATTTTGATTGACTTTAAACAAACAATTAAAACATATATGACAACAAACATCTTGCGTTTTCCGTTAAAATGTTCTCGCAGAAGGTCACACAGATCTAGGATATCAATGAACAACCTTTTCGTGTAACAATGACTTATTTGGTTATTTTAAAAAAAATGCATTTTGGTCCAAAGTGTCAGATACCAACTTTACAATTAGTGATCTATAGATAAAACAGATAAATAGCACATTTCGAAGTTTTTGGTGTGTATAAAAGACTGGGTTAACAAAATCACACTCGCACTCACGAATATGCACATTCATTTCTTTGTGTACGTTTAGGTTCAAACAAGAATAGAAATTTGGATATATAAACAGCTGAAAAAAGAAAGTTCGGAACACTGCTAAGTATGTATTGCGTTGTCCACATTTCAGGCAGGGACAGTCATATTATCACCAAATCGAAAACTTAATTTTGACATATTATATTAAATTGTTTTGATGTCTTTGTCCCTTTTAAATCTGTCAGCTAAGACATCTTCATTTAATAAAAAAGATATGGCAGTCTCTTTGCTGTGAAAAAGCATGTTGCTAACAGGCGGCATAATACCAGAATCAGCCATATTATCATGGTATGCAAAGCCTAAATAACCTGGAAAACCTTTCGACATCAACTCCTTCGCCCCGAATAGGACTAAGCCGTCAAAGGAGTTACAAGTCGGCGACTCTTCCACTATGTCACGGGCGCCTTTTATTGTTTGTTATACACATTATCATACAGACCCTTTCTCTGTTTCTTTCGTTTCCGGCATACACTGCCAATAACAAGAAGCATGGTCACTACAACAGCAAACAGCGCTAACCAGTGTAGTTGTACTCGTTGTAAACCCCTGATTTAGTTTGTTCTTTTATAAACGTAATAAAATGTAGCATTGTCATATTTTAGTATGTTACACAAGCTAGTATTTAGTGTAAGTTTCCGTAGCAGGGTTGTAAAGACAGGTTTTTTTTTTAATTTTCTTTAACGTATCATATTTTTTGTTTTCAAAACAAACAATCGGTATCTTTTTCGCGTAGTTCACTAAAGTGCTTTTTGCTATCATATCAAGCATTTTAGAAATATTCCATCACATGATTCCGTTTTTCGTCAGTAGGGATGTTTCACTCAATCCAGAACCCATGTACAGCGTGCATTCCACCAGCTGACAAGACTCACTTGCGAAATCTGAACAATGAACTGGTACAGCAATTGCTCTCAAATACAACCAAACGACTACATCAACATCACAAATAACAGTTAAACATGGATCTGTCCACGCTGTTTACAGTTTCATTTTCCCTCTTCTTTGATGCTTCTGTACAAACATTTATATCTGATATGGACACATATAACTTTTCAAATGACACCTATCAAGGCGTGTTTACCTACCTTTGAAGTTGTAGAAAAAATCAATAAAATTCATGTTATTATTTAAATATAAAAATGATGAAGTCGAAATTTTCATTTTTGCGCGAGCTACTACAAGACAAATCAGTTGAGACTTGCGGTGTTCTTCCCCTCTGATATTCCATCTAGAAGAAGAAATGACATAGATAATTTCAACAAAATTATTAGAATTGATCTTAAACAAACAAAAATCACAGTCATGTTTATCGCCTTCTATACTTAAATTCATTATTCTTTGAGAACATGGCGTAATATTTTGACAAGGGTGTAACGCTGTTCGACCACTACTTTGTTGTTAGAGATTTAAAGTGTGACTTGTTTTCAGATGTCAAAGGAAACCAATTTCTGCGAATTGTTTAACCTCAACACCAAAAACAGAACTCACAGAAAGTAAATATTTAACGAGGAGATAATATATCACAAATATCTTATTTGTAACAATTCGATAACACTGGAAAGCTAAAGACAACAAAGAAATCGCGTTAACAAAGTGAAACAACCCAGATGGGATAAGGTCTTCAAAATTTGGCCATCAGTTAAACCGTATTTGTCCAATAAATCTGCCGGAAATAAACAGAACATCGTTCAGACTTTAAACGAATCCTGAAACAAATAGTTTTGTTCATACTTTGCAAACGAGCACCAGAAATTGGAAAAAATGTCATCATTTAAAATTTTAATTACATCTTTAAAAGTTTCAATGTAGAAAGGTCCACTTTGCTTAATAAACTTACTTCACACTTCACAAGTAAAATTATTTGTTGACATTGATTTTAAATTATATTTTTAAAAAAAACCTATGCAAGAAAGCAGGCATGAGTTTCATGAAAGAAGTTAGTGATTCTTCACATTAACTTACATTTTCTATCGTCGCCGCACTCAAGCGCGGCGTGTATATGCAATCGTTCCTGGTAACGTCCTATGGATGGCGCTATATTGTTCTATGAACAAAATGAAGTGCGGCGCTTTCCTGCATTGAATTTCGGTTAAAATTCAACTTTGGTTAATATCAGAATTAAATCAGTTTAAAATGATGCTCATTATTACCTGTCACTTGGAGCAGATCATGCTTCATATGTGTATGTATAAGTTTGTTTAATTTAAAATGCATGTGTCGCGACGATGTACTATGTGCAAGTAAAATGCTCTATTTTGTTGTTTATATTCGGATCTTTACCCATGCGTCCAAAGACTATTCGTTACTTCTCATAATGTTTTGCCTTAATGATCTCTTGTACGTTTGTACGGTAAAACTTTACTTTTTCTTTTAAGATTGACATTTTTGTTCGGTTGTCAGTACAAAGAAATTAGAAAATGTAAAAAGGAACATGAAAAATTGTTTACTGTTATCACAGACTCTAATGAAGACTTAGAAAAATCAAAACTTCTAACTCTTCATGTTGCACGACAAAGATCAATGGCTTTAGGAACTTTTAAAACACTGAGCAAAATAGCATCACTGCTATTGCAGGATATTATAGTGAAGAAAAAATATAAAGATTTAGATCATATTCCGATATCCTGCATGTACCTGGTGTAAAAACAACAACCCATTTACAGAGATCCTTCTCGTTTGTTGCACCAGTTCTGTGAAAATCACTGTTAAAAAAAGCTGCTAAATAATGTACAGATTTAAATACTTTTAAAACTTACATGTCATTTTAGGATGGACAGAACAGTAATTGTAAATGTTCCATTTATCAACATTAGTCCTTCATTAGTAAATTGTAACCTCTTCACCGAAGAACATTGCCAAAAATCGTATTTGCTCTACTCCTTCGTTTCACGCTAGTTTGCATCCTTTCTGGTGAAAATCACTGTACAAACCCCAATGGACTAAACGTGTTCGTTCCGCTTATTCCATAGCATCCTCTACATCGTCACTTCTAGCCCAGCTCTTATTGGATCAAACTTCTTTATTAAAACCTATTGTCAAACTACTATTTGATAAAGTCCCGTTGGTGAGCTCTCTTCGTTTGTTTATTAAAGTCCGTTGTCCAACAATTATTTGAAAAATTCCGTCGTTCGTCTTTCTTTATTGCAACCTCTTTATTTAAGCCCCTTGCCACCAAGTATGCTGTAAAGATACTTAAAGACTACTTACAAAGCATTCAATATATGGAAACTTGTCAATACAATTATAAAAAAAAATGTTCGATATATATCAGAAATAGTTCACAGCACTTCGGGCCCAATGGCATTGTGTGGACTGGCTAGTCAGTCCCGAGAGTGATATGGACTTCAGCTGCGCTTCTGAACATATTACTCTCTCAGCTGTATGTGAGATATACAAGGCGCCGGAGAGAGCATGTGCATTAAACAAGAATATGGCTATCCTGCTGACTAAACACTGTAATTACACTTTCGATTCATTACATAAATATTTTAGAGTAACGACCCGTAAGTCTGATTGGAACTAGGCAGATTGCTTCTTTGTTTTCTTCCTTGTTGTCTGCGACATCTGAAATTACAAGCTGCGTTGCTTACATCGGCATACTCGGTTTCTTTCGTTAAACAATATCTCGCAAAACGGCTGCGAATTCCAATTAATGCCGGCTATTTTTTTATAATTGCAAGCTTAACTGTTGCAAGCTTATCCCTTAAAAAAGAAACATTCGTTTCTTTTCTCTGAAAAGGGCCTCACAGAACAACTGTGACATCTATCGCTCCCATTACAAATGCATTCCATAAGAGGTACTGCTCTCAAGAGCGGAGCCAATAAAGACAGTGTCTTATTTTTGTCATGTTTTTGTGAATGGTGTACTTGGATGCCTCTTATAATTGTCATTAATAGCATCATCGTATCATTTGTTGTTTTGTTTTGTGGGGTTGATACCAGTATGAGACCTTATTAATATCGAAATAATACTTTCAAGGTGGTTAATACTGCTTTTTACTTAAAAGTTAGTTTTTATTAAGATTAACAATGTGTTCCAAAATTAAGTTTTTCATATGTTTTCATCGTCATTGATGCTTCTCATTGACGGTTTCTTTGTACAAAAATGAGGTTGCATACATGTACTTGTAATCCATGCCTATAGCATGTATTCTATGAATTCTTTTATTACTAGTTTGTGGCCTCATTTTAAAATTTGTCAGTTTGAAACCTCTCTCTCCCAACCCCATCTCTCTCTGTCTCTTTCTCGCACGCCATCTCTCTTGGTGTTCCAAGTCTCCTATTTTTCTCTCTAACAACTGTTTATATCTTACTTATAGTGTTAGTGTCAGAAAATTATATGCATAAGCTTTCCTTTTAGCGTACCAGTTTTGTGCGGACCGTCAATATAAAACGTTAGATAAGCTTTTTTTGTTCTTTGACAAAAAGCCATTGTACAAGACTTATGAACAAATCTTTTGTGGGGGTACAATTTGAATCTAAAGCTGTAGTAATTTATTTCTTCAACTAGGTATGAAGTTGCCGACTTGTAATTCGTGTAACTGCTCATCCTCTTGGTTCAGAGCGAAAGACTGTATGCCGAAAGGGCTTCCTGCTGACCTGAGGTGAGTCGGTGATTCTACCCAGACATTAATCTGGTGTATTCCTCCGCCAAATAGACCGGACTTCACTATAAAGACCATGGTTGGTTGCTGCTATGTATTTAACAAATCTTTCAAGCAGTTGCAATCGATGTTTTGTCTTATCATTGATGCAAACAATTGACAGAAAAAAGTAGCTATTATCAAAAAGAAATAAAGTAATTGCATAATAACAATGATATCCCAGTTAATAAAAAGGATTTTGTTAAAACCATATTTATTTAATTATTATCTAAATACTTTCTTTTCATTTCTTTTACTTGCAAATTTCAAGTAATAACAGTAATGTCTAACATGCCAATTGCAAAACTTGAATAAGTCGTAAAGTGAGAAATACTTATCAACTGTTTATGTCAAGTTGGTCACATCTGGAAATAGTTGAGACATAGAAAACTTTGCTATAATATACATAGATAGGTGCTATCCGGAACTGCACTAGTTAGAGTGTGTCTCTAGCAAGGTGTCTAGTTATCAGAACTTATCACCGGCCGCAATAGCTCAGGTGGTAGATCGGGAGGTCGTGGGTTCAAACCCCGACCGGGCCAAACCAAAGACTTTAAAGTTGGTAGTAGTGGCTTACCTCCTAACGTTTGGGACTAAGGGGACAGCATTACGCCTGACACGCCGTTGTCAGTGTAATGGACCGGCCGGGTTCAGTCCCTGTGCACCTTATAAGTGCCCCTGTGCTGTAATAATAGAAATGTCGCTGCACAGTATCGGCAAAAGTAACGGCTAATCCCTCAGAACTTATCAGTGACTTTGCAAATCAGAGAATGAATGTGTTATGTTTTAATACGACAAACACGGGTATACATTCTTAATCCTTCGCGGAAGTGGCAAAATTCTTCACTAGCAATAGAAAGCTCAGTTAGGAATTTCTAATTTAGAACAACAGACCCACGGAGCTATTACAATAATGTTCTACTAGCACAGACAGGTTTTATCAAATTAGGTGGATGGGATCAACTAGCATTTCGTTTACACCCTCGGTCCTTGGTCCTCGCATGGACTTTCATGGCTAAAATGAATAGTCGTGCAATCGTGAATATCTATCACCGCTGATTTGGTGCACATTTCGAGTTTTCTTTGTTTAAATAGAAATATCTCCATTCGGCACAATTATGGTCAGTGTAGCAAGAGAAAGAAGACCCCGGACGAATGTGTGCCTGAGTCAACATAAATACGTACATGTATATACAATTAGTGTGTGTTCATGTTTTAATCCCTTTACAGATCTTCAAATAAATAGTTTGAAGGAACATGTGTTCACAGATGGATAGGTTTAGTTTTATTTAGTTTGGGCGCGTTGTCGCTTGCGACACCGTCCAGAGTTATGAGAAAGCTGGATTTCGGAAGCAAAAAGGATTGACTCTGCATGACCTTGACTACTCGCGGTCAGCTAGTCATGCCTGGGAAGAAGCAGTGCGTGTACAGAACAAATATGTATGCCTAAGGAGACGAGACGCGTCAATTGTGTTCGGGCATTCTTCAAATACTAATATTAATACTGTATTCTTGTTTAATAGATGTTTAAGTGAATATATGGTGTTATGCAGATGTACATAAAAAGCAGATTTATGAATCCTATGCCCAGATATTTGCATATCTCCCACTCCCTTATTTGGGCCTTGCTGCTTTTACGACTCTGAACCCGGTAATGCAATGTAAGAGGTCATTCGTATCATTTCAGCATCTCAGTCTAAAGCTACCGCATGTGTTCGGGATAGAATAGCACACTCGGGTTTCTTTAGACAAAGATCACAGGCGGAAGTTCTTTCCAAACTCAATTTGTTATGGTTGCATGCGGTAACATGTTTGAGCATTTATTTTAGATCTAACTTATGTTCAAGTGAAAAATCATATAGAAAGTATTCTGTGCTTATTAAAATAGTTTCTGATATCGGATGTTAGTGATGTCCCTATGTATAATCTATATTTTAGAAGAGGTGTTTGTTCGCAGCTGAAGACGTGTCTGCTTTCCAGTTTCCAGTGCGTTGTACATTCGATTTTCCTATTTACCGCGGAATATTGTTTGACCATTGCACACCTATAATCGCTTACATGGTCAAACTTATACCACCTAAACTATACTTTTGAGCGCTTTGATCAAAATACATTACAGATACACAACCACGGCCCTTTTAATGACGCCTATCTATTGCTGGTGGGAAAAAACAATCTAAACAAATGTCACGGTAATACTGCCGCTCCACGGGTCAGCTGGAAGCCTCTCCACATAAAAGTTTGAATTCCTTACTGGTACTCGAACCCATGGAACCGGTGATTCGGGGGAGTGTAATCACTTATCAGCACTAGTAACTCAAAAAATGCATGCCATTCAAATAGATTAATGGTAAACGTTTGGAGTTTTATTTAGCGGGACACAATAAATATAGTTTGTATAGTATAGTATGGTATGGTATGGTATGGTATGGTATGGTATGGTATGGTATGGTATGGTATGGCATGGCATGGTATGGCATGGCATGGCATGGTATGGTATGGTATGATGGTATGTATGGTATGGTATGGTGTGGTGTGGTGTGGTGTGGTGCGGTGCGGTGCGGTGCGGTGCGGTACGGGACAGTACAATACGGTACAATACGGTACGGTATGTATGGTATGACATGGTATGGTATGGTATGGTATGGCATGGCATGGCATGGCATGGCATGGCATAGTATTGCATTGCATTGTATTGTATAGTATTGTATTGTATTGTACTGTTAGAAGAAACGTACTAGCATGTTTGGAAGACTATCGCGAAGTTTCCCCTTTCGTTTAACAGAATTATCTCGTCAGTAACAAGAGAATTTTATTTCCTACGTCATTTGTAATCTACAAGATTATTCAAAACGCTATATTTCCTAGTTACATAACGGAAGTGTCTCAGTATATTTGAAATTTCAATGGCTGAGTGAATGGTCATGCTAGTATTTCGTGCAGATTTTGCAGAGGGTTGTCTCAGAAACTTCTAGACTTATCTAAAAGTGTACTTAAAAAGCTGTATGGAATGTGAATTGAAATCCTAATGCGGCCTGTTCATTATGTATGAGGATGTGTCAATATATTGTTAATATAATCAACAGTGAATATATAATGCGCATTTACATAAACAATGCAAGGCAGGATTCCCTCCCGTCAAACAAATAATGAATTAATATTTAAAGAAAATTTAGTCCATTGATATTCTCTGACATTGTCTAATAATTTGCAAATGTGTCATTACACATATTATCATTTTGACATTGTATGAAATTATGTAATTTGCTCTTAAACAAATTAAATAAACAACGTGCGTGTGAATGCATTCCAATGTCGAAATTAAACTGCATGACAACACCGAAAAACAAACTACGCGGTTTATTAAAAGTGTATAATCATTTAACGAAACAGTTGAAACTTATCAAATAAAAGGAAAATATTGTCTTAGTGTTGTTCATATAGTGGAAAATGTAAATTGATAAACCTTAATAGGCTTTTAATTACGAAAAACACATATTGTGTGTCATTCACTATGACGTCATGCAAAATAGCTATGTTACTAAACTTGAAACTACGTGTAGATGTTCAAAAACTGGCAGAGAGCACCAACGTATGCCGCGGGATCGCCAATAGTTTTGTTTTTTTTACTTGAAATTTATAATGATGTTAAAATCATTGGTACAAAATACATACATTTAGATTATTGGGGAAGTATATGTTTAATATGGTACAGTGTCAACTGGCGTTGACTTCGCATTGAACGTAAGACCTAAGTTAAAGATGTTGCGTTTGTTACAGGTAACATTTCATTTCCGCTTTTCATTTTAAGGTAGATTACTTGTTGCTTTCTGTTGTCACTAAAGATCTCTACTACATTTTCTTAACTATAATTCTTTGTGACAGTTGTTGACTTTTGTTATGTGACAATTGCATTATACATTTGTTTTATTGAAAACGTACTTTTGTATATACGTCTTTAATAAAATTGTGTGATCTGTTCTGTTCTATTGTCGTGGTAACTGGTTGCTAGGTATAAACGGCTGTTCCTATGGCAACCATTGTTGGGTCCAGGACAAGGAAACAATGTTCAATCATTTGAGATTGGAGATAACGTGTCATCATGCATAGCTTAAAAGTGACATCTGTTACACGCTTAAAACTGTGGATATCTATTTAATGTCCAAGACGTGCGAATAACAAAACGTTACAACTCTTATCAACAATTTACGTATAAGATGTTTTTGTTGTCGCGGTTATTGCATGTACTTATTATATATATGTGTATATATATACATATATATAATAAGTATATATATATATATATATATATATATAATATATATATATATATATAATAAGTATATATATATATAATTGTATATATAAAATACGTACATGCAATAACCGCGACAACAACAAAAATCAATGATTCCGCACGTGACAATAGTAATTTGTGCGGAATCATCATAATCTAACCACTTAATTATTGTTTGACAGCCAGAGTTCTGTTTGTAGCTTGCATGTACAAAAAGGTTGTCAGCACATTTTAAAAACACTGTTAAATTGCTAAAACCGCCTGCTTTTCTTTACTGATTACAAGTCCATGTGCATAACTCATTCGTAACTCTTCGGGATTATTCGGGCAAGTCCGTAGTGTACACGTAGTTACTTACAATCGCAAAGCTTCCGCTTTTATACCAAAATATACAATAATTTGCAAAAGCACGTCATAATAAGTTAAATAAGAAGAGAACTCTATTATAACTTGTCAAGGTCGTCGATTAGGTGCGTAACTTTAAATTGTGTGCACCAGCTTGTGAGTTGTCATGGTAACTGGTTGCTAGGTGTAAACGGATATCTCTATAGCGTCCATTGTTGGACCCATGACAAGGAAACAATAGCCTGTTTGTGCAGGTTTAAGAGGGACACAGCACACGCATACCAACGCGGCCATTTGACAGGTGTGATAAGGTTTCGGAAAATGTAAAAAGTTGAATGCAAAGAAATTTAAAAACTAAAAAATATCATGTTGTTGCATTATCATTGTCCAGGTATGTACTCACAAACTTAATAGACAAGCGGCAATATCATCATCATCATCATCATCACATCATCAACCATCACTATGATTAACATCACCATTATTAACATCACCATCATTAACATCACCATCATTAACATCACCATCACCATTATTAACATCATCGCCCTCCTGCATCCTCATCATTATAATCATCTAATCTCACGTACTATAAACGGTTGCTAGAGTGAACTTTGTAGTTGCGCATGACTTGTTCTGACATACTGGAATACTAAATTGATTAATTATAAAATACTTCTCATTCCATTAATAATATGTATGTAAACATTGCCTTTGCTTTCGACTTCAATTATCATAACTTAATCCCTCCGATGAATGACTTGTTGTATGTTTTTCTTATTATGACACATCTATAAACAATTTACGTGGCTATAATCTAGGAAACTGTACCCATATTCTGTTACGTATCATCATGATCATTACAGTCCTCCTCCTCCTCCTTAATCATCATCATCATCAACAACAACAACAACATCATCATCGTCATCATCAACAACAACAACAACAACAATAACAACAACAGCATCGGCATCATCATTAAGGTGGATTTCTCTTTTGGCTACAAATAAAGCAGAATAATGACCGATAGTTATGCTGATGTTGTTTTTCTTTCAATATATCATACACATTCTGGTGGAGGAATGTGCCAGACATTCTGGGCCTCGAACCCCACACGGTGAAAGGCCGAGGAGAAATTTTAGGATGTCAGGGATTTTACGGATAGGCGACCTCCACCTGTCAACTTAATGAGTCCCTCTACCAGACCAATGCCAATCGGTAAAGCGTCGACTCCAGGTAAGTGAGGCCATGGGTTTGATCCGGGCTGCGACGTACGAAAGTCGTTACTAATGGAAGTGATATAGCTTCCTTGATAACGCTCAAGCAGATTTAAGGGTAGTCCCATGACTGGTTGGCCCGGTGTCAGGATAATGTGACTGGATGTGGTATCATGCCAGGTGTTCAGGGCATGCTTTACACAGTGAAGGCAGTACTATAACTGCTTCAAGTGGACACCGTTTACAAATAACTAATATAACTCTGGGTGGGACGATAAACCCAATTAACAATAGAACAGAACAGAACATATCTTTATTTCTTCCAAGTATACAAAGTATACAGCATGGAGAATTATACAATACAAACAAAGATGGGTTATCAGAGGTGAGTACAACATTTAGAGTATGAATCTTTTTAAGGATAGAATGCTTAGTAATATTTGAAGTAAGGGGCGGGGTGGAAAACGTAATTAGGTAAATTGGAAATGAGCAACAGTTTTTTAGGATAATAATTTTAAAAAAAAAATAAAAATAATAAAAAAATAATAATAAAATAAAAAATAATAATAATAATAATAATAATAATAATAATAATAATAATAATAATGATAATGATAGTAATAACAATAATATTTTTTTAAATTATTGGGTATGTCGTTGCTGTGGGAGATACGATATCAATATTAATAATAAGAATTTTGTTAAATTAACAAGTTAATAAACAGGAGTCCCATAACACGTTAACTACATTTAAATGAGCCGAATGGGGCGGAACGGCAGATGAATGTCATGCACGAAGAACGAACGGACCATGAAATTACTCGAGGAAACAGGCTTAAAAATGATAAAAGTGCATAGCCATATAATAAAATTTATTCATAATAAAATGTAGAATACAAATTACAGTATACGCTTCATTTAACTAAACAGGTCCATATAAAGGAAATGAAATGTCACATTTATGATTTACATAAAATGGTAAATGATCATTTGTACAGGGAGTCTAAACACAAAGGGGACGCTAATACAATAAAAATGAAGGTGAAATTGATCAAATTACATTATATTTCAAAATAAGTTAATGTTACATATGAGTCTGTGCTAGAGTTGGCCTTATGTTACTGATAACTTGATGTTCATACATATTAAACACTTTAATGATTTCAAGGCGGTAACTGTTAGGGTTTTCTCTTTTTCTTAAATGACTCATCACAGATTTGTTCTTACTTTTATATTTGGCTTCCATGTCAATATCTTCGTCCTGTGCATTTTCAAATTTTGGTATATGTTGCAGTGCTCATTAGGACCTTGTCATATATTCTTATTGAAATAAATGCTGTTCCAAATAAGTCTATGTTTAAAATGGATTCATGTCCTATAATTGCCAATTACAAAATTTGTTTATTTTCTAAACTACTTTATGCTCCAAACATGCTTATTAATTCATTGTATTAATGATTTATACTGTACATGAGTTTATGTCCATAATGGCCTAATAGTTCAGTGAGTTGTGGTTTGTTTTCATCTGTACCTAATGCTTTAAGTGACCTAACCATAAAATAAGTTTATGTTCCGGATAATTATATATTTCAAATGAATGTATGTTCCGGATGAGTGCATCTTTCAAATGAGTTTAAGTTCCAGATGAGTGCATCTTTCAAATGAGTTTATGTTCCGGATGAGTGTACGTTTCAATACGTTTATGTATCAAATGAGTGCATGTTTCAAATGAGTTTAAGTTCCAGATGAGTGCATGTTTCAAATGAGTTTAAGTTCCAAATGAGTGCATGTTTCAAATGAGTTTAAGTTCCAAATGAGTGCATGTTTCAAATGAGTTTAAGTTCCAAATGAGTGCATGTTTCAAATGAGTTTAAGTTCCAGATGAGTGCATGTTTCAAATTAGTTTAAGTTCCAGATGAGCGCATGTTTCAAATGAATTTAAGTTCCAGATGAGCGCATGTTTCAAATGAGTTTAAGTTCCAGATGAGTGCATGTTTCAAATGAGTTTAAGTTCCAGATGAGTGCATGTTTCAAATTAGTTTAAGTTCCAGATGAGCGCATGTTTCAAATGATTTAAGTTCCAGATGAGCGATGTTTCAAATGAGTTTAAGTTCCAGATGAGTGCATGTTTCAAATGAGTTTAAGTTCCAGATGAGTGCATGTTTCAAATGAGTTTAAGTTCCAGATGAGCGCATGTTTCAAATGAGTTTAAGTTCCAGATGAGTGCATGTTTCAAATGAGTTTAAATTCCAGATGAGTGCATGTTTCAAATGAGTTTAAGTTCCAGATGAGCGCATGTTTCAAATGAGTTTAAGTTCCAGATGAGCGCATGTTGCAAATGAGTTTAAGTTCCAGATGAGCGCATGTTTCAAATGAGTTTAAGTTCCAGATGAGCGCATGTTTCAAATGAGTTAATGTTCCAGATGAGTGCATGTTTCAAATGAGTTTAAGTTCCAGATGAGCGCATGTTTAGAATGAGTTAATGTTCCAGATGAGTGCATGTTTCAAATGAGTTTAAGTTCCAGATGAGTGCATGTTTCAAATGAGTTTAAGTTACAGATGAGTGCATGTTTCAAATGAGTTTAAGTTCCAAATGAGCGCATGTTTCAAATAAGTTTAAGTTCCAGATGAGTGCATGTTTCAAATGAGTTTAAGTTCCAAATGAGTGCATGTTTCAAATGAGTTTAAGTTCCAGATGAGCGCATGTTTCAAATGAGTTAATGTTCCAGATAAGAGCATGTTTCAAATGAGTTTATATTTAAAGATTAAGTATTTATTACATTATAGGAACGACACGCCCATATTAAGCATTGCTTTTTTCCTTCCTTCAGTTGTCCGCTGCATAAAACAACTTTTTAACTTATGTTCTCGAGTGTTGCACTCTGTTAAGTACGTCCTCTCCTCGAAAAAAAATGAAATTAACATTATAATCAACAAAACCAACAACATGTAAGTAAAACAACTGCTACTAAATACATGTGGAAAGCCGCACGCCTACAGAATTTTTACACATAGAAGGAAGTAAAAAGATAGATGTCCCACTTCACTCAGCTTAATTCGCCAAGTACATAGATAATCACATAAAAACACGAGCTCTCCCAGATGCAAAATCATGCGTTGTTCGCGAACATTCGTAACATACATTATGCAAAATGTATAAATGACAAGTTTTCTAAACTTAACTTCCTTCAGATACATATACGCAAACAATCTCGTTTGTTAAGTGCTTAAAATCCCCAAGCTTAATGTATATATATATACAAAACTCAACTTTAGTGAAGCATATACTTTAAACTTTGCTGACAGATGGAATTTACATCAGTATGAATTACGTCACTGCATAGTTATTTAATTATTGTAATGTTCATCGATCAATTAGTATAAGACGGGACGTGTAAAACACATTGTGTAATTTATGTATTCATTAATTTATGCATGTTTATAAATTTAAATTGAGGACAAGTATGCAAAAATCATAACACTGCAATCCAATGCATAATTTCGAATTAATTAAAGCTAAAATTGATTGATTTTAACAAATACATTCACCCACGTTATTAGATTTATTTAGTTAATACCAGTTATAGTCAACTTTCAAGCTACTAACCCTCGCGTGTATCTATTTATTCACCTGGTTAGAGTAAAAAAAGATCGAGACAAATTTTCTGCTCCAGCGAAATTAGCAGCGACATGACCGGGGTTCGAATCCCGGACCCCGTGATGCGGAGTCGTGCGTCCGCCAACTAGGTTTATTCAGCTCCTCCAATATAGCCACAGTTGGTTAACTAACTATGCTGTTGTGTTTTAGTTTGTTTGTTTGTTTATGCTGGAAAAATCAACAACATTTTAAACGATGATGGATCAAGTATTAATATATTACATCTAGTAATTAGATAATATGTGAACGTGAGTGTCTTTAAGTAGATTTATGCAAAGATTATGTTGCAACGGTTTAAAACTAATTTAAGCTATTTGACGTTTAACAGTCTAGGCTTGCTCGGGATACCTATCGCGCGAGAATACATGTGTATATTATGTGTATGTGGCAGTCATAAACTGAACACTGATAAGATCAGTAGTAAAACAATATTTCAAATATGTATCCATTGCATATCGTGTGATCCTATGTGCCATGTACATACTCTAAACTGCTACATTTTACTGATTTTAATTTTAAAGGTGGTTGTTTGTTTGTTTATTTATTTATTGGGTTTATCGTCCCCCATACAGTATTTCAGTTATCTGGAGACGGTGTCCACTTGAAGCAGATATAGTTCTGCCTTCACTGTGTATAGCATGCCGTGAACACCTGGCATGATACCACACTCAGTCACATTATCATGACACAGGGCCAACCAGTCGTGGAACTACCCTTATATTTGCTTCAGCGTTAGTAAGGTTGCTATACATGTACCACTACCATTTTTAACGACTTTGGTATGTCGCAGTCCGGGATCGAACCCGGGGCCTCCCGTACCTGGAGCCGACGCTCTACCGATTGCGATACCAGGTCCGGTTTTTAAAGGTGGTATCCGAAAGTTTGGACAAAAACTTTTTATAACCCAGAAAGTCATTGTTAACTGAAAAGGTGCTGCAAAATGCTTTCTATTAATGCCCTAGATCTGTGTGAACAGTGAAGCATAGCTCCCCACTCGTCATTGCAAAGGGGTAATTCCTATCTGATCCACGCTTCAGAGATAGCGAATTTGTTAAACTAAGAAAGCTACGTGACCACTAACTGTTGAGATTACGTTATAATCCGGAAAGTCCGCTCTGACGTCGATATCTATTTTTAGCAGAGATCACTAGCGTGCATATTTATAGATTTGGAAAGAACGGACATTTAGAGTGATTTCTGTTGCAATATATACTGTCTTACAAAAATAGGTAGTGTTCAAAATCGACCTTCCTTAGACTAGACTATGCAAAAACTATGTCCAGATTCTCTAAACCAGTAGAAAATATTGTTACATGCATTTGATGTAAGCAAACTGTCGAATATCTCCTTTAAATGCGACTTTGAAGGATTGTCATTTTTGTATAATTATGGGAACTGACATTGAATGTAAAGCTGATGCTGGGTGTAATGCTGAGTTTAAACCATGCAATGAATACTTTAAAAAATATGAATAACTTATTCAATGTTTAAAGCATACTTTTATTGCATTTCGCCATATGCGAATATTAATACCTTCGTGAGAAATTAATACTGTAATATCACTTAGGTTAAAGCGTCATTATCGTTTATTCAAATAATAACATAATACATATTGGGTTTTAAAATACATGTACCCAAATATCACTGACATAAAATACATATTAAAATCATAATTAAATATGTCTGGTCACGTGACTGGCTGACAAATGTTTCACATTAACGATAATAAATGTACATTGTCGTCTCCTTTAAAAACACTTGTTTAAAACTTGTACAAAATTATTACACACGTTAAAACAATTCTCCAGCTTGTAAAACTCCTTTAAACGTAGCATAAACCTTCGCTATATAATCGCAAAGGGCACGTGTCGTTTGCAAAATGCCATTATAAATATATACACACGTTCAATTTAAAAAAAAAATCATAGTTTTTATTTATCGATATAATAGACTGTTGACACCTTTCGATACCTTCTAGTACCAAGATCATAGTGTGAGACTTTTGCAAGCTTCTGATTGGTTATATTTTATTGACATTTGAAATCTAACCAATAGGATCACTGGAAGAGTGTAAAACCCAAGGATGCATTACAAAAATAAGATTTTTTATTGGTATGTGAATTTCAGCTATTGCACGTCTATTGTGCAAATTTCTATAAAATTTATAACCAGCTTCAAAGTCAGACTATTGCGATTATGGACAAACTATTCCCAAGCAAATACCTTCATAGCCCAGGATAAAAAATAATACTATGGCATTATGACTAATTATAACATCATAATAACAAGATAAAAAACTCATGAGAAACCTCTCAAGTATATTCTACTGTAAAGAAAATGGTACGATGTTGTTTTTTTCTTCACCTACACATCTAAAAACATATTAAACATACTACCTAGACTGTGATTCACCATCCAATTAAAACCCTTTTGATCATGACCACCAGTTTGTCTTCATTTTTAACAGACCACACAAAGCCATAACCCGAAAGGATTATCTGACTTTATGGTAACAAAATAAGTGGAATCGGGTCAAATATTAATAACACAATTAAGTTTTTAAATAATAAAATTCAAATATTTTAAACAAATAATTGGGGTTTTGACCGAGATGTAAGCTCGCTGACCTCACCACTACACTAACCTGATTGGTGGTCGTGAATAAATATCGTTTAACTTGACTGAATCGGGATACCTTCACTTTTTATGTTGAAAGATCTGTCCAAGAAGATACTTTTTAACGTTACTCATTACTCACAATGTAGATTGTATCGTGATGAAATAAACAAGACGAAAACTACGTTTTGGGACAGTAAAAAACAGACCTTTCATAAAAAAAAATTTCGTCGAAGTTACGTAGAGAAAACTTGGTAATCTGACCAATTTGCAGACAAGACTCCTACATCAAATTACCATTTGTATATAAAAAAATACAAGTTGTCAAAAAGTAAATGTTATCTCAAGTAAGCTGAATTTAGGTACCATTCAACATGTGTGACGTGAACCTTGAATTACAATGGCGACATCGTGCTCTAAAATAGTTTGCAATTCTTACTTAAAAATAATTGGTGAATAGTGGCCCTAAGTAACGTGTTTACAAAATATATCCAAACCAGGGAAGGATCCGGGGTGCATCTCCCCACTCCCACCAACCAGGTAATAGAGTGAAGTTGTGTAAAACACATACATGTAAGCTTAAAGATTACTTAGTGTATTTTGTCTGTTGAATGCTTAATTCGACCCTAACGTCGACCTAATAGTATTAGTATTTACTCCGATAGAGTTAAATGAATCTTGATTCATATCCCCCACCCCCTACCTAACCAAAATTTTCCGGATCCGCCCCTGACCCAAACGTACTATAAGTGAACGCATAAATGTCAAGTTATCAATCCATCCATGCAGTTTATAGGAAATTATGGCTTGGTTAATGCTTGAAATCACTTTAAAAAAAAAGATACGTTTTAGGGTGTGGAAAGTATTTTATATTAAACAAGCTATATCTTTAAAATACTGACATCTGATGATTGAATTATTGTTAGTGGCGCATTTAATCCAATTAAAAAACAATTTGGCAAATATAAATGTATAATAAAACTTCATTTCTAATGTAAAATTTAAGAATACATAAAACTGAACAATGAAGATTTCTTGAACTTCTTGGTGTTATGCCTCGACATCGTTTTGCAGCTCGCCTGCGAGTTCATCAGGGGGTCTTAGTTCCACCTGGAAGTTGTGGGCCTTGCCTTCTGACGCCAATTTTTTCTTGTACACAGAAAAACACGCTCCTAGAGCTAGTGCCATCTTACGGGCATTCTGCGACGAATCTGCAATAAAGGCATGACACTCTGACTTCTTGTTCCGCACTCCAAGCTCATTGACAGCGATGAATGTGAACACACGCCAGAATTTCATGTCTTGTACGCCATACGAGATAAAGTCAATCGAATGAAGACCAAGAGGGAGTTCACCCTTCACTTTATTTGATGGATGGTCACGAACGTCGATGCCCTTTGATGAGAATACGACATAACAAAGCGGAAGCTCCACTCGGTCCATCGACACTAAATCATCTCTCACCTTGTCAATAAAATCATCAACCGGACCTCGTACATGCTCAAGTCCGAACAGTCCTTTCACTTCTTTTCGACCGAGATATTTGGCTACAAAACAAACAGGCAAGCGATCGATTTTCACGCCACTGAATTTGGAGTAGTTCGTATCCTTTGATTGTTTTGGCCTCTTTTCAAATTTCGTTAAACGTTTCAACCTGTCGAACATAGACATTTTCCTTGAAGGTTTAGCAGCACCTTTGTTACTGTCTTTAGTATCCTTCTTAGCTTTACCGCCATCTTTAGAAACATCCGTCACTTTGTCGTTTTCATCAGCTTTTGAATCTTCAACTGAAGATATGTCATGTTCTTGCTCTCCTGTTGTCAGCTCAGACATGTCCAGGTCTGGTTCAACGTTCAACTCGTCCAGTCTGTTGATGGCATCTTGCATCGTCATATCATCTTCGATGTTGTAGTTGGGGTCCTCTGTAATATTACCCACATCATTTGATGCCAACGATCCCGACGCCGACGAAATATTATCCTGCTCAGTTCTTTCATCCATAGTTTTGAACTTGTTGACACTTTTAATATTTTGTAATATAATACCTAATTAAAGATTTGCCTTTCTGACGATTTAGAATTAAAATGTACTCAATTCCTGAGAAAACCAACTCTAAGTCTAATATATTATGAAATGCACAAATGGTGGCAATTCTTTTCAATCACTGATCTAAAACGTCGTGTTTTTACATTTTATCCCTGAACAGAACATAACATTTATACATCCGTTGTGATATAGAACACCTGTTACCTGTTTACTTTACTACAGTGTAACACAGCAGTTATCGCGGATGCAAATTTCCTTCAATTGTAAACGTCCCCTGCGCCTATGCGCACATTTATACGTTGATAAAGTCCAATCTGTCACACACGACCTTCCCGTTTTACAGGTAACACGTTGAAATTATGACAACCAGGCTAAAACTGCAACACAAACATACTTTATACTTTGTGTAATATGCCGTTTTAAATCAGAAAACACAAAACTACTTAGCCATGATTGAATCCTATGGAATGTCGATCCGTATGTCACGGTTATCGATAGGTGGAATATCCTGAGCTTTCACTCACCGGAGATTAAAATAAACCCTCTCAATGAGTACTGCATATATGTCCTGTACGAGCTTACCTGGTGATCGATACGTAGGCTATGTACTCGGACTGAACAGCCTGCTTATTGAATCGTTAAAGGTTCCAGTGTTGAGTCACGTTATAGCACTATCTTTGATACCGTCTCGATGAAGTCATAATCTACCAAGTGTTCGGTTCGTGGCTTCTAGTGAGTAGTATTCTTCTTCAAAATGCAGTGTTTGGTTCGTGTTTCTTAGTGTGTAACGTTCCTTTTCGTTATACAACGTTCGGTGCGTGGCTGTGTTCGGTCTGTTGGGTTTAGATCTCAGACAGAACTAAACAAGGGCTCAGTGTTTTATTCAGCACAGGTAGAGGTAAAAGTCGAAGGGGCTGAGACACTCTGGGGCCTTTATTAATGTCCAGGATGTTTACCCTGATTACGTCACGCTTTATTGCCCTGAAAAAGAGATAGCAATCAAAAGGTTAACATGCGCAAATCGTACATGTAGAAACTCGGTGTACATGTATACATGAATGGCATCGGGTTCACAATACACACACATGTGACAAATCAGTGCTTCTATTTGCAACCCCTTTTAAACATACGTGAGCAAAATCCGTTTTAATAAAAACATGAGATAAAAACTCGAATTTATAAATGTAAAAGGGGTTGTAAATCCATGTCTTTGCTAAAATATCATTGCTATTAATTGTACCTATTTGGTTATTCTAACATTTGAAAAGTTGCCCCGCACCCCCCCCCCCCCCCGCCTACCATGTTGTTTTATTCTTATTTTATTTTATATATATATATATATATACAAATCAATAATCAATGTGTGTCAAATATTAACACGGAGAACTGTCTTTGGTATAAATATGGTGTCTAAAACGCTTACTATATAAATGTTTTATGGCCTATCACAAATAATATATAAATGTCTTCATGGCCTATCACAAAGTTGCCGAAATTGAGGTATACCCATGTAATGGTTGTATATACGCATGACTTACTAATCCACTGATTATATGACTAATTAAATTGTTGCTTCTCCTAGCCCTGGTTTACACACGTTTTTAAAAATGTGCCTCATCCTGGATGTATTAATACAAGGAGTGTCCTTTAAAAGGTTGCAAACAGTATTAGATGACTGTCGATGTGAGCGAGGTAGGGTTCTGCATCAATGAGAATGTTCAAAAATAACCAAAATCGTGCCAAATATGTACAAGTTTCTTTTGAACGTACTTTCTTCTTGAAAACTAGGTTATACGATAGTCAAGACCGTAGCATGTCGGTAAATATCATAAAAGATTATGGTAAATAAAACCAAATTTGTTGATAGTATATTGTAGTCTAGAATGTTTGATGTTATGAACTGATATATCATATTCATTAGCAAAGCAAAAACGTTCGGTGTGTTTTTTTGCGCTCTAGTCACTAGCTGGTTTTTATTGTGACAAATGATGTGAGTGAAATTTTGTCCATGGGATAGAACGTTTGTTTGTTGTTGTTTTTGTTGCTTGTTTTTTGTTTTGTTGTTGTTTTATTTTGTTACTTCGCACCTACACAGTTTTGGGTCATAGCAGCGTCCATCTATTTATAGGTGAAAGAATACCCTAAGACAAATGTCTGGGTAGAACCACCAGGGTACCGAAGGTCAGCTGATGGACCTTCCCATCTTCCCATATGAAAGTTCGAGAACCAGGACTCGAAGGGGCCTAGGAGTTAAAAGTCGATGGCACTCTTCACTCGGTCAACGACGCCCCTAAACGGTAATGAATTCATATTTTTTATCGCGGCCACGGATTTCATCCTCGCAATTCCGTGCCAGGATCCGACAATCTCCCTGCCCAGCCCACCGTACATTCATCTCTTGGTATCATACATTTCCTTTTATAAAACCCTTTCTAGAAGAGGGATATATTTCCGCAAATGGAAGGAAAGGACTTCTAACATTCAACTGTTATTTCCTTAATGATTTCCTAATATATCATGATAATGGTGTAGAAACTTTCCCAAGTTTGGGGATTGGGGATTAGCCGGCATTTTTGCCGATATTGCGCAGCGGCATTTTTATCATTATAGCACAGGTGCACTTATGAGGTGCCCATGGACTGAACCCAGCCGGTCCATTATACTGACACCGACGGGTCAGGCGTAATGCTGTCCCCTTAGCCCCGAGCGTTAGGAGGGAAGCCACTACTACCAACTTTAAACTCTTTGGTTTGACCCGGCCGGCGTTCGAACCCACGACCTCCCGATCCGCAAGCCGACGCTCTACCGCCGTGTTTTCCCAAGTTTAATCCACCGATACACTGCAATATTGTCGAGGAAGCGCTCCGTGACTTAGTGGGAGAGTCGCCGACTTGTAACCCCTCTGAATGCATAGCCTCTCACCGCGTGGGTTCGAGTTCCGTTCGGGGCGAATGACTCAATATGGAAAGGTCTTCCAGCTGACCTGAGAAAATACGGTGGTTCTACCTGGACATCTGCCGGCTACCCAGACACTTGTCTGGGGTTTTCCTCCATTAAAACATGTTGGACGTCGCCATAATGACCATAATTGGTCCTTGAGATGTTTTTCGAACAAAAACAATATTTTCGAAAAGTTTCCAACGTGAACAACAGCGGTTGATAGTCTGGTCTAACTGATAATACACACACAAACTAATTTTGTTAGTATATATGTATCAGAGATTGTTTAAGTCGAACTAAAGCTATATTTCCTACAAAATACAACATTGAAGCATTTAACTTGATTATTTATATCAGTAGGTGCGATTACTAGGATGGCGTGTGTGAAGTTTCATTCCGATCTATGTTCGTAATGAAATTCGTACGTGAAATTCCCTACCCGTGTAAATTTATGCGTGTGTCTGCGCGCATGCTTGCTAGTATGCTTTTGTTATGTTTGTTTTTTTTGTTTTTGTAGTCGTTCTTGTTTTCGCATATCTTCCTCCATGTATCTTACGTCGGCTCAGGTACACGTTCATTCATGAATGCTGATTGTCACCAGTTACACATGTTACTCATGTCGTTATCAGTCGGTGTCAGTCGTGAGAATAACACGGTCATTATACTAATCCATTGTTCGTAAAGTTAACGTTCAAGGGCTTTAATGTGCCCAGTACAACTCCGAGTTTATTTAAAGAGGGCATTTTTATCAAGAATGTGTCGGTTTATTTGTAAACATAGTATGACTTCATTACTATCTGAAGAAGTCGCTGTTTCTGTTAATCAGAATGTGAAGTCAGCGATGGTTAAAAAATGTTGTCAGATTTGCCTTTGGTAAGGTTATGTGATTAAGGTAGCGAATATACTGCTGAAGTTTGTTTGTTTATTGGGTTTATCGTCCCACCCACAATATTTCAGTTATCTGGAGACGGTGCCCACTTGAAGCAGATATAGTGCTGCCTTCACGGTGTATAGCATGCCGTGAACACCTGGCATGATACCACACCCAGTCACATTATCCTGACACCAGGCAAACCAGTCGTGGTACTACCCTCAAATATGCTTGAGCGTTATCAAGGGAGCTATACCACTACCATTTTAACGACAATGGTATGTCGCGGCCCGGGATCGAACCCGGGGCATCTCGTACCAACTTAAGTTGTTACTATCGCTGATTCTGTCTTGAATAAGAGTGATGAAAAAAAAATATAATGAACTTCAGTAACATAATAAACTTCTTCCAGGATAACTAGTTTAGAAATCGACCGCCCACTCCGGAGTCAAATGCTCTACAAGTGAACTACCCGGACTGACAGCTCTGGACTATTCGCACTATCTCTAACCACTAAAAGGAAAAGAATTAAAGGAGGATGAAGGAGAGATGGTGACGATGAGATACCATGATGATCGTAATATGATGGAAAATATATAATAACATATAGTTGTAAATAGTATTTGTTATTTAAATAAAATGAAATATTACCTTCCTGTCAAAAACCGACTGTAAAATAATATATTAAAAGCAAATATGTGTAAACTTGCGCAAGTCTTTTGAAATGCGCTTTCCTTTTGTTTAAATAAACAGGAAATCATTTTAACTTTTCTTTTAAGCTTAGAGCTTAGAAAATTAAACTTTTATTCATCTTTTCGAGTACAGAGAATCGAAGATAACTCACCTGTGATAGAAACCTGTCTACACGCGTCTATAGCAAATTAGCATCTGCCTTCTTGCTATTTTCCGTCACAAAACACTATCATTACATCCAACGAAACGCGGTATTTATGTACTCCCGAACGCCTCTCTGTCACTTTATACCTGGTCATTTAGCCTGTATAACATCAGGTGTGAAATGGTGTACTAGCCAGGAGGCTATACTTTCATTGTTTTGACCACCCCTGCAGGAATGTGGCTTCAATGACACAGAGAAAGACAACACAATGTGCTTTGAGGGCAAGCGTTGGGGAGAACCTTACACCGCTACGCATCACTGACCAGGTTGTGGCAAGTCACGCCTTTATGTACATGTCTGCCTTTGTGTATCACCTTTCAGCAATATTCACTACAGAGGTCACGTGTCTTTCAAATCATAGCCACTGCTGCCACCTAGAAGGAAAACGGACATAGGGCTTGATGCTCGAGATTCTACTGAGATTAATTAATATTTTGATATTTTTTAAAATAAACAATCATAGTTTAATTCTAACGATAAAGTCTGAGGAATATTAGCATTGATAAATATTAATTGTTTTGATTTTATTACATGTATATATTATTAAGAACATGTTTACATTGGCACCGATATCGGCTTCCGGTGCGCCTATGGTTTTAACCAGACATTTTTGTCCGGGGTATTTCTCCACCAAAATAGCTTGACGTCGCCATAATTATAATTGTTTCGTCGAGGTGGTAGAAAACAACAACACAAACACAAACATGATCTCCTTTGTGGCCAAGAGCTTTTCAAGACGGCAGTGGTGAGTGAAGCATGGCGAAACGTACCCGAGATGGGATGGGATTAGCCGGCATTTTTGCCAATACTGCGCAGCGACATTTCTATCATTATGAAACGTAACCGCTGCGAGGAGTGTGGCTTTTTCGGTGCGAGGGAACATGACTGGAAGTCCTTTATCAAAATAGTCATCTCTCCCGCCTCCTCCTCCTCAGAATCCTCCTCCCCTTCTCCTCCTCCTCCCCCTCCCCCCCCCCCCCCCCCCTCTTACCCAGCATCATCATCAGCCTGTGTCGTCATCGTTATTTATATATGCTTATAACACCAATTAACGAACAATTAGAATCTTATGTTGCTTTGATACAATGTAATACAACGCAGCACATGTAACATAGTGCAATTTTACCTTTTTTTACAACCCATTCTATTCCAAATGAGTCATCGTAAGTTTAAACATTGTTTGGCAAACATATATAGACAAACGCTCTGTATTACCTTGTTTATGAATTAAATGCATTGAAGTTATCTCAAGTAAATGTTAACATTTGTTTTCATATTTTCTAATAAAAGCTTTTGGTCTGTTTCTATTTGTGACCCATTTTTATAGGCAAATTAACATTTCCTTTAAATTAAGAAATATAAACATCTAAATGTGAAAAGTGAAATGAGAACTTTATAGAAATTGTGGGGTCTTTTTAATTTTAAGACTTGCTGTATGTCTGTCGCCGCGTGTATGCCCTATATGTGGAACCATGCTGTTTTTCCCGGACCTCTATTGCAGCGTTTATAGACAAGTAGTCCTTTCTTATTCAGCATTTTTTATTGTTTGATTATTGGGTTTATCGTCCCACAAATAGTAGTATTTCAGTTATTTGGAGACGGTGTCCAATTGAAGCAGATATAGTGCTGCCTTCTCTGTGTATAACATACCGTGAACACCTGGCATGTTACCACACCCTGTCACATTATCCTGACACCGTTGTGGAACTACCCGTATATCTGCTGGAGCGTTAGCCAGGGAGCTATAAGATTACCATTTGTAATGACTTTCGTAAGTCGCGGCCGGGATCGTACCCTGGGCTTAACTTACCTTGAGTTAGCGCTCTGCCGATTGCGCTACCAGATCTGGCAGAGGGACTCCTTTAGTTGGCAGGTGGAGGTCGCCTATTCGTAACGTCCATGACTTCCTAAAAATTCTCCTTGGCCTTTCACCTTTGGAAGGGAGCTATATCACTACCATTTTTACTACTTTGGTATGTCGCGGCCCGGATCGAACCCGGGACCTGCCGTACCTGGAGCCGACGATCTACCTATTGCGCTTCCCGGTCCGATTATTTATTTATTTAATTACTTACTTGCATTGCATTGCCTAGCCTTCCTTTCTCTTCCCTTCACTTCCCTTCTCTTCCCTTGCCTTCCCGCTCCTTCCCTTCATTTCCCTGTCCTTCCTTTACCTTCCCTTCTCTTTCCTTACCTTGCCTGACCTTGCCTTGCCATGCCCTGCCCTGCCCTGCCCTGCCCTGCCCTGCCCTACCCTACCGCATCGCATCGCACCGCACCGCGACGCACCGCACCTTACGTTACCTTACCGTACCGTACGGTTTGTATGTTTTGGCAACATAGATCTTGGATTCATGCATATTTGTTGGTTTCCTTAAACGGTTAACGTTCTAAAGGACTAAGATGTCCGTGCGTGTGTTTCTGTAAGACCGAACAATCTCCGAACTTTTGCGATAACATTGCGAAAATTCGAAGTGCCAGTTCAATATTGCCATGCCATAAACAATGTGGAAATCAAATGTGTGTAAACAATGCGTTTTAATTTTGTTAAAGCGGTTTTTAAGAATTATAACATCAATGTTATCATTCATGGAAAGGGTTTCAAGATGATTTTGGTAGCCTAACTGAGACACTTGAAACAAAATATTTACTTTTACAGTTTTATTTTTTATATATACTTTTTACCAAACTTTTTACACATACCAATCATATATTAAATGCAGAATCTATTATAATTATTTAATGCTGCGTTCTGCCGAGTTAGTAAACAATTTTTGTATAGCTCTGTAATAGACATAATATACCTAGATTGGAATGACCCGCATTTTACTGTAATACTGCGCGGCACAATTGACTGCCATCTTATTGGCAAGGGCGTAGCTAGGAAGTATATGATGTGTACGCATGGCTGCTAGTGGGGTCCTCGGGCATACTCTTCCGAAAACTTTGTGTGTTTTTTTAAACCAGTCATGGTGTCGTCTAGGAAGATTTTGTATTAAGATATTACTAAATTTTAAGAAAAAATATCATTTGTGATCGTCATGAAGACGAAATTATCTGAGAAGTTCTGATTTGAAAAATAAGAGTACCAAATTTGTCCCATACCAGGAGCTACAGAAAAGTTACCAAATCGATTTAGCAATATTACATATTGTTCATGGTGCAAATAACAGTACTAATTGATTGCAGTAAATATACACACACCCTTTCTAGCGTAATAATTTTATTTCAGATTTAATTGTGTTGTTTTTGTTGTGTTTTCTTTTCATTCTTTGGAGACAGCGTGTTCACAGCTGCGTATTCTGCATACAGGCAGATACGTGCCTAGTTGGGATTCGAGAAAAATCACATTCATGTAACTATGAACCGTATAGGAAATCAACAAAAGAAAATGGACGTGTATTCCATTGTTTTCGACTTTTACAAGTACAGAAATAATAAGGTCTCGCTGACATGGGTTACAGATTACACGTTAGTCTAAACTTATCTAATTTTGTCTTCGTCTTCCTTGTTTTTGCAAATAAATGTTTCCACAGCTTGAGTACAGGGGAACTCTGCTTTACGTATGTAGCTTCTTTTCAATGGATTCGTGCCTGGTTTTTATAGGTTTATCATCCCAGCAACATGTTACCTAACCGGAATGTTTTACTAATGCAAGTATAGTGTAGCCTAAACTTTGACAGCAAGCCATGTTCTGCCTTTTAAATCTTCCCAGTTATTGGCATCCACGCTGAAACTCGGCGCCATTTATTGAATACGTTAGAAAATATGAATGGGTTGTTGTTGTTCAGCTTTTAGCGGTCAGAGCTGTGTAAAACCGGTTTAAGCATCCCACTGATGCCGAATGGCATTCTATACATAGCGTGTGACGTCACTACGTTAAAGTCATCTACAACTTTATACTACGACTCGTAACTCACCCAAAATTTGAGATTTGTGCCTACATAAAAAAAAATAGTTCCGCGTAGGAAATACGTTCGATTATAATATTCATTGAATTAAAATAAATGACTAAACAACCATATTCTAAGGCCTAATTCTATGTCCAGAAACTTTTAAAGTCTTGATATTTATAGATAAATGGAAAAAAACACGATGAGCAAGTTTTGCTACTTTCGCTTTTGTTAAACAGTAATATGTCCATTCCATACATAGCGTGTGACGTCACTACGTTAAAGTTTGGACCGTTTACAAAATTTAGTTCAAAATGTTTGCATGAAACATATTTTAACTATTAGAATGTATAAAAAATGCCAAAATAATCTGTTGTATACCTCTTCGTACTTGTTTTGTTCATTTTAGCAATCACTTCCGTATTCATAACAGCCATGTTAAAGAACTACTTTACCCACAATACACCGAGTGCATTCACACAGGTCATTTTGACCATGTGTTGACGCAACGGCCGACTGGGCGTTCCAAGGCGGTAACTGTCGGGTTTGCTCTTTTTGTTAAATGACTCGTCACATAAATGACTCATCAAGATTTGTTCTTACTTTTACATTTAGCTTGTATATGAATACCTTTGTCTTGTGCCTTTTCAAATTTTTGTATATGTTGCAATGCTCATAGGACTTTGTAATATATTCTTATTCAAAAAAAAAAAGATTAGTTGGATTATTAAATGAATTGTTTGATACATTCAGAAATACAATATGCAATACAATTGATGCAGCATGTGATATGTCCATGCGAAGGCCAATTTTTGTATTATATGTTCAAGTCAAAGTATTCAATGGATGTCCGGTGTTGTCGTTTGTCAGATGACATATTTTTTAAACATATATTGACAACCCTTTGATGTTTTGCATCAGTGCTTTTCTTGTATAAAATGGGACCAAGCGGTCATTCGTAACACCTCAGCTATTTTTCTTTCAAGAATAGACCTCAGAGGTAATATTAGGAGAAGGTAAACCCTGCAAGAAGGCGGCCTAATTTAAAGACATTGATAGACAATCTGTTGACTCAACACGTTGCTCAATGGCACATATAAAGCAAGAGAGACAGAAAGCGATGTGTGTGTATTCATATTCAGCTTTTTCATTACTTCACTGAGTTCTATGTTTGGCGATGTCTTTTTTGATAAAAGAAACCGAGTATGCCGAAGTAAATCATGCAGCTTGCAATTACACAAAGATGTAGCAGTCAATAAAGAAGAAATCTAAAGTAAATGACAGGCTAGATATAAGATAAAGATAGATAGCGTACAATCAAAAGCGCATTTACTCAATCTTTGTAAAGGATACGCTAGAAGGAAATATAACGATTCATCATGTATCGTCCAGTATACTTAAATCTTTTTTCCATAACAATATTGCCATTATGAAAAACGAACAACCCTGTTTGTTGTTACTTCTAAGACCATGCGGCACCTTGGATGTCTCACATCCACATCCATGCTCTCTGCGGCACCTTGGGTGTCTCACAGCCACAATTATGCCACACACATGCTCTCTGCAGCACTTTGGATGTCCCACATCCACATCCATGCCGCACCCGTGCTCTCTGCGGCACATTGGATGTCTCACATCCACATTTTTTGCTCTCTGCGGCACATAGATGTCTCACATCCACATCCATACTCTCTGCGGCGCCTTTGATGTCTCACATCCACATCCATGTTTTCTGTGGCACATTGGATGTCTTATATCCACATCCATGCCGTATGCAGCACCTGGGGTTTCTCACATCCACATCCATACTCTCTGCGGCGCCTTGGATGTCTGACATTCACATCAATGCTCTCTGCGGCACTTTGGATGTCCCACATCCATGCTCTCTGCGGCGCCTTGGATGTCTTACATTCACATCCATGCTCTCTGTGGCACCTTGGATGTCTCATATCCACATCCATGCTCTCTGCGGCACCTTGGATGTCTCACACCCACATCCATGCTCTCTGCAGCACCTGGGGTTTCTCACATCCACATCCATACTCTCTGCGGCGCATTGATGTCTTACATTCACATCCATACTCTCTGCGGCATCTTGGATGTCCCACATCTATGCTCTCTGCGGCGCCTTGGATGTCTTACATTCACATCCATGCTCTCTGTGGCACCTTGGATGTCTCACATCCACATTCATGCCATCTGCAGCACCTGGGGTTTCTCACATCCACATCCATACTCTCTGCGGCGCCTTGGATGTCTGACATTCACATCAATGCTCTCTGCGGCACCTTGGTTGTCCCACATCCATGTTCTCTGCGGCGCCTTGGATGTCTTACATTCACATCCATGCTCTCTGTGGCACCTTGGATGTCTCATATCCACATCCATGCTCTCTGCGGCACCTTGGATGTCTCACATCCACATCCATGCTCTCTGCAGCACCTGGGGTTTCTCACATCCACATCCATACTCTCTGCGGCGCATTGGATGTCTTACATTCACATCCATACTCTCTGCGGCACCTTGGATGTCCAACATCCATGCTCTCTGCGGCGCCTTGGATGTCTTACATTCACATCCATGCTCTCTGTGGCGCCTTGGATGTCTTATATCACCATCCATGCTATCTGTGGCGCCTTGGATGTCTCAAATCCACATTCATGCTCTCTGTGGCACCTTGGATGTCTAACACCCACATCCACGCTCTTTGTGGCACCTTGGATGTCTCACATCCCCATCCCTGCTCGCTGTGGCACCTTGGATGTCTCACATCCATATCCATGCTCTCTGTGGCACCTTGGATGTCTCACAACCACATCCATGCTTTCTGCGGCACCTTGGATTTCTCACATCCACATTCATACTTTCTGCGGCGCCTTGGATGTCTCACATCCACATCCATGTTTTCTGTGGCACCTTGGATGTCTCATATCAACATCCATGCTCTCTGCGGCACCTTGGATGTTTCACATCCACATCCATGCTCTCTGCAGCACCTGGGGTTTCTCACATCCACATTCATACTCTCTGTGGCGCCTTGGATGTATTACATCCACATCTCCATGCTCTCTGTGGCACCTTGGATGTCTCATATCCACATCCATGCTCTCTGCGGCACTTTGGATGTCGAACATTTACATCCATCCTCTTTGTGGCACCTTGGATGTCTCACATCCACATTCATGCTCTCTGTGGCACATTGGATGTCTCACATCCACATCTATGCTATCTGCGGCACCTTGGATGTCTCACATCCATATCCATGCTCTCTGTGGCACCTTGGATATCTCACATCCACATCCATACTCTCTGAGGCACCTTGGATGTCTCACAACCACATCCATGCTCTATGCAGTACCATGGATTTCTCACATCCACATCCATGCACCCTTACCTACCTTGGATCTCTCACATCCACATCCATGCTCTCTCTGAGGCCCATTGGATGTCTCACATCCACATCTATGCTCTCTGCGGCACCTTGGGTGTCTCACAGTCACATCCATGCCACACACATGCTCTCTGTGGCATATTGGCTGTCCAACATCAACATCCACGCCACATCCGTGCTCTTTGCGGCACATTGGCTGTCTCACATCCACATCCATGCTCTCTGCGGTACATAAAATGTCTCACATTCAAATCCATGATCTCTGTGGAATTTTGGATGTCTCGCAACCTCAGTCATGCTCTCTGTGGCACATTGGATGTCTCACAACCACATCCATACTCTCTGCAGCACCTTGGATTTCTCACATTCACACCCATGCTTGCTCCCTGCGGCACCCCGCATGTCTCACATCCACATCCATGCTCTCTGTGGTACATTGGATGTCTCACATCCACATCCATGCTCTCTGTGGCACCTTGGATGTCCCACATCCACATCCATGCTCTCTGCGGCACCTCGGATGTCTCAAATCCACATCCATGCTCTCTGTGGCACATTGGATGTCTCACAACCACACCCATACTCTCTGCAGCACCTTGGATTTCTCACATTCACACCCATGCTTGCTCCCTGCGGCACCCCGCATGTCTCACATCCACATCCATGCTCTCTATGGCACCTTGGATGTCTCACATCCACATCCATGCTCTCTGTGGCACCTTGGATGTCTCACATCTATATTTAGCTCTCTGCGGCACCTTGTATGTCTCACATCCACATCCATGGTCTCTGTGGCAACTTGGATGTCCAACATCCAAATCCATGTTCTATGTGGTACCTTGGATGTCTCTCACCCACATCCATGCTCTCTGCGGCACCTTGGATGTCTCACATCCACATCCATGCTCTCTGTGGCACCTTGGATATTCCACATCCATATCCATGCTCTCTGTGGTACCTTAGATGTCTCGCACCCACATCCATGCTCTCTGTGGCACCTTGGATGTCTCACATCCACATCCAATCTCTCTGTGGCACCTTGGATGTCTCACATCCACATCCATGCTCTCTGTGGCACCTTGGATATTCCACATCCACATCCATGCTCTCTGTGGCACCTTGGATGTCTCACATCCACATCCATGCTCGCTTCGGCACCTTGGATTTCTCACATCCACATCCATGCTTTCTATAGAAAGTCTCTTTTTATACAAATAGTGTAATGCTTTTTTTCAAAACACGCTGCTCACCTGTCTCACCTGTAGCACTGGGCACATAATGTGACAGTAATATCTCTAGTGGCATAACGATGTGTTCCCTTAAATGTTAAAAGAATACCTTCGTGGAAGGTCTTTTTTAAACTCTTTAATGGGGGGGGGGGGGGAGGGGTTGCAGACAGTCGCCCCGCTAGATCCGCCCATGTAATTATACTAGTTTTATTCTGACTGGTAAAAGTTAACAGTTAAAATGAAAATTGATTTGATTTTATTATTTTTAATTGTATGATGCACTTTAAAATTGACACCGGTTTCGATAAACATAAGTATCCTCTCCACTATATATCAATAAATATATACACAGTTTGATGATGATGATGATGATGATGATGATGATGATGATGATGATGATGATTAATTCGTGGTATCCTTGTTAACATTGCAAAACAATACGGTTAATCACTTACAATGTTTATCATCCTTGAAATGAAACTATCAAATGTATCTTCTTTTTCGGGTTTAAGTCAGCCCTAGCTATAGCCACAGCAGGCACCTTGAAAAATATAAAGAAACAACGAGAACACTTGGAAACGGAAGAAACGACTATGGGGCGCCCGAGAGGGTAGAATTGCCGACTCCTCATACTCTCCAGCCGCTCGTCGGTTCGAGTCCTAAGTCGGATACTTTTACGTATGTCGGTCTTAAAGCTGATTTGCAGTGCAAGAGTGGTTCTACCCAATCCTGTCTCCATCCACCAATAATATTTGGATGTCGCAGTCTTGACCATTAATGCGTACCTGTGATGAACATACATGTATATTTCTTAAACAAAAAGCAAAAACAAAAAAAAACAAAAAAAAAAACAATAACACTAATTCGTGTAAGTTGTGCCCATTATGGAATTTGACTTTTTCATTTTACTAAGCTCCGTGCATGAAACTATACACATATTTGATCTTACCTGTCAACTGACCGAGCTACTGTTGTTGTAATATCTCAATAGCCAACCGGTACAGGACAGGATTGTGTTTCTTTGTCACGAGACCGTACAATATTTGCTATTGAGATATCGTTTTACCTCTTGCAAACCTACCATATTAAATAACCATGGCAACATTCCAGATAATATACAAAGTATTTTACGGATGGCTTTGTTTAGATAAAAAGGTCGCACTAAAGACTTAATTTCAAACTTCTGCATTTTTCTTTCTTGTACAGAGACCTGCAATGATGAAGATATCCGTTTACACAGTTAACACGACAACCCACGAGCATGTGCGCTTAAAGTGTTGTACCCTAGGAACACTTCGGTCATTTACTAATAGATTTCTAATGTCTGGGGGGAGGGGTATAGGATGTGGAGGTATAGGTACCACCAGTGTCTAGCCATGGCAATTTTATGTTTAAGTGATGGAATTTTTAAGTTTTTGTGCTGGAAAACTAGGCGTAGATGCCGGATTTTTTTTTCAAGTAGTTAAATATCGGGAATGATAATAATAACTAAACATATGTAGTGGTCAACATCCTGTTCACCTGACCTAGTAGCGCAATCGGTAGAGCGTCGTGTCCAGGTACGGGATGCCCCGGGTTCGATCCCGGGCCGCGACATACCAAAGTCGTTAAACATGGTAGTGGTAAAGCTCCCTTGCTAATACTCAAGCAAATATAAGGGTAGTTCCACAATCGGCTGGCCCGGTTTTAGGATAATGCGACTGGATGTGGTATCATGCCAGGTTTTCACGGCATTCTATACACAATGACGGATTTACTGAAATACTATCGGTGCGACAGTAAACCCAATAAACAAACAAACATCCTGTTCAACTTGTGGTCTTCTACAGTTTGCAGGAACACGTCAGAACATGTATGCACTATAATTAAATATTACGACAATAAAACATCATAAACAGAGCTAGTTCATTGAATTCATGTTATATAAATCTATAGTTAAGATTTGAAAGAAAATCACTTACAGCCTAAATCATCTAAAGACTTTTTTCTCGCAATGTAACACATGTTTCCTACAACACATGTATCTCGACCATTTTTCAGGCAAATGTACCAACCCGTATTTGTAATAATAACACCGTTTGGCAATAAAAGTGAAACCTTATTAATATTATGTATATCAAGTAAACATGTTAAATAGAGGAATACAACATAAAAATTACAAAAGCTAGAATGAAACCGTTAAAATAAAGAAATAAAAAAACAACAACATTAATGTTAAATATCAGCAACTATTTTAGCGATAAACATAGTCACACAGTCAACGTATTTTTGAAGTAAACGTTTCCAGAACAGCCGTATTTCCTTAAATTATCTTTTACTTATTTATCTTAGTTTAATCCTTGAAAGGACGCAATTAATGAAAAGTTTGTGCTTGTTAATGATTGTTCCCCCCAAACTCTATTAACAGCTTAGCAAAAATGCTTTTTATTAACGAATTCATATAATAAAGTTATAATTTCGAGGACACGGGGGTATGGTACACCAATAGGAGCTTGTGTTTGACACTATCATGAAGCGTCTGATTAGTTTGATCAGAATAAAAAATCTCTCTGGTCATATTTTTGAGATTTCTCTCAAAATCAAACTGAAAGTTTTCATAACTGAAGTCATTAACGCCGGACTACTCGGAACACCGCCGAGTACTTACGAAGCTACGGGTGAGTTTTGTTCACGTATTCAGAAAACGGCGTATTTACAATTTCAAATGCGTGGTGAATAATAAAGTTTTGTACGTGTAACCTGAAAGCAAAAATTGTGTTGTTGTTGTTTTCAAGTACTGCAATGTTTTAAATGATAATGATATTGCGCACTTCCTTGTTAAGCTAATCTTGTAATGTGCAGACTTCCGCATAACCACGAACGATTACGCACCTAAATTACCATGGCAACATAAAACTTCATAATCGGAAGTAATTAATCACTGCTTGTTAGACATGTGTCTTTAAAATGGAGAAAGACATACTGAGTTAAGATATATTACTGAATTTACTAATAAAGCATTTTTATTCCTCGCCCAAGAAAAGTTTGTTGGATTGTTGTTTGTTTATTTTTATTTGTTTGCTTGTTGGACTTATTATCTTAACAGAAGTATTTCAGTTATCTGTAGGTGGTGTCCGCTTTAAGAACATATAGTGTTGCCTTCACTGTGTATAGCATGCTTTAAACACCTGAAATAACCACACTAAATCACACTATCCTGACCCCGGTCCAACCAGTCATGGAACAAACCTCTTATTTGCCGTTCGCATAATCATCGGCCATTATACACACGTTCGGACAAAACAGAACTCAAGATAAATAAAACCCAAATTCTCGGTACGTGCTTCAGTCTCCAAACACCAATGTGAAGTAGGGACGGATTCGGGAGGGAGTGCATCCCCCCCCCCCTCCTCCCAATCAACCAGGTAAAAGAGTTGAGTTGTGTAAGCTTAAAAAATACTAAGCTACTGCTTAGGTCGAATTTAGGGTCCCTTACGGTGTGAACATATCTTGCATATGTACTGCGATAAAGTTTATTCAATCTTGATTCATACCCCCTACCAAAATTTTCTGGATCCGCCTTTGATGTGAAGTTTTAACATATATACAGTAAGTTAGGTTGTCAGAAATAACACACTTAAAAGTAACAATGGCTTTATTTGATCGATACTTCGGAAATGCAAAGAAATCTCAGCAGTAAAAAGAAAAGTTTCCAGTTATAATAGCTGGGCAAATAGCATAATACGATACTATAACGTCCGTCCTAAAATAGCATTCCCGTATTTTATTAAAAGCTGTCCTTATCCTACTTACCAGTATGTTCCTTATGTTACACGTGTACACGTTATGTTATAATAAATAGCTTAAGATAAACGCACATGTTTATTTTTATAAGTTACACTATGTCACATAGTTTGAGATTGTTGTACGTAAGTCTCGGATCTCATTAAATCATGCTCAGTATTTGCCGTCTTTTGTATCTATTACAAATCGCCATAACCTTCCCTCATTATTTGTCATCAATTTATTCTTGTACTTCTGAATGTCTATGTGTCAACAGAATGTGTTTTAAAGATGGCATCCGACACCAAACGTCGTTACCTGAACAGATCCCGCGAAATACTGTTTATTGGTGCCTTATATCTACATGAAAAGTAAAGCATAACATCCCATTTTTTTCTACAAAAGGTATTTCCTATCCAAGCCACGCTACACAGTTAGCTGATTTAAAACAGAAACTCCAGGTACGCGAGGCCCCGGGTTCGATCCCGGGCCGCGACATACCAAAGTCGTTAAAAATGGTAGTGGTATAGTTCCCCTGCTAACGCTCAAACAAATATAAGGGTAGTTCCACGACTGGTTGACCCGGTGTCAGGATAATGTGACTGGGTGTGGTATCATGCCAGGTGTTCACGGCATGCTATACACAGTGAAGGCAGCACTATATCTACTTCAAGTGGACACCGTCTCCAGATAACTGAAATACTGTTGGTGGGACGATAAACCCAATAAACATAAACATAAACAGAAAACAGAAAACCACGTGGCTAATCTCTGACGGTTAATTTAAGCTGAAATTATTGTCTTGATTATTTATAGATTTGGAAATAATGCAGACTTAGACGTTATATATTTCACTATTTGTACTGTCTAACAAGTGAGGTAATGTTTTAAGCAGACTTTACTTTAACAAAGTAAAAATTTAAAGCAACACTTATGCACAAATTCCCCGGAACATGGGTTAGATGTTACATGTATTAGATATAGGCAAACTGTCGGATACCATCTTCAAGGTCTGCAAGTTTGGCTGCCGTCTTTCCAGGATTACTTTCCCTCCATATGATGGAAAGTAAACTAGAAGAGGTGTTCTGATTGTGTATTTGCTAAAGTGTTAACAAGGAAGCTATACCACTGCAAATTTTTAACAAACTTGGTTATAGATGTAAGTAGTTTGCCGTTTTATTGAATTTGTAGGCAGTTTTTTCAATAACTGATGAAGTGTCATCCAACCTTTCTTGGTAACTAACAAGATTTGTCTTTTAAAGGGAAGAGGAAACATCCGGAGATTGTTTGAAACCTTATGACATGTTTCCGCATAAAAAAACAAAACAATTTACTTATGTGCCCCAACAACAAATGAAATGTGTCGCGAGAGACAACGTTTCCTGCATAGCTTCTGTTCGGAGCATTTGAAAGGCAGTATCATTATACTTTCAAACACAGCGTTATAGTTTTTGCTATTTGAAGAGCCTCAATTAGCTTTGTTTGTCGACAAAGCATATATGTTTGTTTTATTTATGTGGAGGAAGACCCTAGATAAACGTCTGGGTAAAACCACAGACGTACCGTTGGTCAGCTGGGAGACTTCCCTATATATGATATTTACCCGTAATCAAAAGGCGTTATAAGTCGGCGACTACCACTCGGCGCCTACCACTCGGCGACTACCAATCGGCGACGAACGCCCCACCAGTATATCATTTGCGGGAGATATGAGGACGATTTCCACACAATTGCCATATTTGTGAGGAAAAAAGCAGACTTGGACGAAATTAAGCAATATTGATTACCTATTGTGCGCTTAATAATGCATATACAATGTTACACAAAACAACAGTTGGACCCCCGTGGCGTAGTGGTAGAGTCGCCGATTTGTAAGTCCTCTGACTGGTTAGCCTCTCACCGCGTGGGTTCGAGTCCCGTTCGGGGCGAAGGACTTAATGTGAGAAGATCACCCAGCTGACATGTGATGCGCCGGTGGTTCTGCCCAGATATGTGTCTGGGGTCTTCCTCCACCAAAAAGCAGGACGGTGCTATAATGATCATAAATGTTCGCGGCAATTTATTTCAGAAACAAAACAGCTATGTAGACCATATTGCGGAAGAACACTTATCTTCATGTTTTTGATGATGCATGTTGTACTTGTAAATGTGATACTCGGTTTAATTTCTATTCATCCAGAAAACCCTTTCTTTAACGGGTCGTGAAAGCGGTGAAATGATAAAATGCCCCAAATTTTGAATGCTCATAACTATGAAGTCTTTTGTCCGACTCTTCTAAAACTTTCCAAAATTATGTATACATTCTATAAGAACAGAATGGCAAAATATAAACGTGAAAAATTACCTAGAAATACGTTTTCTTTTCTTAGAAATTTTTTTTTCAGTCATTTTGTGGGGGCAAAAGTTCATCTTCACAGCAAAGCTTATATAAAACAACATTTAGCAGAACTATTAAATACACCCTAATGGAGGTAGTATGGAGCTTAAAATTTTGATTACCTTAACCGTGTTTGATAAATCTATCACCATAGTTTTCAATGTCAAAAAAGTAGTCCCTCTTTGAAACAGAAAGTACATGTGTTTTCACTTGATTTTTAAAGTGTGTTTTTATGCATGTTCTAAACACTCACTATGAAAATTAAGTGAGCTTCTACGTTGAAAATTGTTTGAACAAACTTATGTTACAATAAAATTGTGTCTATAAACATATTTCCTGGGCTAAACTGCTCATAACAAAAAATGGTAGTTTTATCAATATTCATCAAATTTCACTTTTTTGTGAAGTAATCTTAATAAATTATGATATAATATGTTATAACATTGGTTTTGATGTATGGCATGAATATTTATATGAAAAAATAATGAACTTTGAAAATTAAAATTTTATGAAATGTGCCGCTTAAGCGACCCCTTAAACTCAGATCCATAAAACACAAAAACAAAAACAAAGTGAGTTATCTCCCTTATTTTCACTCAACCGACAGGAGGAGTTCCTCGACCGGTGTCGGGATATTATGTCTTGATCGGATATATTATCATGTCGGTGTTCACAACATACTTTTACAATAAAAGCATCAATGTAGGTGTGTATTTGCTTTTAAATGAAGACACTCTTTAGATGATAATTACACGATGTGCCAGTGGAACAATCAAGAGATCATGATTTAATCAGATCCATTCCTCTCGTGACCTTCCCGACGGCTTGACGGTGACCGTGTAATTAGCTATCAGTGTTGTCCATCTGAGACCATCTCAGTGACAGTGACAGTGGCCTGGCCTGAGGAGTTAGAAAAGAATGTAAAATTAATGTATATACACCCCGCCTCCCAGTCTTCGGTAAATACCGTCCATTTCAAAACAGTGTGTTTGTCCCTCCATGAGTGGGGGGGGGGGGATGTTTTCTTTAAATAAGAAATTCCTTATTGACCTTTTACATAGATGGGAGATAACTGTTTAACTTCAGTGAAGAGTTGTCGTTTTCTGCTGAAGGAGATCAAACCCTATTTCAGTTGTGTATTTACATGTAGTTGTTTAGTCATTTTCTTTGCTACTTTAAGTAAAGGTAATAGACACATAGCGGGGTGGACACTTTAAGCCAAAATATGCAGATCCCAGAAATCATTGGCTGATCTGGACCTCGCATTTGTCGAACTCTGCAGTCTATGAATCTACCACCGATTCAAGTTTCTTATTAATTAAAACGTTTACCTCCTGTATCAGTTTACTTTGCAATTACCAGTGAAAGAACACCGGAGAAAGAATTTTGTGTTTTTGTTGGGGGCGTGGTATACATTCTTATCCATTTAGCACGAAATTGCATTTTTTTTTTCTTTTTTGTAAAATCCATTATTTTTTTTCCGAGTTTCGAAAAGTTGAACAAAAATTCAAATGCTCATGTTTTTTTTTTATTCGATAGGATCAATTAAACATTTGATATGGTTAGTTTATTTCATTAACATTAACTCATTAAGTCATGCCTAGCTAAAAAGAATAACAGATATATGTTGCGATAAAATTATGTCTAGTTATTTAAGCTGTGTGATTTCTGGAATGTTAAGGTATACACCTATATTCTATGTAATATGGCCACTATGTACTACTTAGTACATGACAATCATTCCACTAATGCGTGAAGAAGACAATCAAATACATCCACTTGGCAAACATTGTCTATCGACAAAACATCCATTAACCGGAATGCATAAATGTGTATGCTTTCCGGCCACGCTGTATATGTAGAGCAATAATCATATTAAACTTATTATACATGTATATAGATATATTATTGTAATTAAAACTTTAATTGGTCACGTAACCGAGTTGTTTAAATTATAAATTTATTGACATCGGAAACTTTATGCAGTTCCTTTCATATGTACACATTATGCTTAAGATTACAATGCAATAAACTCTATATTTCTCTGACTGATCAGTGATCATCGACGTAAAAAAAAAACAACCGAGTAAAGGCTATAGCAGCTAGTAATGGGAATTGTGGAAGATAGTTAAAATGGTAATTTTATTTGATGAGGATGAGAATTGATGAAAGACGTGGTTTAGCTTGGTGTTTGTCTAAAACACTTCATTGATACATCACGCCGACATAATGGTGGTCATATTGGCGACACCCAGATATAGTGAGTGGATGGAGACCCTAGAAAATTGCCTGGGTGGAGCCTCGTGCGCATTGTAGGTCCACAGACAAAAAGTTCTTTCCCCAACCGGGTCTTGAGCTCACGCGGTGAAGGGCTGAGGTGTTTGCAAAAATGGCTGGACGGGGTTAAGAGTAGCGGGTGTGGAATACAGGTTTAAGATTTGAAGTAAACAGTGGGAAAATGTGCTTTTAAGAGTGGATTTAGAGAGGGCGCACCACGTGCACCACAACCCGATATTTATGACCATTAAAATATGTTTTTTATTTACAAGTGTAATTTAATAAACTCGAAAAATCGTATTTTATCAAGATACATGTCATAATGCATTTCTGGCCTTTATCTGAAGAAATCTGTAGAATTCCGGGTAAGCGTGTTCTCAGACCCCATTAAAATCGGTGTTCGACACATGTATAAACAATCCATCATCTTCTCCTTCATTTGTTGTCTTGTGGAGGCAATTACTTTTGTATTGCATGTGTACTAAATGTACGGGTTTGAATGCAATATCTATAATGGAGAACTTTGCATCCAACGAAATAAAATCTGACAGGAACGAGTCAAATATGCAAGGGAAGTAATTCAGTTTATATTAAGAATACTTTTAATTCATGTTTTCTCCCTTGGCAATTGTTTTTCACTCCTTAGATGGGACGAGACGTTAAATGTTACCTCGTTAATCTCCCACATTGTGAAGCCAGATAAGGTCATCTTCCAGTTTTCAATGCCTTTAAACGAAATGCTGCTTTTTGGTTCAAAAACTAAAAAGCTACTTGCAAATTCCATAAACTGTAACCAGCTGTGACCAATATACTATTCCTAGTTACTCCATCCTGACACCAGGCCAAACGGCAATGTGCGCTCTCTCTCTCTCTCTCTCTGTGTCTCTCTCTCTGTCTCTCTCTTTCTCTCTCTCTCTCTCTGTCTCTCTCTCTGTCTCTCTCTCTGTCTCTCTGTCTCTCTCTCTCTCTCTCTCTCTCTGTCTCTCTCTGTCTCTCTCTTTCTCTCTCTCTCTCTCTCTCTCTCTGTCTCTGTCTCTCTCTCTCTCTCTCTCTCTCTCTTTCTCTCTCTCAACCCGATACTCATAGTTATTCAAACAACATGGGACTGTACGAAGTTGTTTAAACAAATAAACTTCAGTTATCTTTATAAAAAAGGTTATAACCTGCAACCAAGGCATGTGTACAGACTTCAGGCTAATTCATCCACATAGATTTGTTTTGACATGTCGATCAGAACGTTAATAGTTAAAGTTGGTGTTCAACCATTTTCCTGTTGGTTAGGGTGAATTGGGAGATAATTTCTGCAAAACCTCAAACTTTAGTCCCGTATTCACCAACCATTCTTAAGCCTCAGTCATGACTTAAACCGAAGTCACAATTTTCTACCAGAAAAAAATAAGCTTATTTATTATGTTTATATGTGATTAATAGCTCAAAGTAGCAAAGTTAAATTGTCATGAAAAAAATGCAGACCTGTAGCTAAATACATAATGATGATATTGTGGATTAAAATACATGACTTGAGTTATTCTTACTTAAGAATTGTTGGTGGCCTTAGTCTAAGAAAGCACTATTTCGAAAACTACTACAGTTGTCAGACAACAGTTCAACTAGTGAAATAAATCGCTCTAATTATGCTATCCAAATCTATAAATAAACATGATTGGGATTTCTACTAAAAATAGATATCGACGTCAGAATGGATGTACCTCGTGATGATATTATGTCATCTCAAAAGAAAGTGGTCACGTGGTTTTCTTAGTCTAAAAATCGCGGCTTGTGCAGCGTGTCTCAGATAGAAAAACACGCTTGTTATGACGAGTGGAGTGTAATGTTTCACTTTTCACGTAGATGTAGGACATGAATTATAAGAATTACGCGGTATCTTTTCATGCAATAATAATTCATTTTTTTTGTTGTTGTTTAAGAGAAAAAAAATCCACACTGTCGGATACCAACCTTTACCCTCTAGATTGCTATATTTGATCAAACCTAAATATGTTAACCAAGCTTTAATAAATAGAACACTTAGTTATCATAGTTATTTTCTAACAAGTTGCAAGACTTAACACCTAACTAGATATTGAAAGCGAGTAAGCTGTCAGATCTGGATCTGCACTGTTTAAGTATGATCTATTCATGTTGAGCATGATATGAGATAGTGATTGTCATAACCCTAGGCACACCTAAAGTAATCATTGGATATAGTCACGTGGGATTTGTGCAATGAGTGGCATGTATCCTCTTATATCTTGAGGCAAGATTGTATAATCTGAACGTGGCAACCAATAACAGGGGATATGAGTTAATTTTCCGAAAAAGGGATTGGAATGGATTAGCCGGCATTTTTGCCGATACTGCGCAGCGACATTTCTATCATTATAGCACAGTGGCACTTATGATGTGGCCAGGGACTGAACCCGGTCGGTCCATTATACTGACAACGACGAGTCAGGCGTAATGCTGTCCCCTTAGCCCCGAGCGTTAGAAGGGGAAGCCACTACTACCAACTTTAAAGTCTTTGGTTAGACCCGGCCGGGGTTCGAACCCACGACCTCCCGATCCGCAAGCCGACGCTCTGCCACCTGAGCTATTGCGGCCGGTCTTCCCGAAAAAGAGAGCAAGCGTTGCATGTTTGGGATTCTATTACACAGAATTCAATCTACAAACGTTTAAGGCCCGGTCCAACATTTTGGTCCAAATGAAAATGTACATCTAGATCACTTAAATATACAAACGTTTTTTAAGGTCCGTCACAAAGTTGAAGTGACCATAATCAACTGTTTTAAGAGTGGGTAGATGAAGGTAGCGCCAAACGTTGATATTTGTAACAATTTTAAAATATCTTCTTAAATTTTTATGGATTTCCCAGTTCAAAATAGCACAACGATTCCATAAGACGTTTTATAACATTATTTAAGATGCTTTGTAGTCTAAATATAGCCAGATGTATTATGTGTATCAAGAATTTGTCATTTCAACATGTGTTCACGTTTCTTTTATTTCATTCGTGTGGACGGCCAGTTGGAAGAGTCGCCGATACGTAACCTCCTTTACAGCTAACGCTTTCATCACATGTTCGAGTCCCGGTCTGGGAGAGGGACTTATTCCAGCAGACTTATTGTGTGCCGGTGGTTTTACACTGGTAATGTTCTTAATACCTCCCCCATAAAATTGCTGGACATCTTTTTAATAGCCATAGTTGTGAATTATTTAATTTCATTCCTATTGCCCATTTTGTTTTCAGGACAAGACTGTATAAAGTAAAGAAATCGTTTAGAGAGAAAAGAGAAAAGTACCTTAAAGTAAAAATACCTACAGATTTTGAAAAAAATCCTAAACGGACGAAGGAGTAATGTGCTTATATAATGCGCGGTTGAAAACTGTTTTGCAATAACCAATCTAATTGCAATAAGTTATTTTGCAATAAAACTATTAAAAAGCAACATAACGATAACTTTGAAAATCTACATCTGCTAAAAAAAAACTTTTTTTTCAAAAGATATTTTGAGGTCTTGTGCCTCATGTTTTATATTTGTTTAAGACGTCTCTTCAATGCGAAAAGTACTCCTACGAAATGACTGTGTAGTTCGAATAAATCTGTATGTCTAGGGGGAAAAATGTGTTCTTAATACATGCAGTTATTTGCTGTAAACATCCAAATAAGGGAAACAAATGTCTAATTTTAAATCAAAATCTCATTGCAATAAAGGTTCAATTAAGACACCAAAGCCAGAAAAAATTGACATTTATGGAGGAGCTAAACTCAACCATACTGAATGGATTGAATTTAAATTAATCACTTTGACCAGGAAGTCTTCTTATCAATTATTGAAACATGTTCTATAGCATTTATTTTCAAACAAGGAAGAACTGAAGCGGAGTCAAAGTAAAGTTTAGGGTTGATTAGCTGACCATTAAATAAACCAGTTTCAACCAAGCCAGGAAGAACTGAAAAGATCATGAATACATAGGCATGCAAGCTGTAAAACCCGAAATAAAACCCTGAAGATATAAAATATATTTATACAAATATCAATAATGAAGCAGTATACCTACTTTAAGACGTATGCGTGTTAAATGCCACGTCACATATACTGTACTTGTAAAAAAACGGCGCGTAATTCCTGTAATTTAATTATAGATCGAAGAATGTTTGTATAGTTCTTATAGAGTTTTGCGATAGAGTCAGTATCTTTTCAAACACTTATTCATGTTTGCGAAGCTGTTTTACAGTGACGAATGAATTATCTTATCATATGCCATTAAGTGTCAACCTGGTAACACGCCTGCTGCTAGTCAAGTTCCGCACCTTGTTAAGTTGTTTTTGCCGTTGAAGACATACTGCATTAACAGTCTTGTTATCAACGATTGAAACCTTTTCTAAAGCATTCATTTTCAAACAGGGAAGGACGTTAGCAGGGTCATGTTAATATCCGGATGGAAGTGCTGACTCTTAAATAAACAAATTTCAAGCAATCGTAACACCCCTGTGCAGTTACGCTGATTGGCGGTTAAAATCACACTACATCCGTAAAAAAATCACAACACTATTGGTATACACAGTTCAAAACCAAAGTATATGGCACAGAATACTGTCCAAAGCTATAGCGATTGAGCCCTCATTGGAGCCATCTTTGGTCCAAACGAACTAAAAATCACCGGTTGAAAATTGCCAAACTCATAGCTTATGTTGAAATGTTTACGTTAACTTTGTCTCGTTCTCAAAGTATTGTTAAACTACTTAAACAAGCCTGAACCAAGCGGCGCAGTCAATGTCATACAATAGTTCCGGGTTTTGAATTCTACAAAAATGGTATTTTATTGATTGATTCTTGTTGTTGTTTTCTATTTTCAACTGCCTTTTATCATAACATTTACTGAAATTTATCAACGGACTACTTTTTATTGTTTGTTCTTTTTATAAACCAAAAACCATTTGAAACTGTAATGGATTAGGTAGAATAAAGAACCTGCCAGGTTTAATGTGGATTTAAATTTGAAACTTTAAGGTCCTGTCACTGGGTCAACTTTTGTAAGTAAAACAAAACTGAAAAAAGTTGTATGACAGTAATCAATGCATTTTAATAAGTGAAACTTTTAATAAGCGAATGGTGAACCTTTAAACTTCCCCAAGACACAAATTTTACTTTTTAGTATACCTATCATGATTGAAACCTACGGGGCAAGTAAGCTAGTAATGTTAGAAATAACGTCCTTGACATTTCTTTCTGGAAAAAAAATGATCAAGGCATTTCGATTTACATATCTTGAACGACCAATATTCATAAACAGCACCCAATCTCGTGTCTACATCGATGGCCTGGGTACCAAGGGTGTCAGCTGTTTACTAAACGTATCAAAAAAACAATTGATAACATACCAATGAATAAAAACAAAGTCCGGTAGGGCGGACATGTTCACTTTGTACCAAACTTGACGTCACTTAAATGAGCTATACAGCGTCATGTCATAAATAAGTTAATTTTTAATGTTGCTGGCGTCGGCGCGTCGTCCTTAATAAGATGCGTTAGAAATTTAACAAAAGGCTGTTGTTGTAGTTATCATGTCATTCGTAACTCCTCGGCGGTATCGATGCAAGTCTATTTCGTGTTGCGATTTGTGATAATGTGTGACAGATTTGTACCACTTCAACTTCTAACCACGTATATGACGTACCGGTTTTGGCAACTTCGAACAACATGGGTAAAGCAGGTGTTATTCCCACATGTTGTCAGTTTTCTACTTGGGGTTTAAGATTGCTATTCATTCAAAATTACTTAGACTGAGTTCTTTATAGATTAGTTGTGCTATTAAATGAATTGTTCGATATATTTAGACAATATACAATACAAATGGCGCAACATATGTTATGTCAATGAGAAGGCCAATTGTACAATCATAATTATTCAGCAAACTGAAATTCAAAGTACTCATCGGATGTCAGGAGCTGTCCTTTGTCAGATAATGTTTTGTCTACTCTTTTTTAAACATACTTGACGACCTTTGATTCCTTGCATCAGTATTTTTGTACGTAAGCTATATAAACATGTGTTGTCAGTCTGTAAGTAGTGAAGTTTGCTTAGCACTGGGTATAATGTAACAAACTAGGTCAAAATTATATTACAAAGCTAATTATAATCACGTAAACATGTAAGGTTGTGATATTGTATATTTCTGGAAAGTCATTTGACGTCACTGAAAAAAATCACCAGGCATCTGGGTGTGATTGTGTATAATGTTTTCAATCCTCCACAAAATGCGTGACTATAAAAGCCACATTTTTGTCAGATAAAAATAAGTACTTTAAAACAGTTTCATATTTTATATACATTGTGCTCTTTGACTTTAAACTACAACCTAATCTTATACAATCTTATCCAATAAGAAAAGACAAAGTTAACTTAGCGCTTATCTACGGCAACTATTTTTTTCACTTCGGCGACCAATTTGTTATAAGCTGATAAAATGTTAAACAATCTGACATGAATCATGCCCTTCAGCTCTGTAGCAGCTTATATTACAGTTTTTTCTTTATTTAAAATGTCGATTCTGATTGATTTGGGGATTTATACGACCTTTTTTTCACTGCTTCTGATTGGTTGATTGGTTAAAACCAGGAAGAGTAGATCTTGTGATACTTTGATAGGTTTTAGATAAGGGGTGACCATGTCGCTGGTAGCTGTCTAACGTACTGACTGAGTCTCACTCGCGTCACTTTACAATGGACTATCGTGCCCAACATATGACAAGATTTGTACTTTTGATATCAATTTTGGGATATACGTTAAGCGATGGAAGCATTAACACGCAGGGTAAGGTTAACATTTTAACATTTTAATAGAATTTCCATTTTATAAACCGCATTCTTATATACTGCCGTCGTATAAAAGGTTAATAACTACTGCCATAAGTACAACATCAGGTGGATGTATTTATAAATAATCTTAGTTAATATTTCCCACTCAAACTAAATTTCCTTCAACTTAACCAAATAGAAGAAATTTCTTAGTTTGAATAATTTTATAATTAGAATTAAAATAAATCTTAAACCCAAAGAAATATTTCCAGTTTTGATAAAATTCCTAGCTTAAGACAGGAAAACAACTAAGATTCTTTATGATTTTGACCCCAGAAGAACAAAACATTAACACCCAATACAACAGCAATGCAACCACTCACATTCCAGTAGCGTTCCATCATATGAGCCAATCGGAACACCTCGGATAATTCACGAATCATCTCTCAGATGTATGTAGGAAGTCGGATCACCTCGGCCATTTCCTTAAATGGGACTACTTTTGTGACAGACGTCAAAACAAAGATAGCAGCTCGGATGACAGCTCACTACAGTATGAAGCCAGTAAAACTTAAATTGTGACGGCTTCAAATTTAAATCATCCAAGTTTAATTTACCCAGCGCAGCAGACACGCAGCTGTCAAACGACGCCATTGTTCATGTTTTGTGCGAACTACATTATAGGCATATTCTTCTTCCGACTTCCAGCGAACAAACGATCGTGATTCCATTTAGTATCATTGCACCAGATACATCCGAGGGATGATTGTCCCGAGGACGGAATTACCCGAGGAGTTCCGATTGCATACAAGCAACCACAAAACAACAACAGCGGCAAAGAATAAATCACCACCGTCACCGATTATAACATAGTAACTTTAAAGAGACAGTACACTTGTATTACATTTTGTATTGTATATTATGTCTTGTGTATGTAACGTTCACTCGTTGACTGCAAGGTATAACGATACGTGTATCTTGTAGAAACTTGCATAGAATTATCGCAAAAAATTATGAATGCAAGTACAACTCTTTATCGAGAGGACAACTGAAAGAAACACGCATTGATAGTATTTATATTAATTAATTGTTTAATTTTATTTATTTCAGAGGAAGGGGGTTCAGAAACATTTTGGATCTGGTCGAAAGGCAAGATTGTTTTCCTGCTTTTTTACATTGTTAATGATAAGCGGTCATTATATGTCACCAAAGGCACATGTTGTTTATGTTTTAGAACAATGTACAATAAAGACCGTTACCGTCTGCTCAACAGTGTTTTTAATGTATTTTATTCATATAGGATTAATCGCAAATACTGCAGGTTTCTTCAAGGCAGGCCTATTTAGATATGAATTTATATATTCATCAGAGTAAAATCCTTATGACAGCTGGAGTATTTCTGTTAACTTTTGAGAAGTGTTCATACCTTAGGTAAAATGGTATGTGTAGTACAATGAACATTAAGCCATTAAGTAATACCACATGCTGACCACGATAACGGATACCCAAAGCAAATAGGTAAAGCATTCATGCAAATGAAGAAAGGGTTTCTAAAACTCGTTTAAAATAATAAATTAATTATATAACCCACGACATTGATGGATATCTCAGGAACAGAACACCTTACGATATGCATGTATTATGAATTGATTAAATTTTTCGAAAAATTGGCCTTTAAATACGAAACTGACCTTAAAGATAGCGTGGCTGTTCCATTATTATTATTGCATATCGTATAACTGTAATTAACGTTTAACCAACGTTTTATGGAATATATTATATGTAAATTATATGACGACGTAAATACAGGGGATTTGGAGCTGCCACAAAAGCCAGTCATGCAATGGGAATCTTGAAATCCTAATACATATCTGCTAACAATGGCATTCTTCCCAACAATCCTAAATCGAAACATACAAGTATATACGTGGTGCGGAGTTAAAGTGGGCCGAATTCTAAAAAAAACAACACACAAAAACACGACAACAGCCCCTTCACAAATTGTAACATAATTCCATAAAGAGCAAAGCGTTTCGTCGCAGACGCCAACTGGACCTATCAAGTTAGGTTCGGAACATCTCGGATATTCCGGCGGTAACCGAGCAGTTAAGAATGAATAAGCTGGTCAAATGTGTCTTCATTGATTGTCTTGCTTAATGTGTTCTCACTATAAGAAAGAGAAAAAAATCACCTGTAAATTGTTCAGACCATAACCCTCGCAAGAATTATACAACTTAAAAATTCAGTGCATTATTTCATTAAACATTCTTTCTGAATGTGTATTTACATGTTAATGTATAGAAGAGGACCCTCACGAGCCTCAAATAACTTAGAGGGCAATATTAATTCGATCAATTATTATTTCAAACATTCTCTTGTTTCTGTGTATTAACATACACTCTCTTCAGACCATGACCCGCGCATGCGTCAGATAACTTAAAGGCAAAGCGCAGTTATTCGTTTAATTATTATTTAAAACGAGTATTCAATTGAAAAAGAAACACCAGTTGGATATATGTATTATTTTAGCTATGTGTTTATCGTGTTTCTATTTCAATGATTAAGTTAGCCGTCACAGGACAACGTTCGACTGTTCAGGTGATGAATGATGTTAGTTTAATTGAACGTGTTTGAAAGTTTATTTAATATCAGCCAGAAAGTTATTCGACCCATGCGGCAAACAATACAGTAACATAACTTAAACAGTAAAAATAGGACGGATGGGGAAATAATAATACATAAATCTATATACGTGCTGCATATAAAAGGTACATCTTCACCTAAAACTTATATCTCTATGGTAACATATCAATAAACTTGCTGGTATATACATATTTGTAAAATCGATCCAGGGTAACTGATTTTCAAGAAACCCAAACCAGGATTTATCAAACCTATTTATAACATCATTTCCGACTTTTTGAAAACTGTTTCGCCATCTTGATTATTTAGCTTTCCTTTGCCAATAAAATAATTAAGCTGAAAATAACGCCAGACAGACAGACAGACAGAGAAAGAAAGAGAGAGACAGACAGACAGACAGACAGAGACAGACAGACAGAGAGAGAAAGAGAGAGAGAGAGACAGACAGACAGACAGACAGACAGAGACAGAGACAGAGACAGACAGAGACAGACAGACAGACAGACAGACAGACAGACAGACAGACAGAGACAGAGAGACAGAGACAGACAGAGACAGACAGATAGACAGACAGACAAAGACAGACAGACAGACAGAGACACGGAGAGACAGACAGAGACAGAGAGAGACAGACAGACAGAGAGACAGACAGAGACAGACACAGACACAGAAACACAGAGAGAGACACAGAGAGACACAGAGAGAGAGAGACAGAGACACAGAGAGACGCAGAGAGAGAAGCGTAAATGCTGTACCTAATTTTGAAATGCATTGTAGACGAATTTAAACGTAGAAGACGACACTTTGTGCTAAAAGCTACAACATTTGCTAACAAATATATGGTAAAAGTTATCCGTTTTTGCTAAGATCTCAACAGTAAACCACACTGTTGGTATCTTACTAAAACGGATAGTTGGTACCACAGATTGGTGTTGGCGTTTCCTTTTTTAACACCACGAACATGATTGCAATGGGGTTAATCCCTTACTTAACACAGCGTTTTTGGTACCAGTATAAAGGTGTTTAGTAGTTAAATACCTCTTGGCCAAAAAACAATTTATATAAAAAAAAACATATCTAGTTATTATCTTGTAAATAATATTGCATTACAATAATTCCATTGCAGACTTGTGTCATTGAAAATCGACGTCTAAAAATAGATTTGAAAATGAAAACAAGTCAAATAGAGTCTTTTATGACATGCACTACCTTACCTTTGAAGTTGTGAAAAAAAATCAAGACCTGAAGTTAGTTATCATGTACATATACTACAGAAAATTGTTTGCTATCGTTAGATGTATAAATGATACATGCACATAGGTAACAGTATCCAAATAACTGAAATGCTGGTTTGGGAACGATAAACAAGCAAGCAACATAAAACATCTCCGAATTGCCCATGCGGTAATAATGTTCAATTATTAACAATAATTGACTCGATAGTGAGGCAATAATTTAAATACCTATGAGGTGCCGATCGAATAGTTCTATGATGCGCCATGCACCTACACAAAACTGTGACCAAGTCGTTATAGAGAAATGCTGTCTCAAGAAAAAGCAATGCTGTTGGTACAAAACAATTTAATTCAAATTAAGAAGTATTAACACCAAAGGCCAAAGCAATTTGCCCGTCATTTTGCCCGACTTTTATCCCTATGAATTGATAAGCAGCGGTGGAGATACTTAAAATCAATGCATAGGCGTTGCTGAAATTTAAATGTAAACGTTGTTCCGGTTGCAATGTATTATGAAATTTTAAAGAAGCCTGTACCATGACTCGGTGATACAATCAGTGGAACACTGGCCTGGCATACAAGAGGTACAGCGCTCGAATCCTACACACACAAAAAATATATACTTTTTTTAATTTTTTCAACATTGTTGTCTTTTTCTTCTTTTTAATACTAAATTCTTCAAAGAATCAAAGAATTTTTTTATGTTGATTTAAAACCACAGACCATTTCAACTGTAACTGTAACTGTAGATAAGGTAAAAAATCCTGCCAGGAGTATTATAGCTTTAGGTACATGCACAATCAAAATGAAACATTGGGTCTTGTTCTTGCAGGATGTTTTGATATTTATACCCCCGCTCGTAACTTCACCATGGCAACGATTACACCAGATGAATGCTTCCGTAGATGTGGAGAAACAACGCAACTAGTGGCATTGAAGGTAAGCTTGGAGATTTGGGGCGGATATTGTCTCTTTTCAAAAAATCGGTATCACAGTAATGTCAACACATCAGCATTGACGCTATTTTTTCACATATTTCAACATATGTTGTGGTTTTGGCTGGCTACGAATTGTTTTTTGTCATTACGATCTGATTCTATTGGTGTTTAATTGCCATTACTTTAGAGGGTCTGTTGTGCGATATTCTTCTTGTTTTGAATAGCTTTGTATAGTTCGATAACTTAGGTCAGTCACTTGTTTATATTTATTGTTTTTGTAAACACAGATGACCCGTAAGCGTTTAATATCTATACCATATTGTATTACAAATATGCCTCGAGCTGATAGTCAGATGATGGCCATGCGGTTAACGCAGTAGTCTATCAATCCCTGGATCGAAGGTTCGACCCCGGCTGGAGCTGATTTTTTTCATATTTCGACGATTCCAATTAACACATATTCTAGCTGTTTGGTTTATTTGTCAGCACTATGCATTTTATGCATCCTTAATGACATTTTGCCATCATTTGTATTGCCAGTGTATTCTCATTTTCACACACTTTAATATATGTTATCGTCTTATTTTTGTGTTTATAAAAAGTAATAAATAAAATGAATACATGCTGATAAGAAAAAAAGAAAATAGTAAAAACACCAACACAAAACAATTTAATAAGGACAAATGCAACAACTCTTATAAACAATTAGAGTACTATACTAACTAACTGTAATAAACGTAATCTTTAAAAAATGCTCCAACAAAAATAGTTTACCCTAGGTTGTCTCGAACTCAAACGCTCCAGATCACAAGGCTTGTGCTTTACCCATTACACTATAGCGCTTACTAACTTTAAAAAGGTAAACTACACACATATGAGCAAGTGTCTATAACTAGTGGTTTATGTTTATAAATTGCAAGCGGAAGTTAACAAGTGACTAACCTAAATATTTTATCTGTACTTAAAAACATTGTTTCAGGCAACTTAGCATGGCTTTTTAATTAAGATGGGATTTCATAACATAAGTATTTATGTTATCACATGAAAGGTGTTGTAAGACAGTTTGCCTATATCAAACGCATGTAACTTTTTTAGAGGGGCGGGCAGGGGTGGAGATTGGTGGCAATTTAGGCTTAATGTATACATACATTTATACTTTAGTCTAAAAAAGTTGATTTTGAACATTACCTGATATGTTAGACAGTACAAATCGTGAAAAATATCCCTTAAAATGTTCATTTGTTCCAATTCCAAAAATATGCACGATGGGAATTCCAGCTAAAAATATATCGATGTTAGAGCTAATTGTCCGGATGAACATGCAACGTGATCTCAAGTGTAAGTGAGAGACAGAGAGAGAGAGAGAGAGAGAGAGAGAGAGAGAGAGAGAGAGAGAGAGAGAGAGAGAGAGAGAGAGAGAGAGAGAGAGAAGAGAGAGAGAGAGAGAGACGTATATACCAGCAAGTTTATTGACATATTACTATAGAGATATAAAATAGCTAATTGTGCAGCGTGGCTCGGATAGGAAATATATTTTTGAAATGGCAAGTGGGGTGTTGTGCTTTTCTTTTCACAAGGATGCAGGGCTCCAATAAACAGGGGATCTTTTCAAGAAACAACAATAAATTTGATTGCATGTGAGAAAAAAATCCAAACTGTATAATACCACCTTTAAGTGTGAAAATGCTCTTTTGAGATATAAATATTGCTAGGCACTTCCGCTCTACACCCGAAGTGTTACGTACGCATGGAATGATTTCTTTGACATACGTGTACATACAGTTTACAGTAATGTTATGAAGTTATGTTATGATGTTATGTATACATGTAATGTTATCCATTTTTCAGGGAGACATATGTCAGTGTCGGAATGAAACCGGTAATATAGAGGCATATATTTTTACTGTAACTATACCAATTAAACCCTTTGGATTAAGACAGTGTCCAATAAATGGACCCGGATCAAGTGGAACGTTTTCCACAGTGAATAACTCCACATGGACTATGTTTCAAAAAGGTAAGACTGTGAATATTTAACTATTCAACCTTCTTTTCGTTTTGTCTTCTACGTTTTTTGGCTCGTCAAAGGTGTGCGATTCAATAAATAGAGAATGTATTTTATTACGACACATATATGATTTATAATAGAAAAAACATAAACAATGTACCTAAAAACTGAAAATTAAATATAAATTAATATATTACATTATTGTCAATTGTATATGCTTATCATTCTTAAATAATGACATATTATCATTGTATATAAATATACTCCTAGTATGCCTGTGCTTAAAACTAACATACAGCGTTAAGGTAGCGAGAGCGTTTCAAAATATTCTTGAAAATAATTTGGATAGAAAAAGACTTTTATAGACTTGCTTTTACACATTTTACTTAAATACTTTGTATGAAAATCGTGTTCGGGTTTCTTGCTATACTGTTTCAAGCCTTCACAACCTATTCAAACATTTGGTTTGTTTCAAATTTTGCTGCCATTTTTTGTAATCGTAAGGCCCTTCCCAATCTTGTACGCAGCTGCCTTTACGCAGAATACGCAACTGAGAATAAAGTGTCCCAAAAGAATGAAAACATAAACACATGAAATCCGAAGTAAAACAAACTTATCCTGTTAGGGGTAGGATGTATTTATAATGCGATCAACTTGTACCACTAGTATTCATACACAATTGCTAAATCGATTTAGTGATTTTTTCTGTAGCAAATCTTGTATAGGAAATGTTAAATCAGATCATAAAAACAGAACAGAACTCACAAAGGTCCGACCTCGGGGACGATCACTTATTGGTAGTTTCTAGTGGAGAGATATATAATGAATTGTTTGTTGTTGTTGCTTTTAAATAAATGATCATAACCAGAAAAGTGACGCTATAAAGACATCTGTCATAACTAAAGACTTCTTGTTGTCTTTAACAATTTAAATGTCTTCAACACATCATTTTACTTAAAAATCTAATTATAACGGGATACCGAAACCTTCCCAGAAGCCACCAGGACAATTTTGAAGCCAAAAACATTCCGTGAGAGCATGCGCCCCTCACTCTCACCCGGACCGCCCCAACCCCACTCCCCCGCTCCTCACCCTCACCCGGACCGCCCCAACCCCACTCCCCGCTCCCCTAGCGTCAATTTGTACACATCCTATAATGCTTAGCTATGCCCCCGCCTATAGATTGTTATTTTCAATTTCATTCACACACACAACGCAAATTTAGTATATTTGATTCTCAAATAAAACCTTGTTACAGGACCTGTTACTTTTACAGCTCCGTAAATTAACAGGCAATTTTTTTTAAAAATGTTTTTCTTTTTTTTTTTTGGTGTAAAATTTAAGGGTTCGTACAGATTCTATTACTGTTAAATAGCATGAAATAACACACACACACACACACACACACACACACACACACACACACACACGCACACGCACGCACGCATGCACACTCACACACACGCACACAAACTCGGATACATAAAACAATTCACGCAAAGGCAATACGATCATTAAATAGCAGTTACATATGACTGTTTCCACTATATTTTTATGTATGTGTAAAAAGGCATGAAACAACGATTTATTTTTAAAGATCTCCACAAAGTGTTTTCTAAATATCCCATATTTGTTTAGAAGGTTTCTTTTATTCTTAAGATATAGGAAAACAAGCGTGCGGATTAAAAATACAACAAAACATAGTACATGTATAAAATCCTTATCGTATGTATACGCTGATATGAAAAGGATGAAATCGCAAATATAGTTCATCATTTCCGAGTTAAAGCAATTAAGATTTGATAAAGGCGGGTTCATTAATGACAGGTATGGGCGGAAAGTTAAAATCGTTTCATGATTACAAGCAAATTATCTTTACGTGTGTTAAATAAAGCAAAGTCACGGGTACAACTACTAAACTAACATACCGGTAACTGGCAAGAACGGAATTGATACTAACGTAAAAGGTGTCACCGACAACCTTTGCGATTTCATAAACGGAAAATTTAAACTGACTATTTACAAGAAGTTATATTTAACTTCGAATGCCCTAAATTGACCAAAGAAAATCAGTTGTGCACTAAGAAATAACTAGCTGTTTTTTGTTGTTGTTGTTTTTTGTGTTTTTTGTTGTTGTTTTTTGTTTGTTTTTGTTTTGTTTTTGTTGTTGTTGTTTTGCTACTTTCTGTTAAGACATAAGAACGTTAGTAAGTAATCTAAGAGTTAAGTTGTTAATCGAATAAATGTTCATACATATAATACAATAAGGAAGTTATTTTGAAAGAGCATATCACTTTAAGTAAACACGTAGCCACTTAGTCTGCCGGGCGATGAAGATAACGGGACTTTCCATTAAACGACACACTCATGCCTTTTTATTTGATTTCGACATTTATCACCAAACGGATCAACAAACGCATTTTGATTGCGATTGGTGTGGGAGCATTATTAAGCTGCTCTCCAGGTACAGGTGAAGTGCGTGACTTTACAGAAATCTCCATCGATCAGGAAGTTGAGACCTGTAACTTCTGATAAACTGGCTATGGTTTTATCTGCAAATGGCCAGGTTTAGGAATAATAGTATGCACTGAAATATACAATGTAGAAGATCACAGTTTTAGTGAAGATATTGTTTTCAGCAAATTGAAAAAAAAAATCATAAATTAGGCTCTGATTTTATAACATAATTGATGCTGTGTTGTAACCTATAGTATAATATATAACTCATTATGAAAACAGTCGCAGAGTTGGTTTTTATCAAGAAATTGTTGCCGAAAAACAAGGGAGTACATAACTTTATTTTATTAAATATATTTTATTGTTTTCGCATTGCAGCATCTATTAGCGAACTGCACACCAACTCCATCTCGAACTCTTCTTTTGGATGCGTTACGGTGACGTTAACTAAAGGATCACCAACGCTTAAGTACGACGTTAGGCCATGTAACGAGTCATATATGATGTTAAAGATCGAACGTAAGATTTGCATATCTTTGTCATATTAATGTCCATGTTTTATATCATGACAATTTATTGGTCAAATTGATTAATTGTGTGCTTGATTATTAAAATTATTAAAATGTACTCTGATAGTACATACGGCGAGTTAAGGCGGTGTGGACCCGACGAATGAAGCACCGCCCTACAAGTCAGCATAAACATATCCATTTTTTTTTAAAATGTCGAAACATCGCTCCCCAACCCCCACCCCCACGCCCCTTAAAATAAAAATCCTAGGCCCGCTACTTGTTAACGTTTAACTAGGGACATTTATGAATAGTCTCCCCTGAATAATGCCTAAATGCAATTAGGTCCTTTTATTTGTTCTACTCGGTTTTTATGCTTGTGCTCTTTGGAGTGTGTGTTGACTTTTCTTCCTTTCTTATGATACCCAGGTTAACCACCATCAATAAGCAGGTGCATTTTCTTTTTTAAATAACATATCTCTATAAGTATTTAAATTAATTTTAAGCTTATATTAAAGCAAAGGTAAAACAATCACTGTCTGTTATTGCAATATCTACAAAAGAACAGGCGATAAAGTCCAAGAATTTCAACCTACTGTTTGAAAATCCTCGGATATCAGCTAACAAGGGAGACAATTTCCATTTCACCAATGTACCCCATTAATGTTTATCGGGCTGACACAAATATGATCCAACCCTTTTTCGTTCTTAGATTGTTTGTAAGATACTTTGCACCAACATAATTATAATCATAGCTGCACAGACTATTGTTTGTGAAAGAATAGCTCAGACCATTGTTTAGAATTGCAGGCCCTCCGCAGGTCGGCTGGAAGACTTCCCCACAAAATAACTTATGAACCGACCGGGGCTCGAACCGACGCGTTGCGGAACTGAGAAGCTACAGAACGACGAATAAATTTACGTTAGCTTACATAATTAAAAGAGCACTATTAACCTTAAAGGAATGCCAAAACGACAATATTTACTAGCATCACCACAATCATTTGTTTTATACAGCTGTAGGGGGACACTGTTCAGTAAGTGAAAATGTGGACCAACTAGTAATCCACAGTTTTGAAACTATACAGTCATGCCAAGGATCCAGACAAGATATTTTCCTCAACAATGATGGGCCCAACTTGACACTTTGGATTCCATTATTTCATAATTTCGGCATGACAGGTATTGTACGATATTTTATTTGTGCTTTTAGTTAAAACATTTTTTTAAAGCCGATTGGATTTCTTACAACTTATAATGTACACTAATATTTAGATACAAGGTAATTTCAAAAGAAGAAGGGGGTGGTTCCTTGTTATTATTATTTATATTTATTATATTTATTATTATTATTATTATTATTATTATTATTATTATTATTATTATTATTATTATTATTATTGTTGTTGTTGTTGTTGTTGTTGTTGTTATTTTTATTGTTATTATGTTGTAGCAGAAGTAGTAGCAGTAGTAGTAGTAGTAGTAGTAGTAGTAGTAGTGGAAGTAGTAGTAGTAGTAGTAGTAGTAGTAGTAGTAGTAGTAGTAGTAGAAGTAGTAGTAGGTGTTGTAGCAGAAGTATTAGCAGTTAGTAGTGGTAGTAGTAGTAGTAGTGGTAGTAGTAGTAGTAGTAGTAGTAGTAGTAGTAGTGGTAGAAGTAGTAGTAGTAGTAGTAGTAGTAGTAGTAGTAGTAGTAGTAGTAGAAGTAGTAGTAGTAGTAGTAGTAGTAGTAGTAATAGTAAAAGTAGTAGCAGTAGTAGTAGTAGAAAAAAATCAGCAGTAGCAGTAGCAGCAGTAGAATTTGAAGTAATATAATAATCATTTCTTAATACGACATGAAATATTATAATATTACTATTTTAGCCTAAACATTTATTTTGCACTACTATTATATACCTTGTATACTATTAGAAACGACCACGACTACTTCAACGGCAACAACAACCACAGCTATCACAACCACAACAACACCAACAACCACAACAAGTATTAAGACGACGCCGATAATAGAAGCTTCAAACACAACTACCTTTTCCACGTCCCTTAGCAGAACCAACACAAGATACACCTCTCGACCTTTGAGCGACATGCCTACAACTATTGGTACGATAAACTCGATTTCCACTTCGACGGCGACGTCAACACGAACTGTTGCCACAATTATCACATCTCCGTTGGTAAACAATAATAATGATGGTGAGTATGTAACAATTTAGAATCGTAATTGTGGATTTGCATTGTAAGTTTTTAAGCATACCACTGACACACTTATGGTCATATTTTGGCTGTATTCGCTAGTGTGCCGCAGGCCCCATGGAAAACCTCCAAACTTGGAAATTATGGAACCGATCGGAACTTAAGCCCACGCGGTAACATTCCGAGGAGTCACAATTCGTCGACTTTAACCGCTCTCTAATGAGTCACATCATGTTGTTCAGTTTTGAGATATAAACACATTCAGCCACGATATGGGATTTCAAACGACATAACAGAACTTTATCAAGACTTAAGCATAACAGTCCATCGCCTATTTGAAACAAATTTTTGCAATATACGTGTGGATGCTATAAGACTTAAGCATAACAATTCCTCGTCTTTAAGCCAAATTAATCTTTGTCTTACTTTCCTATTCGTACGTGTTTTAATATATTATAGTTCGGTATACCCAAACATCATTACACGCGACTATCTGACAGTGTTGTTTCTTTGTCAGGGCCAACAGAAGCAGACAGTGGAGCTTCCCAAAGACGCGGACCTGGGGGAGAGGAACACCAAGACACCAACATCCCTCTGTATGTGTCCGTGGGCGCCGTGTGTCTGATTGCCCTCACCACAATCATCGTGGTTGTCATCAGGTAAGGCGCTCTCTAGTATATCTGTCTTGTGTAAAAAAAAAAAGTTTATCTTTTGTTTTATTTTTCTGTTTATTTTTATGCGTTTTGTCTATCGGTCTATGTTTATGTTACTGTCTATCGGACTGTTTATCTACCCCTCAGTCCGTCCGTTCTTTTGTCTGTCTATCTTCTGTCCATCCGTATGTATGTTTGTCTCTCTTTCTATTCGTTAAATGGGTGATCATGGGTATCTGTCTGTCCAATTGCATGTCTTATTGTCAGTCTTATTGTCAACCCCTATTCATTCCTGCCAATGCCAGTGATGGTGACACGTCTTATTTTCTTAAAGGATAACAATAGGAGAAAACTCTATTATATATGTCACGTGATCGAGGCTGGCAATTTGTGATCGAAACAATCGGTAATGGGAGGATAAAGATCTACCACTTGGATTAAGACTATCTTACCACCGAGATCAGAACTTTACGCAGAAACATTGATCCTTCTATCCGTCATCCCACATGTATAAAGAGTATAAGATTTCATTATGAATGTTTGTGGGTGTATATATATGTATATTGTACAATTTTATCGTGTGTTTTTTATAGACAAACTCGCAACAGTCCCCAGAATAAGCCCAGTAATGTGTCACTTCCTGATTTCAATAGGGTAAGTATATTCTTAATGCATTGCTTAAAGTAAGACGTTCTCAGTTTAGTTGAGAAGGAAGTCAAAGACGCACATATTTGTTCCAAAATTGTGCATTTTCTGACTGGCATATTACCATTTCGTTACACGACTTTGGTGTATGCAATATTTGAACATATTTAGCAATAATACACCATCATACACAAGTTACCAATAAAAGACGTGTAATGTGGGACATTTATGCTTTATGTATTCAGATAGTGCATATTCGTAAGCCGTACAACGAAATGGTTGCATGCCAGTCAACGAAATCACGAACACCCTGAAATAGTGATGCGTGACAGTCCCTATTTTCGTGGTTTTCGTTGATTTTTTTTTATTCTAAAGAAGTCATTACATAATGTGCTCTTTATAATATTATATTATTTAATATTTTTATTATATTCTTCCACAGTTGAAGTCAAGCAACATCATTCTTTCTCATTTTTAATTTTCAATAATACAATCAAATTGCATGATAATGCATAGAAATACTGAATAATGTAGTTTACATCTGTTATTAATGAATTATACGTATTTTGTTCAATCGTAGAAATCGTATTTCAATGTTCTGATTTTTATTCTATATTGTCAACATAAAGGTTGATAATTTTGAACATAAGATGTGTAAAGAAGGCCGACGCTTTCCAACAGTCACCCATCCATAGACCAGCCACAGTAACCGTTGCTTCACAGCGCAACTTTGTAAGCCGCTTCAATCGAGTCGCTGGTTTGAAGTGCTTACATTTCTAACTCTGCGATCGTTTCAAATGATTTGTCCATAATGTGATATACACCACCCTCCCAAAATTGATCATCATGTTAAACTATGAATCATTATTTAAAACGCTGTATAAAGATATCAGTCTTAATTAGTGCCAAAGTGCAACATCTAGAAAACTGACATTCTTTAATACTGTGCTCATAATTTAACTTCTTCAGATAGAAGGCATGTCAATATTCTCCACTGACCAAGGCACCATATACGGCACAGTGATTGATGGCCGAATCCGCGCCGCCTCTATGCACAGTCTTAGTCAATACCGTCACATCAGTGACTATCATCGGCCATTCGGAAGTCAACCGGACACGCGCAGCTGCCATGGTCACCACGGTTATCAGGGTCACGCAGGCAGTTGCTGTGGAGATTATCGTTATTTGAGCTGCAATCAATGTCATGTAACATCCAACCAGAGCTGCGCGACTTCCGGTCATTTTTCGATACACTCGAAGCCTCATTTAAACTGCGGCCATCATCAAAACTCTCTTCTTGGAACATCGCAAGACCAGCAGACATGTCAGCATCGCTGTAACACTGATCCCAGGTTGCAACAAACGCATGATGAATCTATGGACAATATATACAGCCTGCCGGAGAAAGATACAAAGTCACAGGACTCGTATGATGAAGATGACGATGGAAAACAGACAAACCGGAAGACTGCTACTTTTCCAACCGATTGGCGGAATAATATGAGTTTAAGAGGCAAACCGTCCAGTTTGCATACGGGTAATACGGCCACTGGAAGGCCGGTTGAAGGGGAGAAAATGGAAACATTTCAGCTCTAATGTTGTATAGAATCTTCTCGAAATCCTGCCACATTCAATTAAACACAAATTTAGGTTTCGAACCCTATACCTCAAGAAAATGTCGTATACACAGAAGTGTTATTATTTTTGTATAAATGTTGTTGTTTTTTTGTTTCATGTTTACCGTAAACGTACTATGCATGCAAGGAACTCTATTACCCGCGGGGGCGGAGTTTTATATTATTATCATTATTATTATTATTATTATTATTATTATTATTATTATTATTATTATTATTATTATTATTATTATCAGTGATTCTTCCCTTATGATCTTATGTGATAAACCACATCATTAAATAAACTGTTTCATTACGAGCCTTCGTGTTTTGTTTTGTTTTCAAAAAACACATTTTTCAGGAAGTCTAACTTTTTGACTGGATTTATGGAAAAACCAGAACCGCTTTAATAAATTCAGACGCCAATCTGATTGGTCTAAACTTTTTTTGACCAATCATCAACATGGAAATGCTTCCAAAGTTCCATTGCTCACTTTCGAATCAAAGTGAGGTTAAGAATATTAAACGGACTGTAAACATTAGGTTTCTTATAGTTTGAGTGTGTTTAAATCTAAATCTGCATGACAGCATGTTTGATCTAACAGTATGCCTGCGCTTCTTTCTTGGTGTATATGTTTGTTACGTTTTATTGCTGTCTTATGTCCTACTAAAAGCAGTGTTGATGTTATATTAATTTTCTCCATTATGAGTAAATATATTCATATAAGTTTTATAAGAAATCGAAGAAATGCTTGTCTGCTAGTTTACATCTTCACTTGAACAAATAGAACACTAGTTATGGGACAAGTGTCACGTAATCGTCAATCAATTCGTCGTTGTCGTTTGTTTGTCTTACAGTGATAAGTTGGTTTGTTTTATATGAGACAGATAAAAATGTTATTTACATTTTCATTCACGCTAAAATGAATGATAGTGTTCGGAATGAATCGGATAGTTTTTACATTCATTGGTTATTATCTAAAGACTGTCGTTAGTTCATTCGGTATCCACAATACTTTGAATAAATTTAACTTGATTCTTCCAATGAGCAAAGTGTAAAAAAACCACGTCGCCTTTTCTTTAAAAAACATTATGGTCGCCTGTGGTAGAACGTAAATGGTCGCCTGTCGGCCACTCCGTATTCCCCTCACCTCCCTCGCCCCACAAACACGCAGCGCCACTGGGTGAATTCGTATCTCGGTCGGGGCGGAAGTTTCATAAGAAGGGGTCTTCCATCTAACCTGCTGTGCGCCGGTGATCTACCCACAAGTTGTTGTTTTCTCTGTATCAGTGCGATTTAACAAAGCAAAACAAACAAACAAAACACACTAATTGAGATACGTGGAAACAGTTTTAATAATGCTTGTTGCTCGGCATTTGCTTTCAATCCATCATGTGTCGATGTTCTGTTAAATGGGGGATTAAAAGTAAATCATTAACGACTAGCACTTGCTTGTATAATATTTAATACTTTAGAAATACAAACCCCATAACAATAAAGTGTGCAATAAATGCTGAATATTATACATTGTCGTAAACTGAACGCTTAATACACACACACACGCACGCACGCATGCACACACAGACAAACACAGACACACGCAATATATATAAACATGTATATAATATATTCGCGTTTCTGCTGTCGCGCCTACGTTGTGCACCCACGTGACAGCCGCGTGAAATCCACCTGCGGTTCTTGACAACAGCCTGACCACTTTTTATTTCCGGGATTCCGCCATATGTTAACCTTAATTATGAATTCTTTAACACATGTCCTCGCTTGTAATGCACAATTTATTAATTATTACTTTTGTAAGAATTAATGAGTAATGAAAATGCTTATAAATGCTTTACCTAGTCTTATCATACCGTCGTTCTACAGTATAAATGATGCCTTAGTATGTATAATGTTGTTTCTCTGTTCGTTTTTTTCCTGTTGCTATCATGGCTTAGTTCCAGATGGCGGCACCAAAAGTTAGAACCATTACATAATCCTCAGCTCACTTCTCTGGCTTGTAGTTTGACCTAGCGCCTGCTTTTCCTTCCTGTTAAAATACAAAATATTTGGCATTTACCCGAAATAAATAAAAATCTGCCAAATTAATGTAACATTAAATTATTTTATTTACTGTTAAACACTGTACTGCGATACACACGACGGTGACTAGCTATAAAATGTGTGAGAAGAACCATCCCCAAAAAACAGGTCCGAGGGAATAACATTTCGCATGAAAGCGTTTGTTACTTTTAACGTTAGGCGAATTACTTCATTTTGTACAAGGCTAATTGTATAAAATACACTGCAGTGACTCCTTCACTCCGTCGCTAACCTGTTCTCTTCCTCCGCATGCGCCATCTTCTGCTTTCGGTCATGTTCGGCTATCACGTTGGCTGCCACTTTTGCTCTGGCCTCTTCTAGAATGCTGACAGCCTCTGTCGTTAGAATCTTGGTCGCCAGATCGAACCCCACGGCCTGTGCCACCTCACACAGCGCAGCAGGAATGGTTCCCTGGGCAACGGATATGTACTTGCCCGTGCCGGGGACCTGTAATGTCATGGAAACCATTTGGTGCAAAACAGGGAACAGTAGTCAAATGAAAATTGTCTCCACTGTCAGATAAGCGCCATGGTACTCAAAGTAATAAGTAGGTTCACTTAGTTGGAATTCTTTATCGTTGGTTTCTGTCAAGGTGTTGTCAACTTAAAAAGTGAAATTAATTTCTTTTGTATAAATATGTCTGCTAAAACCATTAAATTATTTAATAATATATGCAATATAATCCAGAATTTGGATCTCAGTGTTGAAGACTGTTAATCTGGTTAACAAAATGTCAACATACACTAGAATAGAGTGCGCCCATTAAAACCGAATATTCCAAATAAAAGGACCTGCTTGTGCTTGAAATTAGGTAGTACTGAAGGGAGACTACTCACAAATGTCGGTCGTTTTCCAGTTTTAAAGTATTCTTTTAATAATAAAAAATACTATTGCTTACTGCTTAAACCGATCTGGTAGCGCAGTGGGTAGAGCGTCTGATATTGGTAAATGGGGAACCGAGCTTTCGTTCACGTGGTTAAATTGGTAACATCGATTAATCGATTCTCAAAGCATCTTTAAAGCAGAACGAATTAAGTTTAGCACGTTCGGAGTGTTTTCATAGATTATTATCCCACCTGCAACCTCCCTGTTTCCGGAAATGACTTAGTCTCGGAGTCTATGACGCACCTCTGGCCGTCAATGCTAAAGACTCCGCCCTTGAGAGTTATCTGCAATGTAGAAAAATCTGCTTAAAGTAGTAAAATGATAAAGCTAGGGATTCTTCAATTGAATATGAACGTGAATGTAGGTAATTATAAAGTGTTAGAAAGTGTGCAACATGTATTTACGCTTTGTATTCTCAATGTTCATGTTATATATAAGTCATTTCAGTTTACCTTCAATAGTTATTAGACCTCAGATATAGCAAAATACGTTTCTATTTTTCTTACACTGATAGGAACTTGTTCATGGGTATGTCAAGGATGAAGCGTAAGGATGTAAATGCAGATAGCCATCTTAACGAAAAAAGCATCTTCAATCAAAATAGAAAAAAACGAAACAATAATAAAACGCACTAGAACTAAATTTACCTGTGTGTCCGATAGAGTGGTGTACACCGACACCGGCAAACTGCATCCCCCAGACTTGAAAGGACAATGATGATTATAGATAAAACATTTATTAGTGAAAACATAATTGTTGCAAGCAGTCATTCCAATCATAATGAACACCGCATAACGTTTACAACAATCTGATTTAAATAATATCCTGAAGACTGATCCGCTATCAGGATCTGATGACGAGTTAATACCACCTTCTCAACCAATCAGATTGTCGCCTAAAAAATCGAAAAGTAAATGACTATCCGAAGCATTCACAAAGTATCACATATACAAGGAAATGTAAACATGGACACTTCGCGCAAGACTTATGTCACTGAAGGCAGGTATCCGCTTTCTTCCAACACCAGTACCATCATCGTCGGTTATCCCCCGTTACATTACTCCGCTATGCTGCGTTATGTACCCGTGGGACAATTGGCTAAGAAAATCTCGTAGTCATGAATAATTAATGAGGCAGTTTCATTGGTGCCATAAGGAAACCACCACGGACAACTAGCCAATGAAATTACGTTTTATGACTAAGGTTCGGTTTACCGTTCAAAATGGCGACCTCCATGAGTAAACATGTGCGTTGGTTTCTATTTTTAGTAATAAAATCCCAGTATGACGTCATTGAGATTGAAGAGTATTTTATTGTAACATGCGATTTCATTGGAAGAAGATTGGTCTCCCCTGCCTCATGCATATTCATGAAAACGAGATTTTGCTAGTCAAATTTCCCACGGTATGTATGGAGTGTAACGGAAGAAAATACTGTGGTTGCCGACGATGCAGTACCATCTTCAGGTCAAAAGTCAACTAACGAGCGAATTCCTAATTGTGTCAAACACTTGTCTACTGCATCATCGATAGCGGCCATTTTGCGACTCTTACCCAAAGCGTTACGCATTACGCTCTCTGATTGGCCGTTATAAAAATAGGAATCGGGAAAACCATTCTTGTTATAGACGGTATTTGCATGCCGTCATCAGATCTTACATTTTGTAAGATCTGACTTTAGTGAGATTGCGTTTACGATTTAATACACAGGCATTAATGCTTAGTACGATTTCAATGTAGAAAAATAAAAAATAAATGTTTTGCTTTTATTGCATTTGAAACGCATTTACATTGACACCAATTTAGGATGCACAAAAAATATCTCCTCTTTGGTCACGTGCTTATGAATCTAGCTGTAGTTACCATAGCAGCGCGGTGTAACCGGTATGACGACGCCAGAGGTCACGAGCCTTTTAAATCACTGAAACCTCTGTCAACAGGAAAGGGACAAAAGGTTTTGACAAACAAGATTATAACATTTTGATTTTTTAATGTTTTCAGCAATACAGTTGATTTAGACAATATAATCTGGGAATTATTTAAATAAAATGTTATAATTAAATTACATTATAATCGTTTTTAACATTTTTACATTGACAACGTTTTTTGTGGACAAAAGCATGAACTGCTCTATGGTCACGTGATTTTCGTGATGGCAGTGGTTACAGTAGCACAGCGCAACGTAACTAGTGTGCAGACTCCGGTATGAGGAGTTATCAAATATGCATCAACAGCCACTTTACAACTTTAACGCGTCCAGACAGGTTACAAATCGGAAGATTAAACTATTAAACTGTACACTATAAGAAAACGATCGAACACACTTAAGAATTCATCCAAGTACTACACTTAATATATTTTCAGTCTTCTAAACAAAATGGTGCTAGATCAGTGCATGTAGCTATGTATATGTTCTGAAAGGGAGATAATAACATTAACACCGTCGCAGTAGCAATGAGACGTGACGGGTACACGCGTGAATGCTGACAACTAAACATTAATTATAAAATTGAGAAATTAGTATTTGCAACAACCATTCCCAGTATAAAGAAGGCTGCAGAACTATGGCAGATTCACCTAGCAGGGGCCAGATCCTTGATACACAAACGTGTCCACACCAAAAGGAGATGCATCAGCTATGTTGAAAATCCATCTTTGGAGACATAGATGCGTAAGCATAGTGATCATGGAAGTCCACTCAGTGACACACGAGAAGACGGCTAATTATAATCTATTTTGTTTGTCTATACAGTAAGTACTGTATGCAAAAAATGTGTTATAACAGGAGGGGGGGGGGGGTCACAAGAGGATATACTCAGATAACACTTTTCTCGTCCAAATTTAGTCCCTTTAGGATATATATTTTAAAACTTATATACAAACATGTGACGTACCAGTGTGAATATGAATGCCCTTTCAGCAATGCACGACAGGGCGGAGTCTCTGTCATGAACTAGGGCCAGTAGCTCCACCATCTCGGGGTCATCCTCTCGGCAAGCCACGCCCATCGCCCCCTGACTCACGGCGTACATACAAACTGACTCTGACAGTACCTGGAATAATATGTTGACAAGAACAGTCACTGATCAAAGGCGACGCAGAAAGTGGAACTGATATACAGGTTAAGGCAACATGGGAACAAGTTAGAAGCACTTAATTTGAAAATGTTTTTTTATAGTTATAAGTAACTATAAATCACTAAAACATGTATAAAGTATCATTCTGAGACCACAGAATGGTACAAAACAAAAACAAAATATATAGAAAAAGCTTACATCATTTAATAGGCTTTACAAGATGTGAAATATAAAGAAGACAAAAATGGAAAAATACGTAAAGATAACTATAAAACTAAAGTGTACAAGCAGAAAGTGCACGTGTGCAGCAGACTTACATTACACAAATCAATATTGTTTATAATTAAAAATTCTTTTTGCATGGAAGCATTTTTGTATCTGGGTTATGTTTGTTTGTTTATTGTGTTTATCGTCCCACCAACAGTATTTCAGTTATCTGGAGACGGTGTCCACTTGAAGCAGATAAAGTGCTGCCTTCACTGTGTATAGCATGCCGTGAACACCTGGCATGATACCACACCCAGTCACATTATTCTGACACCGGGCCAACCAGTCGTGGAACTACCCTTATATTTGCTTGAGCGTTAGCAAGGGAGCTATACCACTACCATTTTTTAACGACTTTGGTATGTCACGGTCCGGGATCGAACCCGGGGCCTCCCGTACCTGGAGCCGACGCTCTACCGATTGCGCTACCAGGTCCGGTCTGGGTTATGTACACAAAGAACAAAGTTTAGTGTTTTCTGAAGTATCCCACTTCAGTCATTTTAAAGTGGAATAGACGGAGACAAAAACTGATAGAAACAGTAAACAGAACGTCCTACCATGTCATTGGTCCCGATGGAAACAATGTTGTTATAAACCAAGGTTATTACTTAATTTAGTTGTTAATGTGCTTAATAATTATATATAGATCTGACCGGTCTGAGTTGAGAAAGTGATGATCTTGCAACAATCGACCTGAAAATCGATATATTATTAAAATTACATACGCTTAAACTCAGATTTGATTCCAGTGTTCTCTTTGGTTAGATTTGAGGAGAAAAATAAATCTGATCATTCAAAGGTTTAGCCAAATATATACACTCTGATAAGAACTTCTTTCAATGAGTTGTATGGATCAAACAATTATGTGTATTTGTGATGTATATTTTCAAGCAATATATATGATATAGCAATGTTTTTTCATAACTCCTAAGCGTAACATGCTCAGTATTTTACACAGTAGTAGAACAAAACCACATTTCCGGCTGTGACTTTGTATCTCGACTACCTTTTTGTATTGGCATAGATCCTAACTAGAACGTGTTCATGTGCGTTATAAAAGACTAAAAGTATATATTACTAAGGCCAGGCTTTTGGTTTTCAACAAAAAGAAAAAGCCAATGGGCGCTACCTGGGCGACCCTGCCCTGCCAACCCATCCTTTCAAGCCCTGCCTCTGCCAGTATGATGGCGTCATACTTGTCATCTTCATCCAACTTCTTCAAACGAGTGTTCAGATTCCCGCGCTAAGATCAAAGGTCAAGGTCAATGATCGACGTGTTCAGTAAAACTGACTTGTACTTTTCAAATGAATTTCTAGAATCAGTTTATATGCAGTCAAGCAAAAGCGATTTAAAGTTAAATCCACTATTTCATTTTCCTAACAGATAAAGTATAATAATAGTTTTACAAATAAGTAAATAACTGTTGAACTTTAACTGTTAAAGTACTTTAATACAACAAAACTGTAAGGTAACAGTTATATATTTTGAAACTTAAGAACTGCTAGTGTAAAGGCATATATATGAGCTTGAAATCGCTGGTAAATTTTCATGGCCATCGAATGAGAATAGTGGCTATGATACATTACGTTTTATGTAAAAGAAAAAAGACTTAAAGGTGACAGTTTGGACCATTTTCCCCTTCAAATAACTAAATTTGTCATTGTCACCTGAAAAGAAGCTTTTCATTGATGCTCTAGACCTGTGTAAATAAACAAATATAAATCTCCATAGATTTTTTAAACTAAGTAATTCACGTGACCACTTACTTGTAGGATCACATTATATTGTCATGCGAGTTGTCCGCTCTGACGTCGATATCTGGTGGAAAGAATGAACATTTATAGTATTGCTTCTTAATTGTTACTGTCTAACAATATCGTAAGTGTTTAATATCCTTTTTAGGGATACTAATACATGTTTTTATGCAGAAATAATGCCCAAAAGATCCCCTAAACCAGTAGTTAAATACTATTACATGTATTTTATATAGGCAATATATCCGATACCACCTTTTAACGCTGTGCCTAGCACTTTTATTTTAGTATAAACTATCTCAACGACATGAGATATCAATGAGCATAAAACAACAGTGACTAAGGATGTTGGAGAGGACAATATGATACGTGCACTGTAATGAATTAATGGCTACTTGCAAGGATACAAGACTCTCGAACTTTAAGTCAGGGAACTTTCTCTGCAACTGGGCACACCGCCGTAAAGAGCACGTGCCAATCACACTGTAAACAAAAAGGCAGTTTATTTCTTATTTTAATCAGTTAAAATACAAACAATAAAACAAAATGCCTTTAAACAAACTTCAGCAAGCAATAACAATATTTGACAAACTTTCTAAACTTGTGGTTGAAGTTATAAAGTTAACAAGCATTTAATAGGTAAGATTTGCGGTAAAATCGTATTGGACTTGCGCAAACCCCATTCTTGATGACAGTTTCGATTCTAACCCGAAGTAACCTACCATCAGCAATTCTACATTATAATGATCATTTTAAGTGTTTTGGTCCCTTGAAAAGGTAGCAATGACCAAGAAGCCCTAAACTGTTAAACGGTCAGAGCATACAATAAAATAGTAGCATTGTTAATTAAACGTCACCTTTGTTTGTCGAGATCTTCCAGACGTTTGCCGAAGTTCCGGGGATGCATGACCACGGCATCGTGCACGCTGTCTCTCCTGCAAAAGGAACGTATGATTTCCACTTGTTGTCGTTATTATTATTATTATTATTATTATTATTATTATTATTATTATTATTATTATTATTATTATTATTATTATTTCCATTATTATTTCCATTATTATTGTTATCATCATCGTCATCATCTAAAACATTATCCTTATCATCATTATTGTTATTATTATAGCGTTGTTGTTGGTGGAGGTGGTGGCATAATTTTGTTTGTGGTTGTTGTTGCTGTTGTTCTTGTAATAAGCCAAATTGCATGCGTACGTTGTTCCCAAAATATGTTCATTCTAGTAGTATATACACAACTGTTACTGTAAGTTTATCCCACATGTTCCCGACTTACTTGTAAACAGCCGCAATGAGAATGTTTTCTGGAATTCGTGTCGGCACATCCTTTAGTGAATGGACCACGAAGTCAACTTCCCCTGCCAGTAGTGCCTGATCAAGAAACGTCGTGAATAGGTCCTTGGTGCCGATCTGTGACGGAAGTACACGGAATAATGCGATGTTAAACTGAACTATTTATTGGCAATTAAAATCCGGGTGATGTATGTAGGACAATATTTGAGTTGTTATGCCAACACTAATTTTGAACATAGAGCCACATGAACAGCATCGTCATTTAAACAGCGCGGCCAACACAGCAGAAAGTGCATTAATCGTTAGGCTATTCTATGTCAGTAACGGATTAAACCTTTAACGCCTAAATTGCTTGAAACACCTTATCACAATTATAGATGAGAATTTAAAAAAAAAGATAATTTTAATAATAGTCTCATTTGGTTACAGTTGTGTCTGTTATTTTCATTCGCCGGAAAGCTCAATGGAAGTCTCCTAGCTTGTTATCCAAACAAAACCTCTGGACATTGTTCAATGTATTTATAGGACGCACGAATGGAAAATCCAGTCAATCGGCGTAATTTAAAAAAATACACAAAGAAACCCCGTATTAGTATGAATATAAAGGTAATCGAAAAATAGCTGAACAACAGCGATTAAGATAAACACGACTGACAACTGAAACCTCAGATAGACATCACCAATGATTCGGGCATGCCCCGGAAGAAATGTCATTTTTAGAAAGCATCCCTAGTGTTTGCCAGTGGCTCTGAGAAACCTCCCCGTATTGATTTCCGGAAAGGTAAATACATCGATGCATCGATGGAATAGTTGCGCAGTTTTCCTACGGCCTCCCGATGGCTTCACGTGGCCTCCGAAATTTCCTTGAGACAACAGGGAACATGTTTCTGACGCTCCCCGATGCTCATTAACATCCCAGAAGCAAATACCTAGCGAGACTGGGCCGTAAATGATAGTGGTATTTAAAGAAGCGTCTGGTATCAGCAAGCATACAATTGACTTTAATGTACAGGAAGGTCGAATATGATGCAGTAATGGATACGTAGATTCATATTTTAGTAAATCAGAAAGTGTTTGCCTTGATCTATAAGGACTTGAAATAAATTATGAACTGTCTTAGCAAGACAGAAACTCTAGAGGCAGACTTAAGATAGATTTGCCACTTACTTTAGACAGGGCAATGTCTGCTATATTGTCCCCTGGTGTAGACATCGGCACTGCGGACAAGACAAAATCATCCAAGTTAAAACAAAAACAACACAGCCACATATGTTTAATTAGTATTATCATTATCTGTACAAATATATTAAGTGGCCATTACATCGTCTTTGTCGTCGTCATAATCAACACCCTCCTCCTCCTCCTCCTTATCATCATCATCGCCATCATCATCGTCTTCGTCTTCGTCATAATCGTCATTATCATCATCATCATCATCATCATCATCATCATCATCATCATCATCATCATTATCACGTATTTATTTGCTTTAATTACAAACCACTTTGCAAGACGTGCACACATGTAGATGGTTCTAAAAACAAATAAACCAGGTACCTATTTTCGACGGTTAACGAGCCTACTTATGCCCAACTTGGACCTCCAAACTCACCGATCTCAAATTCCAAATCTGGTCTCTTGCTTTTTAGACTGTCAATGACCGTATTTGTTTGAATCAATGCAAGCTGAAAAATGGGGGGAAAATCTTTTACTGTAGTGTTGCAGTAAAGTTTTAAGCAAATTAAGTTCGTTAATATAAATCGCGGTCTTGCACTATTGTTGTACAATGGTGTGCCAAGTAATGATTCTAGTATCTATAGTATTTTATTGATACAAATGTCAGCCTGAACCTTTAAAAAAGGGTGGAATCTATATATGGGGCGGGAGGGGAGGGGGGCGCCCCTGGTCGAGCAGATTGATTTGAGTCGCCAACTCGTCAGCTCCTTACCGCTGGGTTTCGAGTCACAGTCGGGGTGAAAAAAAAATCATGTTGTGAGTTTTTTAAGCGTCCTCAATCCATTATAACTGTCGCCAATATGTGAATTGGTCGCTTTTTGTCGTAGAACATGATTTAAAGGACTAAATGATCTGCACTTGGTATTGATTACTGTGCCACAATCGAGCCAATCAGTGAACTGTCTAAAGTATACACATGGTATCCTACATTCTGGAGATATGCCAGGTTGTGGCTAAAAAATAAAAAAAAAACGTTGAGCTTCTTTTTAATCTCTCAACTTATAGACACCAACATTGTATGAACGTGTACAATGTAAACATTTTATTCTCTTATTTACTGGTTCAACAAGTCTTTGCTTTTCCGAAAATAAACAAATAAAAAATTTAAAAATTGACCAACTGTGACCAAGTCGCTTAAATAGAAAGAGTAATATAGCTATTTATAAACTGGCTTTACGCCATTTCAGCAACACACATGACATATGAAGATGATTTACAAATATTTATTTCGTTTTGAACTTTAAATAACTTTCCACTTTTCATTGTCAAGTGTGCTGTTAAACCTGTTATTCTGGTTTGTCGGGACTGTTTAAAGTAATGATATCTTCAAATGCTGTATTGCCTCAAATTCACCCTGCCCATCAATATGTTAATTCTATATAGGTAACAATATAAACGGGACATAAATTTTAATGTTTAGCTAACAAACAAAAACAGATACGGGTAAAACCAGTTTACATCCATTTCACATGTTTATTTTTGAACTTTAAAAAAATGAAAGCGTAAAACTGAACATGGGATGAGTTGTTTGAAATGGGGGAACATTTTTAACGTTCTATTATATACATTGTAATATATTCTTCATATATTGTTATAATTTATACCAAGTTAGAGTCGCCAACTTGTAACTCCTTAGCCACTCACCGCGTGGGTTCGAGTCCCGGTCGGGACAAGAACTTTTATGTGTGTAGGTTTTTCAGCTAACTTGCAATGAGCCGGTGGTTCTACCCAGACTTAAGTCTGGCATCTCCCTCTACCAATAATGAACTGTACGACGCAAATACGATCATAATTGTGTCGGTGCAATGTAGCAAAACAAAGCAACAACAACAACAAACACAAACAACAACAAAGCAACACATAAAACAGATTTACAAAAAAAATGAAAATTTCCTCAAAACAGATAAAAGTTCAAATATACTACTTTCGTTTTCGGTTGCTCTAGCACATGAACTACAATACAGTCCTACTAGAATAAAAAATTACTTTATTTATCTTATACATCATACATGTACGTGTTTGGACATGATACTTGTACACGTATTCCTATATGGTTTAAATTGATCATTATCGCTGACCTTCAAGAAATGTTGAGCTAGAAGAAAAATACATATTAGTAAGACCCGGCTCCAGAAAATTAAAAAAAATATATTTTGAAATAAATATACAATAGCAAAATTAAACAAGTTAAAAGACATTTTATGGGATAAGATTTTCCATCAGCCCATTGATTGAAGTACAGTAACTAGATTTGAAAATTTAAACAGTTATATTTTTTTCAAAGAACATTTTGAAAGCAATTGCTGCTATCATATTGTTTGTATTTTTTCGAAATAAATTTACAATTACAAAATAGTATGTATAATCACATATAAATGACGTTAAAGCAACTTGGTCATAGTTGGTAAAACTTGCATTTTGTAAATATTTGCTGAATTAATTAAAATTAATGAATTGTCAGTATAAAAATTAAGCGGACTGTCACTAGTGTTAGCCATTGTGTTGTTTATCTGTAAAGTGAAAGTTTTGTGACCTTTTGACGCGTCATTGAGCCGCGGTAAAAATAGCCTCGGAGATTTAGGTATTTTGTAAACAATAGAAAAACGTGGTTTTAACCAAAGAAGGATGTAACTTTGTGCTTTATAGTTAGGCGTTATATCAGAAGTAATGAATACATGCGTCCGCTACTATTTTCTCGTATTTAATTATCCACTGAACTCAAATTCGATAATCGGTCTTTAAACTAAAATAAATAGTGGTTTAAAATATTTCCTCTAATCACTAGTTTATAAATGATGCTGTCTTTCGAATAACTACGTGTTGTTAACTGTGAGAATCAAAATTGTTGTGTTGCTTGAAGTTCATTTATTTCAATTTCTAGCATATATAGCTTAGCAACTAAGCATGCCGAAAAATAGGTCTTCAGTTCACACTAGTTAAGAACAAGAAATAGCACGGATGTATGACATCCAAGTCGCCGCAGAGAGCATGCGCTTGAAACAGAAAGATGACTGTCCTGAAAAATAAAAACTTTTTAAACTGTCAATTAATTACATTAATTGTGTGAGAGTAACAAACCGTAACTCTAGTGGAAACTTGACTATCTGCTACTTTATTTTCTTCTTTGTTTGCTACATCTGTTATTGCAAGCTGCATCGTTAACATCGGCATACTCGGTTTCTTTTATTAAACAAGACCTCGCCAAACAGCAGCTAATTCGTATCAATTCATGTGACTTTTTAATAATTGCAAGCAGCACTTTATTGTTGCAAGCTACACTGTTAAAAGCGAAACAGCTGCGATTTCATGTGTTCGCCTGCTACACTATTGTCCCCATAAAATGCATTCCATTAAGAGACACCGCTCTCCAGAGCGGCGCCAACAATACGTTGATGGGCAATATCGTAACGCATTAATTCAAATACATGTGAAATGCAGATTGTGTGGTTCTATGTACCTACGCAAAAATGTAACCAAGACAATTTTAACAACACACTGACATAAGCCATCATCAGATTAGCACACTGGCAGACGTCCTTGATACTTGTATATTGCTGATTTTTATATTGTTTCTGATTGTGTATTTAAAAGAAAATCAGAAACAGAGTGATGAACCCCGGCTTACTCTTCATTCTTATATTCTTTCAATAATAGTTTTACGAAAAGTAGGTAAGTTGTGTAAGTGGCACCAAATACGTTATACAGCCATGCAATAAGACACAGCATATTTAAGCAGTTTCCGTTAATATGTATACATCTCAATAAAACCGTTATTTTTCTGTGTCAAAAATCCTTAAATTCGTGCGATATCGTTCTAAGTCGACATTTATTTTATTTTATTTCAACTTTTCTGCACGTGTTCCTTCGAAAATAAGAATGCGGTTAAAATCGCTCTTTATATTTTCTTCTTGATTTTCAGACAAAACTGTATGGACTGGAGGGATATTTATGTGGGGATGGGGAGGTTTTCCAGCTAACCTGCTGTGCGCCGGTGTTTCTAGCCATACTTATATATCCAGGCGTAAGTCTGGGGTCTTCCTCCATCAAAAATTAGCTGGACGTTGGCAATATGACCATAATTGTGTCGGTGCGATGTAATAAAAAATAAAACAAAAAACAAACTCCTGCTTTGAAGTTATGAGTTAAGTAACATATGTTAATATTGACTTTACTGTTGTTTCCAATACACCGCCACAATTAGGGCAATTGTGATCATGTGAAATAAATATTAAATATGAGCATACCTTAGCGATCCTGTAGAACCAGCGACGAACAGCAAGTCAGATGGAAAACTTTCGTACATGAAAGGCTATCCGGTGAGGGAATTGTCAGTCGACGACACTAACAGCGTGGCATAAAGGCTTGCTCTCAGAATATACCGATATAGCTACCTGTACCATCACCAACAGCAATATTTAAAGCAGATTTTTAAATCGACACTAAAATAAGAACAAGAATAAACCTACCTGGCTTTTTCGACTTCCAACTTTTATACGCCTTCGTACGGAATCTGCCATGTTGTAATGCTGCAGTATTATTTAATCAATCTCCTCAATCAATCTAGACTTGTCTGGATAGGGTACAATTGCCAAGACACGTTTGATTTTCTCAACACTTGCCTTTTAACTTAAGATGTCTGCTGAACCGCAAACTTATATGCGAGAGTACGTCTAACCAGAATTGTTTCATGTGACACGGTCGGTTGACGGGTTTCCCAAGCCCGATGAGCAAGTTAAAAAACAAGCTGTACTGACAAAGTTTATTTATTGGGGCTGATATATATATATATATATATATATATATATATATATATATATATATATATATATATATATATATATATATATATATATATATATATATATATAAAGAGATAGAGAATGAGAGAGAGAGAGAGAAATAAATAAATATAGATATATATAGATATACATATATATAGATATAGATATATCAAAAGGCATTCTGAGAACGCAACCAAATTTTGCTACAACATCATTTTAGTACGCATTCATCCGCACAAAAAGTAGTTCTAACTTTGTACTTTTGTCTTTCCTAAGAATCTTGATCACTGACGATGATGTGCGATTGTTGGTGATAGACGGTTCTCATCGATAAAGGGAGAGATATTAAGGCAGTTAAATTTTCATACGGCAATTATACGTACATACATGTTTATTCTTTTGGCTTATTAAACATATGATCGTATTGCGACTTTGAAAGATAATATGGGACGCCTATGTTCAAATTATAGTCGCTGTAGGCAATCGGAACTCCTCGGGTAATTCCGTCCTCGGGACAATCATCACTCGGATGTATCTGGTGCAGTAATACTTAATGAAATCACGATCGTTTTGTTCGCCGGAAGTCGGAAGAAGAATATGCCTAAGTAGTTCGCACAAAACATAAACTCTGCCATCGTTTGACAGCTGCGTGTCTGCTGCACTGGGTAAATTAAAATCGGGCGATTTAAATTTGAAGCCGCCACAAATTGAAGTTTTACTGGCATCGTACTGTAGTGAGCTGTCACCCGAGCTGCCATCTTTGTTTTGGGGTCTGTCTCAAAAGAAGTCCCATTTAGATAAATGGCCGAGGTGATCCGACTACTTACATACATTCGAGACATGATTCGTGAATTATCCGAGGTGTTCCGATTGTCGCTGTAGGCTGATAAAAACCACTCAGCTGTTTCAACACTGTGATTCGAGTCCAATTGGTGGCTAAATCCTTCATGTGGGGTCTTTAAGCGATTTGTTGAATATTCTACATAAATCGTAACAGTATTGTCTGGCACTATTTAAAATAAAATAAAACAAACTCGTTTTCAAAAGCTGCATCTATGAAATCAATAAATGTATCTAACAGGAGCAGCTCCAGCTTCCCATCGATGTCTTGACCTAGTATAAAAAATGAAGCACGTGTTATTGGCACGAATGTCAATATTATAACTAATCTATCACAAAGTGGCTGTCATATAAAGATAACCTTTTAGTATTGACTACCTTAAACAGGTAAGTTTTAAAAGTATAACTCTAGATTGCTTTCTTTCAAAATACATGCATCTGTTAAAGTACAGACAATGTCACACTTTTGATTTTCGTATTGTTGTTGTAGACGTTTTATTGCATAAATAGAATGTTGTACAACCTTGAAGGTGATATAACTCAATTCATCTTACATTCGCTAAAATTACATTCCATACAGTACACAGTGCGTTTATTTTGCCATTTAACTTAAAACCTATTAAAACTACAAATGCACTTTTATGATTAATGTTCCACGTACATATAATTTATTGTCAATTTTCACTGAAGGAACTCCAGATATATTAAAGTCAGAAAAAATCAGAATGTTCAAGTGACTGTAAAAGGAATGTGTCTTCAAAGCAAAATATTTTTTGTGTTTGTTGTGGTTGGGGAAATGGTTAGTTAAAGCCACGGTAAAACTGGAAGGCACATTATGTTATCTTATCCGTAACAGTTTAATATGGTATGATGTTAAAGTGTGTTATCTGACAGTTTGGATCCATTCATTTACATTTATGCAACCAAAAAAAAATTATTGTTACCTGAAAAGATCCATCGGCATCTTGTTGGTTGGTACCCTACATCCACGTGAAACGGAAAGTATAACGCACCTCTTGTCATTACCAAAATGTATATTTCCTATCCGAGCAACGGTACACAGTTAGTAATCTACATGTAAGAAACCTCGTGACCCTGCTTTTAAGATTACGTTACATGATCATCGGTAATCAGCTCTGACATCAATATCTATTTTTGTTGAAATTCTCCTCGTGTTTATTAATAGTTTTAGAAATAATGGACATTTAATGAGATATATTTCACTATTTGTACTGTCTTACAAATTAGTTAATGTTCTAAACAGCCTTCACTTAAACTAAAGCAGAAATCTATTTAGCTAGTATGCAAACATTTCCGAGAACGTGGTTTCATGTGTTAGATAAAGACAAAATGTCGGATACCACCTTTAAAAGAGAATGCTTAAAATACTAAAGCCTTTAATATGAAATATAATTAGGAAATAAGGAAAAGGCAATAAAGAAACAAAAACAATAAATAAAATATTAGACTTTGCAGGATTCGAATACTGTACGTTTTGTATGGCAGGCCATTACTTTACAGACTACACCACTGAATATTTGTATTTGCTTGTTTTGCAAGCACTATGTTTGCGTTCAAATTATTAAGTAACACATGCCATAAATTAGACATGCTTTAACAGGCGTTTATTAGATTTCCTGCATTTAAGTCGAGTTCAATGCAAGGTAAGTCGTCAATCTCATATTTTTCTTGTTTTGAACTGTTTTGTACCAAACACATTGCTGTCGCTTATTTCTGGAGTAGTTTATGTTTTACTACATGTTCACATATTAAAAAAGTTACTAGTAAACGGCGTTCTCTTGTGGGAAGGTCTTCTAGTTGAGCGGCGGTGCGCCATAGTTTTTCCCCACATGCTCAGATATGGTATTTTATTCGCCAATAATAACTGGATGCCGCAAATGCGACCTTGATTGTTTCGGTGATATGTCTGTGTAGAACCATCCGCGCACCGCAGATCGGTTACATGACAGGGGAAGTTCTAAAAGTATTTTTGTATATTTTTGTCATGTGATCAGCAGCTAATTATTGGTAGTGGAAAACACCAAACATATGTCTGGGTAAAACCATCGGCGCACCGCAGTTCAGCTGGAAAACCTCACCTGATAAAAGTTCTCGCCCCGACCGGGACTCGAACCAACTCGGAGAGATGCTGAGGAATAACAAGTGGGCGACTCTAACCGCTAGGCCTCTGGTGTACCCACTCTTATTGTACTTCTTCATCTATATAGTTTAGATTGCAACTTATGCAATAAATGCGTTGAACATAATTGAAACGTTAGTGCCACAGCACATGTCCAAATTGGGATTAAACGTAATGCCCATGGTCAGTTGGAATAAAACGTATAACAGCGCGGATGAATACAATTATAAAGTTAGTGCGTTATATTATATGTTGTTTTCGTTTTGTCTGTTCGCTTGACGTACTTTTTGACTGAGAGAAATGTGGTATGCAAAGATTGCATTAATAAATAATATTTGTTGTAATAAATATCAGAAGAGAGTGAACTGGTACATTTGTGTCAAAACATGTTAAACAGGTTTATGAATGTAATAAATTGCACTTAAACCTGTTGTACGCATGATGTTACCCGCTGTTTACTTCACGGTGTCAACACACATTTACAGGTGGTATAACTAATATATGTAGCAGCATCTTATCCCTGTTCTGAAGAAATTGTGCAAAATTTTAGCATAAACTTATATTTTATCTTAAATTAAGACTATTTATAACATAATCGTGAAATAATTCGCTTTAAAAGTACAAAATATCAATATCAATGAATTTCAGCTATAAATAGATATGAACATCAGGGCTGATTACCCGGATCTCAAAAGTAAGTGGTCTCGTGGTTATCTTTGTTAAAATATAGCTAATTGTGCAGCAGGTTCGGATAGGCAATACATTTTTGTATTGTTAAGTGAGGTGTTATGCTTTACTTTTCACATAGATGTAGGTCACCAATAAACAGCATTTCGCGGGATCAAAGTCACCATTTAACATAAATGCATTATTTTGTTAACAAAAAACAACAACAACAACAAATAAATAAATAAATTTAAAAAGGCTCAACTTCGACCATGTCTCTGTACATATAAGCAAAGATTTTTCAATGTAGGCCGCGATACATGTTTTCAGTCTTAAACGTTGTAAACTCACACACACATAAATGCGCGCGAAATAAGTTAACATAAATCATTTGCAATTAATAAAAAAAAATATTTACTCATGCTAATATATGTATTGCATTAAGTATACAATGTTTAAAGTAAACATTAGTTACAAATACAGCGAGGGTTGAGACAGACTAAGAACAACTTTCAAGATGAAGAGATTTTTAACCGAATGTAATAATGAATATAATCATAGTAACAAGTTTTCTTTTTTTAAGTATTTCTTTTAAGGTTTGCATAGTATATGTACATTGCTAGGTTAATTATTCTAGTTGACAAATTATGAAATCCTTATAGGTTGTTAAGGCTCCAATTACAAGAACCTGATCATATTAATGGCAAAATGGCAATTGACATTTTGTTTTTTGCCTAAAAACGACTGATTGATTAATTGATTGATCGATCGATCGATTGATTGATTGATATGTTTGTGCTGTTTGCGATAGGTTTGATCAATTATTTCCGGTCAATATGGCGTTTAAAGATTTAATAGAACTTAGCTGGTGGTTTAATTGACTTGATTTACTTGATTGTCGAGGAAACACTTGTATTTCTTACATCCCAGAGACAACTTTATTTGAAGGAAACACAGACACGACCACATAATAAGTGTAAAATTGGTAAAAATTGATTAAAACGTTAAATGGTCGCTGCGAGTGGGACAGCTCTTACGAGGGTTAGAACTGTCGACTTAGCCTTTCAACGAGCAGGTTCGAGTCCCGGTCTAGGAAATAACGTTTGAATGGGAAATCTGCCAGCAGATCTACGGTGCGCCGGTGGTTCTACCCGGACGTTTATCTGGAGTCTTCCTCCATCAGTTATAACTGACAGGACTATAATTATGTATTAGCGATATTGTAACGAGTTGTCATTTAATACAAACATTTATAAAACTAGTTCAGGAAAAGTGATAAAAAGCGAGCCTAGCTCATTCCCGAACTAAATAGATCCCACGAAATGCTGCTTATTAATGTCATACATCTATTTGACAAGTACAGTATAATACCCAACTCGACATTACAAACACGTTTTTCCTATCTGAGCCACGTTGCATAGTTAGCCATTTTTAAAGCTCATGACCACTTACTTTTGAGATAACGTTATATCATCATCCGGGTAATCCCATCGTCGGATACCCCCGGTTGATTCTATTACGTTACTCTCCATTCATCACCCGTGGGCAAATTGCTACTCATTTCGTCGTTTTGTTTGAATAGAACAGAACAGACATTATCCAATCAGATGATAGGTTACAAAATTAAATACTCTTCAATCGGAAGATCAATACGGTGACCTGAGAACGTAAATATGGCGACCTGTACAGCGCATCGCAAGTGTAAAGTATGTCTGTCAGATGACAGTGCTATCGAAGTGGTATGTAAGCGTAAACTTGATTGGTTGGCAGATCCGCTGGATTTTCTTAGCGAACCAATCGGATTGCGGCATTTCATAGTAAACAAAACGACGATATGAGTAGCAATTTGCCCACGGCTGATGAATGGAGAGCAACGTAATAGAGCAACCGGGGGTATCCGACGATGGGGTAATCCGCGCTAATGTCGATATTTAGAGGATGGGATGGGATGGGATGGAATAAGCCGGCATTTTGCCGATACTGTGCAGGACATTTCTATCATTATAGCACAGGGGCACTAATGAGGTGCCCAGGGACTGACACTGACACCGACGAGTCAGGCGTAATGCTGTCCCCTTAGCCCCGAGCGTTAGGACAGACAGACAGACAAATACTTTATTAACACCCATGTATATACATGTACAAAATGAGGATCTGTACAATTTGTTTTATATATTACTATGTTAAGTTCGGTCAAATAAGTGAAATTCTGGAATAGAGGTGATGTTAATGGAAGTAGGGATATTTTGTTAGTAGGGAGGGAAGCCACTACTACCAACTTTTAAGTCTTTGGTTTGACCCGGCCTGGATTTGAACCCACGACCTCCTGATCCGCAAGCCGACGCTCTACCACTTGAGCTATTGCGGCCGGTCTATCTATAGAATAAATTACCGTAGTAATTTATAGATTGAAAAGAATTTTATACTTGGCGCAATTTATTTCACGATTTGTACTGTGTCACAATTTGGAAAATGTACACAATCTTCTTTTGAGATTTAAATATGAGTGTAAATTGATATTAAGCCGAAACATCACACATGAGGGGTAAATTATTGTAACATACAATTCATATAAGCAAACTATCGGATAATACCTTCAAAGCACTTATTGTCTGAAAGCTTGGAAGTTTTTTAATACACACCTTTTTGAAAGAAAACTGCACTACTTATTGCCTGGAAGCTTGGAAGTTTTATGAATACAAGCCTTCTTGAAAGAAAACTGCATTACTTATTGCCTGAAAGCTTGGAAGTTTTATGACTACAAGCCTCCTTGAAAGAAAACTGCATTACTTTTTGCCTGGAAACTTGAAAGTTTAATTTATACAAGCCTTTTTGAAAGAAAACTGCATTACTTATTGCCTGGAAGCTTGGAAGTTTTATTTATACAAGCCTTCTTAAAAGAAAACTGCACTACTTATTGCCTGAAAGCTTGGACGTTTTATTTATACAAGCCTTCTTGAAAGAAAACTGCACTACTTATTGCCTTGAAGCTTGGAAGTTTTATTAATACAAGCCTTCTTGAAAGTAAACTCCACTAATTATTACCCGGAAGTTTGGAAGTGGAAGTTTTATTAATACAAGCCTACTTGAAAGAAAACTGCACTATTTAGATGCTATAAGGATAAACGTTAATAAATTGACAAAGAGACACGTTTATAAATCGATAGATTAGGATAAATGTTAATAAATTAGAGAAAACGTAATTGAATAGGATGAACTTTGATATATTGATTGGGATAAACATTAATAAATTGATCAGGATAAACGTTCATAAATCGATTTGGATAAACGTTTATAAATTTATAATGATACACGTTTAAACTAAAAATGATAAATGTTGATAAATTGATTGGGATTAACATTAATAATTGGTAAGGAAAAACATTAATAAATCGATGAGAATAAACGCAAATAAATTAAGTAGGACAAGCGTTTATAATATGATTGTGATAAACGTAAATAAATCAATTAGGATAAACGTTAATAAATTAAGATAAGCATGAGCTTTCTGTAGACAACACGCTACACTTTGTCAATGCTAGATAGGGTAATGACATTTCTAAGTCGGAAAGAGGCACTACTCTGCCAATCTTAATTCATGGATTGCCTGGTTTTTTGAAATGGGTTTCCATTTTGCTAGTGAACATGTATTTCATGTTTGAAGTGAATGTCTGATGGTTTTAAAGGAATGTACCTCTATAAAAGGGTAAACCAACGCAGACCAGGTGACAATATGACATAAAAAGCGCCACTTTTTTCGAATTGATTATGATAATTGTTAATAACTAATCAGGGTAAGCATTGATATTTTTTTAAAAATAAACCTTGAAAAAATGTTGTTGTTTTCAAGCTGTATGTATGTTAAATATCTGTTTTGTTTCTTTTACTTGAACCATAGATGCAACTATTTTTGTTGTTGTCTCAACTGAGTGTTTTTGTTTACTTAAGGAAAAAAATATGAGTATTAGTACTTTGTTAATTTGAATTTTAATAAAAATTGATATATTGTTATTGACTAAAGCTTTATAAATATCAGACCCTTTTTAAAATTTCACATGTTATTTAATTGTAGTATATTGTTGATTGGTTGTTCGGAAAAAAGGTAAAACGAGGTTTGGTCAACATTCTTTTTATTTTGTAAATATTCCTTGTACTCAAAACATAACATTTAAGAGACAAATATATATTTCTGGCAAGTGTTCAAGGTGTGCACATGCACTATACAGAATTTTGTGAATTAGAATTATATCTTTTAATAGCTTTACCTCTTACATTGTATAACATACTACAAAATCTCTTATAAGATAAATGATAAAATGTGAGATTTCTCTTAAAGAAAAATGCATCTGGTAAAGATCCATAAAATTACATCAATGTGTCTTTTTTCATTATGGAATAATGTATGTAAAGCATATCTGACTATGATAATGATGATGAATTCATGTACATTATAGAACATATGGAAGACTTCCTAATAAATGAACTAATAAAATATTATGATTGAAAACACCCATGTACCTGTAATTTAATGCTTCTTTAAAATAAACGATTTTATTGTACTTATGATTTGATGATTAAACAATTTTTATTTATTAATTTTATTGAAAGATAATAAAATCTCAGATCTGACAAAACTCACCAACAATACCAAAGTTAAATAAGGTGTTAGGCAAATATAAACACAGACACATGGCACAATTCACTAAATATGAAAATAATGGATGTCCACAGTTCAATGTCAATAAAGTCAGCACAACTTACAGTTAATTCAATGAACTCTAGGGTTATTTAGAATTGGCAATAAAACTGCCTCCTGCAGGATTGATATCAAGATAAGTAGTATTGTTCCTGTATCTAGTGCAAAGTCATGACAAAAATCAATCTTTTTGTAGACAAGTTTTTTCTTCTCCTCAATAATATTAATCTATCACTCTTGTGTACATCACTATTTATCTACTACTCACACAAATAACATGATCATTACTTTCCAATCATGACTCTCTCATTAAATTTAAAGCTTTGGTTGTGGTTGAGAACACTTTTTATACAATGCTGGTTCCTTAATAAACCCCACACCAAGATTGACAATGCGGTGGTCCTTAATTACACACAATCTTGTAACTAAAAAAAAACTGGCAATCATACCCAACAATGTTTTGATTTTAAGTTTCAACATAAACAATACATATACACAAAAAAGATGACAATGAACAAATATAATATAGACATTTTAACAAACTAATTGCAGAATTTTCCAAGTTCCAACACAATAAAACAATTGCAAGCCAGTACTTTTATAAACAAATGATGGTACACTTCCCAAATAACTAATTTATTAACAGAACTTCTATTCTAAATATTGTATGTAATAAAAAAGGGTATTTCAAAACACAATTGTGTGACTTTCATTTGTCTTAAAAAATTATTTAAAACTCAATACCTGCCAGTTTCTACTTAAACTGAAAATGATTTTTTTTACCTTTATGGCAATATGCTAGTGTCATAAGCAAGTTTAAAGATCAAAACAAACTTTCAATTAGTGTAAACTAAATAGATAGCATATCAAATTAACTAGCTTCATAATTGATTTTGACCAATGAACAGTTGGCTATGGCCATGGAATGTAAATAAAGTAGTTATATGAAGGCAGTTCACTTTTATCATACTCGGATAATAAGCTGTCTTTAATGCACAGAAGGGGGCTTAAGTAACAAAATTATAGCATAAAACAAACCTATTAAAATTGACTGTAGCTGATAAAAAAGTAAAAAAGAAACAAAATAAAACAATACTATTGAAGACACAATAATATAGAACTGACTAAACAAAAGATAATAATACATAAAAATAAAAAAAATATTGAATACATGCAAATAAAAGGACCATTTTAATAAAATATATTTCTATAAGGATATGATTAGTAGATTACAATAAGGGTAATAGACAAACACCAATATTTTGGTGATAAAACTAGTATTATTTTAAATTTTTAAACTGATATTTCAACAACTGTAATATTTTAATCTTAAAAGCAAACATGCAACAATTGTATAATATAAATGTTAAGTACTTCTTTATGCATTTTATCTTTTATATTAAAAGGTAATATCCTTTTAACATAACACATTTTTAATGCCAATGTGTGCGTAATAAGACCAATTTAGCTATACAGATTCCACACAAACAGCAGTCTTTTTCTGTAAATATAATATGCAAAATGAAAAAACAATACTTTTTACTGAATATACTTTTTCATTCTGTTTTATCGCTTAAACAATATCTCAATTATCTCTGCTATGATCGTATAAAAAAATCGTTATAACTTAATAATATTTATAAACAATATCAATAAAATGCAGAGAAACACTTTAAAATTTGCATATGATAACACTGTGAAAATCTTATCTGTTACAAACAATACCTTCTACTTTTTTGTTGCAGAAAATTTCGAGTATCTTTATTTACTTCAAATATCTATTTCCACCTGTTACTTAGCACTTTATAATCTACTTTTTTAAAACTTTGCAAACCCAAATAAATTTTAATGCCAAAATGCTCTTTCACCCAGGTGTTTCTACTTTATTCATTGTTTGCTGAAATAAAAAATAATCTTATTTATTCTGCTACTTTCACTGCCATCTGTTGATTAGCTGTTGCTTCCTTCTGTCTCTGTTTCTCTGCTGCTGCCTCTATGACTGCCTGTGCCGTCTGCTTTTTTGCTTCTTCAAGTATGCTCTTTGCATCTGTCTTGAGAAGTTTCTCCGCAAGTTGTTGACCAACTGTCTCAGCCATCTGGCATAGTTTCAGGTCGATGTCTCCATGCACAATACAGGAGAATGTTACACCATTGGTTGTAGGCTTCTGAAAATTAGAGAAAAAAAGCTTGCTGTAAACAGTGAATACAAGATACAGTGCATTCTTATAAGATAGAGGAGAAAGGGAAATCATCAGGCAGACATCAAATTTGGGTTATTATATAATTTTAAGACATTTCTGTGACGGGAGGGGCATTTTAACATTCTGTATGAAAAAAAACCTAGTTAAATTGATCCCTATTTTATATCCCTTTTTTCACAGCCTGTGCCACATCATTACTGTTATTTGGCAACCACGACTGGTTTATAAGCACAAAGACCTTCCCACAATAAGTCATATGCAAAAAACAGGACTTAAACCCATGCTGTGAGAGGCTATACAGACAGCCACCCTACAATATGCCATGGGTGTCCCTACAGATGACTACTTGCAAGTGAGGTGGTCTTCCAGCTGACTTCTGGTTAAGAACTAGATGTCTCCATAGTTACCAGAAATGTTTCAGTTTTACTTATTCCTGCTGACCTTAGGTATGGGGGTGGTTCTACCTAGACAATAATCCCCAGTATTCCTCAACTTACAATTGGTAGAATGTGTAAAGATTACTATAAATGTGTTGCCGCGACATGAAACAACAGCTTACTTTGGCTGACGAAGGTCCTTCAGGGAGATCCTGGCTGCATGAGTCCACCACACCTTGGGTGCCATCAATACTGTACACAGCACCAGTCAACTTGAGCTGCAATAGAATTAGTCCTGAATAACTTCTTATTAAAAAATGTTCTATTTCATTACAAAAAATCTTAAAGAGAACATCAACAGAGAAATGTTTGGAGTTTTAATCTTTACCACTCATTATTCAAAGCCGTGCTACACTCAGAACACTTCAACCCAAGTTTCTTGTGACACATACAGTTAGGAAGCATTAGCTTGGTGCACACCAGGTCCTATTTTGCAGGCCATATAGCAGCTAATATCAAGCTTGTCTTTATAGGAAAACCATCTATTATAGATATTATAAAAAAGAGCTGCATGTGTTGTTTAGTTGCCTAGACAAAAAACAAGGACTGTTCTGGAAGCTAATAATTTTAATAAAAGACAAATGTACCCTTACTCTTCCATGATGACAATTTAATACTTCCTTAACTTATTTTAACAATAGGGTTATAAAACAAAATCAAACTTTTGGAACATCCCTCGTCTTACACATATTTGGTTTTTGAGCAAGGTCCTACGTAAAAAAAAATTTGCTCAGTCATAAACTAAACAATACTAAGTGTAAACAAACATGAAGTGTACAGCAACAATGAAACCTCATTTGGAAACAAGTGCACCTTTGCAAAATAGATCAACAAGGTGTTCTACATTAGTGTCATCAAAGAATTCATGGAACAGTCTACTATGGCAGCCCGTATATAATTGCAAGAAGTCAATTTTTGGCATGTTTAGACCTGCATATTTTTGTTGAGATCATATGAATTAGGACAAAAAAATGGATAGTTTTGTTCAGTATTTACAAAAACTTGACTATACTTGCTTACACTAAGGTACCATGTTGCAAGTTCGGAGCAAATCCATGTGATAGAGGTATGGTTTAACAAAATGCTTTGCTCATTGAAGCACAGATTTACACAATTTAATTTTGTTTCAACTGTGACCATGTTACTTTTATTAACTCACAATTGCAATTAAAAAATTTTAATGCACATTTTCTTGGTATGTCGCAGTGGCTTGTTGAGCGCTTGTATATATATTTATATATATATATGGATAAAACATAGTATAGAGTGACAATACTATCTGCATACAGAATAGTATCAGAATGCATGAGTGGGCTTTCTGAAATACATTTCTATATTTGTAGCTTCCTCTACTATGACTTTCATTCTTGGAAGCTTAGGTCAATGACTTCCTAGAAGTATAAATGATAATATACTCACTGCAACACCCACTCTGCACTACAAAATTGAGGACAGATCCCCACTACCTTGCAAGTATTCAAATGCATGAAGGTGCAGGACTCAAAAATATATGGACAAGCTAGGAAAGTTGAATCCCTTACCCGTGTTTCATTGAGCTCAGAGTGAACAGCCACTGGAACACTGCAGCCTCCCTCCTGCAAGAAATCAAAAAATCATAAACCATAATGAACTTGAGCACAGAACCACTTACAATATATCGAAAACTGTGGGAATTCCTGTAAAAACAACTTTTGTTTGAGAATGTAAATAAAATAATTGTGTGGAGTCTTCTTCCACCAACAACTGCTGGTAGTCAGGTAATACACAGTAGTTACTCTAAGCTGAAACAACTTGTATTGCAACCTACTGTAAACAACTAGGATTACTATAATAATGTTCAGAAGAAATGCAGATTTATAGATATTTACTGTCATTTAAACCAAGAAGAATTCATTTAAGCCTGTTTTTAATATATAAATTTTCAATTAATAGTTAATTAATGCAGAATAAGAGGTTCTCAGGGCCGTTCCCCAGAAACATAGAAATACTGGTAATTACAATATTCTCATACAAGTAATGAATATTTCTTACCAATGTTTTAAGAAAGGCCCTTTCAGCTATACAGCTGATGGCAGTGTGCTGGTGGTGGATAGAGGACAGTAACTGCAGCGTGTCAAGGTCATCTCCAACACATTCTACTGCCATAGCTCCCTGACTCACAGCATACATGCACTCATCTGGGGTCAGCACCTGTAACAGAGCACCACTCAGTAAGTAATATTTCAATATTGAGAAAATTATTACCAACAGAAACAAGGAAGAACAAGAGCTATGAGCTGGCCAACACCAAACATATTAGTCTAGTTTGCCTAATTTGATGTTTCCTTTCTAATTGGTAAAGCTTAAAACTCATCAATATTTGTACAGTGCAATGCTTCATTTCATAATTGGTAAAGCTAAAATCCCACAATGTTACTTTCAATAACTGGCAACGGAAAGCGTAAAACTTCCCAAATTTTGCATCCTACAATGCTTCATTCCATAATCTGTTAAGCTAGCAATTTCTCAAAATGCGTATCACAAAATTTTTTTTTCCTTAAATGGTAAAGCTTTAAACTTTTAACATTTGTATCCCACAATTTGTTCTTTCCTAGTGAACTAGGTGAAGCTTAAAACTTCTCAACATTTGTATCTCACAATGCCTCAATCCACAAATGGTAAAGCTTAAAACTTCTCAATATCTGTTTCCAGTAATGGTTAGTTCCCTTATAGGTAGTTGTCTGTAGTTACCTGGATGACTGAGCTGCTATGACATAAAATAGAACATTACCTGGGCTACCCTGTCCTGCCAGCCCATCCTGTCAAGCCCTGCCTCTGCCAGGATAATTGCATCATACTTGCTGTCGTCATCTAGCTTCTTCAGACGTGTGTTCAGATTACCGCGCTGAGGTCGAGGGTCAAGGGTTAATGTTTTCAATTTGCATAGAACTTTATCAACTAAAAATCACTCTGTACAATCAAGGTTGAATGTTGAGGTAAAAAGTCAAGGTCAAATATCATTACAACCATGGAAATGATGGCTAAACTGTTCAATAAAGAAGTACCAACAGGAAGGCCATGATGGCCTTAATCCCTCACCATGTGACCCCCACTCAAAACATTTTTTAAGATTTCATACAGGCAAACATTCCAGTTAAGTTTGGTGAAGATTGAACCACAAATGTGGTCTTTAGTATGTTCACAAGGTTTTTCTAAGATTTGACCAAGTGAGATATGTTTTTACTCCATGTGATCCAGTTACGGACTGATCCAAGATTTCATGCAGGCAAACATCCTGGCCAAGTTTGATGAAGATTGGACCATACAGGTGGTCTCTAGTGTGCTCACCTGCTTTTCTAAGATTTGACCTAGTGACCTACTTTTTTACCCAATTTGACCCAGTTATGAACTCAGATTCTAAGATTTCATTTAGGCAAACATTCTGACAAAGTTTGCTGAAGATTGGGTCATAAATGTGTTCACAAGCTTTTTCTAAGATTCGACCTGGTGACCTAAATTTTGACCCACATGACCCAGTTAGGAACTTATCTAAGATTTTATGTAGGTAAACAATCTGACCAAGCTTGGTGAAGATTGGGCTATAAATGTGGCCTCTAGTATGTTCGCAAGCTTTTTCTAAGATTTGCCCTAGTGACTGACTTTTTTACCCCACTTGACCCAGTTATTGATTGAGTCATAATGTTGTCTCCATAAATGTGGTCTCCAGAGTGTTCACAAGGTTTCTCTACAATGTGACCTAATGTCTTGTTTTTGACCTCACATGACCCAATTATAAACTCATCCAAGATTTCTTGCAGACAAACAATCTGACCAATTTTGATGGAGATTGGATAAAAACTGTAGCCAGTTGTGTGTTCACAAGCAATGTGTTGACACTGCCCTACGGATGAAGGGGGTTCAGAAAAGCTCACCTTGAGCACAGGTGAGCTAAGAAATGTAAACTGTTAAGTTATATTTCTGAAAACTGGTTCCTATATACAGGCTATTAAGGCTGAGAGAAAATAGTTCCTGTCTCCATGCAGAAACATCAATACCCAGTAAGATATCATGAAAATGGATTAAATTTCACTGATGCAGCTATCATTAGCTGAAGGTAAGTTGGTCAGATGTACCATGCTAGTGTTTTTCATTTTAATTCGGTATATCTCTCTATCCAATTGAATCAAGGATCTTCCCTACCGATAGTTAATTATCACCACTTACTGCCCATAAATGACTGAAAGATTTTAATACCTATATATTCAAATATTATTCTAATTTTTTCTATCGAAAGGATACAATGCTCTCAAATTTAAATGTTGGAAACTTTCTGGTAAGCTGAGCTATCCTTCGGAGGGAACTTGTACCTATGACACTGAAATGAGATAACAATGAAAAATTATGAATGCATGTAGGCACTGCTACTAATATTGCATAGTATAAACAAGACTTCAAATTCCAAATTAAGTTCATATCAAGATTACAAAAGCTTTAAATAGGATCATAAACAATGACACTTAATTTTTTTTTATCTATACTCAATTAAGTTCACTTTGTAAAATGCACCCAGTAACAATCTAGGGACAGCTTATTATGAACATCCTCATGCAGATGGCAGTGAAGTATTTGAAGCAGATATAGTGCTGCCTTCACTTATAGTATGCCAAGAACAACTGGCATGACACAACACCCAGCCCGTTGCATCAACACACGGTCAAAATGACCTGTGTGAATGCACTCGGTGTATTGTGGGTAAAGTAGTTCTTTAACATGGCTGTTATGAATACGGAAGTGATTGCTAAAATGAACAAAACAAGTACAAAGAGGTATACAACAGATTATTTTTGCATTTTTTATACATTCTAATAGTTAAAATTTGTTTCATGCAAACATTTTGAACTAAATTTTGTAAACGGTCCAGACTTAAACGTAGTGACCTCACACGCTATGTATAGAATGGACATATTACTGTTTAACGAAAGCGAAAGTAGCAAAAATTGCTCATCGTATTTTTTTCCATTTATCTATAAATATCAAGACTTAAAAAGTTTCTGGACATAGAATAAGGCCTTAGCATATGGTTGTTTAGTCATTTATCTTAATTCAATGAATATTATAATCGAACATATTTCCTACGTGGAGCTATTTTTTATGTAGGCTCAAATCTCAAATTTTGGGTGAGTTATGAGTCGTAGTATAGAGATGACTTTAACGTAGTGACGTCACACGCTATGTATAGAATGCACCCAGCCACATTATAATGACAGTGAGCCAGCCAGTTTTAAACTACCCTTATATTTGCTTGAGCTCTACCACTACTATTTTTTATGACTTTGGTATGTGATGATACGGGTTAGAAGCTAGGGTCTCCCGTTGGAGTTCTTTAGTTCTTTACTTCATGGGTTTGAGTCACAGTGAGCATACAAACTGTTATATTATGAGGTTCTCCAGCTAATATGCTTTTAATTGGTCATCCTATTTTGAAATATGTCCATGATCCACCTCTCCAAATAGGCTGGATGTTACCATAGTGACCATAACAAACACATAGGACAATACTTAAATACTTCATAGCTCACCTGTCATCAGGTAAATCCTGAAGATTCTTGCCCGCATGTTTTGGGTGCATTACAACTGCATCCAAGGCACTGTCTCGCCTGAAAGTACAAGAGAAGAAAAAGGCTGTAATTTTTTATAAGACATTACCCTTTAACATTGAGAAAAGATTCATAGAACAAAAGCATATACTTTTAAAATGATACTTCAAAGTCGTATAAAGATCATTTTGTATGATGCAGATTATAATTACATAACTTTCAATCTTTGCCATAAGCAGAAAAGGTACGCCAAAAATCTATATGATAATATGAGAACATTTTGGTTACTAATTGGAATAATTGATTGCAATATGAATTATTTAAATCTTTTTATTTATCACTAATTGGCAATGCAATGCTGAAATAACAACTTTCAAGAAACAAATAAAACATTTTTTGCCCTAATTTTAGTTACTACATTTAATTAATTATTAATTATAAAACTTAAATCATTAAGACATATATTCTTAACCTGAATGTACAAAAGTTGTCACATAAATGAAAATAGCTAACTTGTGGTATGTATCAAACTCATATTAAGCGTTGATCTTGACCATTTGACTACTTCCAAATGCAAAACCAAGTTTTTTTTAGAAGAGATTACTAAAAGTCTAAGACATAATATTGTGATTAATAACCCAAGTTAGAACATGACATTTTCCACCTACTTGCAGACACATCCTATGACGAGTTTCTCCGGAATACGTGTAGGCAAATCCTTGAGGGAATGGACAACAAAATCTACATCTTTATTCTCCAATGCCACCTCAAGCTCTCTGGTGAAGAGATCTTTGCTGCCAATCTGTAATGTGGCCAGAGCAAAAATGCCATTATTGCTATAAAAGTCCCAGAACCAACAAAGCACCATGAAAGAAACTAGACTTGAATTTCATTGTAGCTTAACATCTCACCAACAAACTTCCAGCCATCGGAGGGCAGTGTTCAATTAAAACAGATATAGTGTTACATTTAATTGCTTGCTCTGTCTCAAACAATAAAAAAACAGTATGAAACCCATTTTTTTTATTTGCTGTTTGACAAAATTTGAGGTATATATGTTGTGTGATGACTTATACATCACAGGATACAAATGATATGTCATTTCTCAGATACTTTAGTACTTTTGGAAACCTTCAGTGTTCCTTACCAAAACAAGACTGGTTATGGTAAGCTATGCTTCAGTTATGCATGTGGTCTCACAAATAACATGCACACTGAGCTGACTTTTCTTGCATCAGAAATGGTGTTTTGTTGACAGGTTTTCAAATATTTTAAATTAAGAAATACATCATTTGCTAAAATGTTAAACATTCTCAGACTTCATCATTAAAATGAACGATTAATGATTTAAACACCCAATCCCTTACTTGCTAGAAACAACTTTTAGGTGGGGAATGTTTTATGGTTATGGGGTGAATGGTGTTTCTTGCATGTAAAAGGTCAATATGTATTGAAAATAACATAATTTCATTTAAATCTAGTGTCACATGCCATTCAGTAGTATTTTGGTATGCACTGTTTAAGATAACTGTCTTTCGAAAGGCTTGGAACAAGTACAAGGTGAGGAAAACAAGAGGGCTATGATGGCCCTTAATCGCTCACCTGTTGACACAGGCTTTTAGTAGGCTCAAATCTGGCATCAAGTAATTAAGAGTTATTTTAGATCTATGGTGAAGACTGGACCATAAGTGTGGGCTTCTGGGTTGATAACATTTTCTAGAATTTTACCAAGTACCTACTGAATCCACATGACTCACTTAAAAAAATATGTAAGATTTCATATTGGCAAACATGCTGGCCAAGTTTGGTGAAGATTGGGCCATAAATGGGGTCTCTACTATGTTTACAAGATTTTGCTAAGATTTGACATAGTGACCTACTTTTTGACTCCAAGTGACCCAATAATGAACTCATCAAAGACTTCATTCAGACCAACATTCTGATCAAGTTTGGTGAAGATTAGGCAATAAATGTGGTCTTTAGTGTGTTCACAAGCATTTTCTAAAATTTGACCTAGTGACCTACTTTTTGACCCCAGGTGACCCAATAACATACTCATACAAGATTTTATATAGACAAACATTCTGACCAAGTTTGATGAAGATTGACCTCTAGTGTGTTCACAAACTTTTTCTAAGATTTGACCTAGTGATCTACTTTTTGACCCCACGTGACCCAGTTACAAAATCATCCAAGATTTCATGTAGGCAAACATTCTGACCAAGTTTGATGAAGATTGGCCTATAAATATGGCCTCTGGTGTGTTCACAAGCTTTTTCTACGATTTGACCTAGTGATATACTTTTTGACCCCATGTGATCCAGTTACGAACTCATCCAAGATTTCATGTAGACAAACATTCTGACCAAGTTTGATGAAGATTGGCCTATAAATATGGCCTCTAGTGTGTTCACAAGCTTTTTCTAAGATTTGCCCTAGTGATCAACTTTTTGACCCCACGTGATCCAGTTAAGAACTTATCCAAGATTTCATGTAGACAAACATTCTGACCAAGTTAGATGAAGATTGGCCAACAAATATGGCTTCTAGTGTGTTCACAAGCTTTGTCTAAGATTTGACCTAGTGACCTACTTTTTGACCCCACGCAACCCAGTTATGAACTTGTCCAAGATTTCATGTAGACAAACATTCTGACAAAGTTTGATGAAGATTGGCCTATAAATATGGCCTCTAGTGTGTTCACAAGGCTTTCCTAAAGTTTCACCTAGTGACCTACTTTTTGACCCCAGGTGACCCAATAATGAACTCATCCAAGATTTCATGCAGACTAACATTTTGACCAAGTTTGATGAAGATTGGATACAAACTGTGGCCTCTAGCGTGTTCACAAGCTAAAATGTTGACGACGAATGACGGACGCCGGACGAAGCAGTATCACAAAAGCTCCACTTGAGCATGTTGTGCTCAGGTGAGCTAAAAACAACTCAATTTTGTCTGCCTACATGGAAAAAGGACAGTCATATACAAACACCCACAAACATTGCAGGTTGGTTCAAAGAGAAACTGGCCAATATCTGTTAACCTCATCAGGGGTAAGTTAACCAGTTAAAAATTCTGTAACTGATTAATCATTTTTATTATACATAGTATGCATTTGTTGAAATAAATAAAGTTACAAACTATCAAATGCGTTAGGTTGAAATATTCTCGACCAACTAATGCAACAATCATGACCGATGGTGTTCACCGAAGTAAACAAGTGTCACATGGTTAGCCAAGTGAGTGCAATACAACAGATAACGGTAGTTAGTATTGTTTCACATTCTAATTTCTGTTTTATTTTCATCATTAAAACATCATTTTAGCAGATTCAATTATTAGTGTCTGTCATATACATGGAACCAAACAATTAAACATTTTTACCAATTGACTGATTTATCTAAATACTAGGTTGATTGTTGACAAGGTGTGTTGATTGCACAATACAATAAAGACAAAGATGCTCTGACTTTACACCTGCCACGGGTTACCATCATTGCCATCACAAGAGACATGTGGACGTCCACAGCATGTGACGGTCAGGGCTTTTACTTTAGATAGAACGGGCCATGGAGGAGTTCAGGAACATGAAAAATGGAAAGATAACCTTATAATAAACTTACAAGATGTATTATAGCAAATAAAAAGTTAAACATAAACATTTGTTTTAATAAAATGCCACAAAATTTTCCCCTTCTTAAAGGCCCAAGGCCTCATACCCTTTTCCAGAAAGAAACCCTGACAGTTACATAACAGTTACTGAAGACCATGTGATAATGGTCACAAACAGGTTCAATGTGTTTACTTCTGATAATTTACCTTAGCCACAATACACTATATAGCCACTACATTTGATATACATCTTTCTGCTGGTAACAGTAAGTGAATAATTTGCATAAGCTATATTTTATTATAGACAATTATTAAGCTGTATACTTTCATGGAGACAATTGCACCTACTCTTACACAGACTACTTCAAACAGTTCTAGTACAGTTTATGACCCTGTCAAGAAGCCTATATAAGCATAGCTTATCTTAACCATTCCTTATCATTTATAGTCCCAGTTTATAGGACTTCAAAGAATATCGTGTGACCTATCTGAGTCACTACATATACCACTTGTCTGGGACTTATCTGGCATAGTGCAGTGCAGCAGATGCACTAATATTACTGTAGAAATACTATTCACAAATACAGAAATATTACAACATATATAGCAATAATACAAAAAGTTGCAGTAATACTAAACATATGCAGTAATACTACAACAGATGCCATAATACTACCACAGATGCCGTAATACTACCACAGATGCAGTTATACTATAACATATGCAGTAATACTACCACAGATGCCGTAATACTACCACAGATGCAGTTATACTATAACAGATCCAGTTATACTACCACAGATGCAGTAATACTACCACAGATTCAGTTATACAACCACAGAATCAGTTATACTTTCACAGATTCAGTTATACTACCACAGATGCAGTAATACTACCACAGATGCAGTAATACTATAACAGATGTAGTAATACTATAACAGATGCAGTAATACTATGACATAAGTAGTAATACTACAACATGTGCAGTAATACTATGACATGCACAGTAATCCTTCTACAAATGCAGTCAAACTAAAACAGATGCAGTAGTACTATAACAGAGACAGTGATACTTGCACAAATGCAGTCAAACTATAACAGATGCAGTAATACTACCACAAATGCAGTCAAACTATAACAGATGCAGTCAAACTATAACAAATGCAGTCAAACTATTACAGATGCTGTTGTATTACTAAGTACTACAGATGCTGTTATCCTACAATTTATGCCTATTATACAACAATAGAAGGAATTATGTCACTAGCCAAACCCCTATTGATGTGTGCTGATTTTAAACAATGCTATAATTGTATATCTCACTTTGCAGACATTTATCAAATATTTTACACCCATGTATAAAATTTTACAGGCAACATTTATATGTTATCTTATAAGTCGCTACAATTGACCTCTGTACCTAGTCTTCTTCAACATCAAGACCTGGCTTGTATTGTCCTAATTTAAGGTATAATCTAATACTTGAAATATCAGAGTTAATGATGACTTGCAAGTTACTATCCATAGACAGCACTTTGTTTGATAGATAACAGAAATATGTGATAATGATTCAATTATTCAAATCACTTATGATTTGAGTAAAAATACACAATTCAGCCATTGATGAGAATAATGGTTCCTCTTATCCATGTGAAATATTAGCTATTATCTTTAAATCAGAAAAAAACTAAGTCTTATCTTCAAATCAAATCTCTAAGATGATTATTTTATCTTTCCCTCAATATGACACTAATTTTTAACTACATCTTTGGTATCCAAATGTCAAGTCATCAATGTTGCTTGGGGGACAATAATAAATCTGACATATTTAACTTTCTGTCAATGACACAATGAAATAATAGTCCTTTGTTATCAATCATAAAATATATCCCGTATTGTTCTCTAAACCTTATCACGCCTTGTTATCTTTAATATCAATAATGCTCACACATCATAATTTTTGTGACATTCTGTTTATGGCTGAATTAATACAATGACCCTCTCTTCAGCGTTTTTTTTTATGGAAAGGGACCAGAACCCGGAGCCTTTGAGAAGGGGAAAAATTTTCTGCGTTTTATTAAAAAGAGGGTAAAAATGTGCATGTTAAACTTTTTATTTGCCAGCATATCTTGAATGTTTATAACAAAGACATCTCTCTATTTTTCTTGGACTCCTGCTCTTTAACCCTCAACCTGCTTAGCATGATCTTATCAAGCAAAGGAAAATTGTGTAAATCCAGATGTGCTAGATTCTGCTGGCAGTTGACAGATCAAGACCTATGTTATTTGCTGCAAATCATAAGCAATATGTTTGGTAAACCTTGCATGTAGTTATTGAGAAAGTAATTTATATAGGTATAATATTTATCAAAAAGGCTAAGTGTTCAATATTAAAAACCTGTATCACATTATCTGATATTGTCAACTTTGTCTTATCACTTGATCTTCAATAAGGAGGTTGGCTTAGAGGCTATCCAATGCATTCTGTGATAGGTAGGTTGTTATACAGGTATAACTGGTTTTACTTGTCTTCTGCAATAACATCGTCTGTCAGTGACACATATATTTGTGATCAGTCTTCTATCAAATATTTCCCATGCATGACTAAACAGCTAAATAGGTTGTCCATGGCCCAGAACATTAAAATGATGAATCTATGGATGCATGCTTTTAAAATTAATTACACATGCATGGGTGAAAGTTAGAAATTATGAAAAACCTGAAATTCTGAAAATGTGTCAATTTATATAGGGAAAATAAAGAAAATCAACCATTTTCAGAAACACATAAACCTGAATTCAGGCATAATCCTGAAAACTTTCACCCATGTACATGGCCATTTGAATATCTCTTGGTTATAAACAATATTAGATATGCTATTAAACCTGTTTTTATACCTCTTAAGTCACACAGTGAAAGAGTATATTAAAAAGCAAATTAAATCTTCATAGATGATAGCAAAATGATACATGCCTCTACTTTTACAGAAATAATTTAAAAAAGTATGTTATAAAGATTTATTACAAATACAATATAAATTTTATATTTGTATTGTATACTTTTACAACTTCCTCTTCTCTTCCTTCTACTACAACTACTACTACCACTGCTACGATGATGACTATGACGATGACTACTACAACTACTTATCCTACTTCTATTATTACTACTATTACTACATGTACTGCTATTACTACTATTAGTACTACTTCTACTATTAGAACTACTACTACCACAACTACAACTAGTAATATGCTACTGGTACTAGGTTACTGCTTGTAGTAAAACTATTACATCTACTACTTCTACAACTACTTGTCCTCTACTAATGGTAACTACTTCCACTACAACAATGCTTTTACTATGACTTCTTCTACTGGCCTAAAGGGGGCAACCATGGCAGAGTGGTAAGAGTCTAAGCATCTCGCCATGTAATTTAAAATCCTGGTTCTGAGATCTGCTGTGCACTGGTGGCACTCTTTACACAGGCACTTTTGTCTGGTTTTCCTCCACTGATAATATCTACATTTTGTATATGTGAACACAAATATGTTTTTGCAATGAATAAAAACAATAAAGCAATCCAACACCTACCTTGGAGAGAGCGATATCCAGAATATTATCACCGTGTGTGGTCATAGAAACTGAAATCAAGTATTAAAACGATGTGTCAATTCTTTTATGTATCAGTTTTTTCCAAAGGGAAGAGCATTATTTGTATATAATTAGTTTTCTTCCTTTTTAATACAAAAACTCGTTCTTTCTTACAGTTTCATATAATAATTACATGTACTTATATTTGCCTTCTTCATTTATATATTTATTTTTATAAAAAGAACTTGACTTTGCAAAACCTTGTACTTTCACAATAATCATGCAAAAATTGACCATACAGGCAAATGGCACAGAACCTGATCAGCTAGCTGACACTAGGAGCTGTTTCATCAAGATCTGCACCATTTGCTTCAGAATTTCTTTCAGTGAATATGCATGTAGTTCTGTATCTGCAGTAGTTAGATAAAATACAAACAATGTGTTTGTGTTATAATGGAAAGAAGCATAATAAAGGTTAAGAAGACAGTATATTTATTACCTATCTCAAACTCCAGATCTGGATAAATCTTCTTTAGTTTGTCAATCACTGTATTGGTCTGTATTAGAGCCAGCTGGGATTAAGAAAAGGCCAAAATATTAAAATGTTAGCAATGAAATCAATGATTTGGCAAACTTCCTTTAAAGGTGGTATCCGACATATATTTTCATTAAACATTAAATTATTGTTACCTGAACAGATCTAGCAAAATGCTGTTAATTGATGCCCTACACCTGTCTGGAAAGTATACCACAATGCCACAATCATCATTTCAAACACATATTTCCTATCTGGGCTATGCTGCACAGATAGCTATTTTTGAACTAAGACAACCACGTGACCTCTTATTTTTTTAGCTCATCCACGTCATCCGCTGTGATGCCGATGTCTATTTTTAGCAGAAATCAAAATTGTTCTTATTTATAGATTTGAAAAGAATGAACACTGAACAAGTGTTGATTAACTAGTTTTGCTGCCCCAAAATTGGGATACTGTTGAAAATCATCAAAAAATAAAGTATGATATTTTGATACAGAAAATATGCAAAAATACAGCAAACAGAGGTCAGGTATTGTTACATATATTAGACATAGGCAAACCTTTAGGAAAATGTCAAAATATTAATATAAGAAATACCAGAACACCAAAATAAATGATTATAGGAAAACGAATAACAAAAAATTCAGCTCTGGTGCAATCTAATTAGAGTTTCCTTACTTCTATAGTCAATGTATTGTATTTTGGACTGTAAACAAAAATTTTTGTCCAGGTTTACACCAAGTGATGTATAAACACGAGTGCTAAATCCCTATTGTTTTCATACTGTTTGAAAGTATAGACTATTATCTATCAACTGATATAAAACTTTTTGGTTCACAAACAATAATATAAAAGATTGAGCCACAAAACTCATGAATACCATTTAAAACCATCCTTCAATACAATTCTATAGGAGGTATGTCTCTTCTCAAAATTGTGTCCTGCACCCCATACTACTATCTCTTTAATTTATCTTAAAGGTGGAATCCGGCAGTCTGTCTATATCAAATACATGTAACTATATATTAGGCATCTTTGGGATAATTTGGGCATAATTTCTACATAAACACCTTATTTTTAATAAAGATGATTTTAAATACTACCTTAAATTTGGGTTAGGACCAGTCATAAAATAAATTGCTTTATATTTATATTTTTTACAAATCTAGAAATAAGCATGATCAGGATTTCGGCTGGAAATAGATGCCGACTTTAGAGCAAATTATCAAGATGATGTTACAATGTGACATCAAAAGTTGGTAGTTGTGTAGTTTTCTTAGTTTTAAAATAGTTAACTGGATAGCATGGTTCAGATAGGATATGTCTATAATGACAAGCAGGATGTTATGATTCACTCTTTGCATAGAAATAGGAGAGAAATAAACATTTCCAAAAAACTTGTTATTTTACTATAACTTATTTGGTTGTTGGAGAAAAAAAAGTTTAGGTCCAAATGTCTGGTTTGAAAGATCATACCATTGGCAGAGGTGAAAAGCACAAACATTTATTTGCATAGTTCCACAGTTACAGCTTATGTGGGAATAAATCATGCATAATTTTCTAGAACTTGTAAATATATTGACCACATGGGTATCACAGTAAGTACAGCAATGTATTAGCTTCAAGAAGACAACACTACCATATGGCACATATGTGAAAAAACTGTTGGACTAGATCCGTATGATGAGTAAATTTCTGAATAGTGATTCACAAAATGGTTTATCACCCCGGTCTTGAAATAGATCAATTAATCACGATTTGTAACCACATGATTCGAGAACATATATATATGTACTGCAATAAGTACTACAAAATACAAAGTTACCTGGCTTTTCCTTGACCCAACTTTGATGACCTTCTTTTCTCCTCCCATGTTTGTTATTATATTTTATGTCAAAGTATTTACACACATACAGATAGATCTCAAACCAAACATACGAAGTGTGGTTAACAATCACAAACGTGTCCGTCACCAGTAAGGGTCATTTATAAGGGCTTGTACTTAGAAATCACTCAACCGGTATGCTTTGACAGGTAAATCCTGTTCGTCCACGTTTTACGTACTACCGGAAGTTATCAGAGCGTCAACTTTCATTTTAAAACGAGGCTCAATTTTTCCTAGGGGGAAACCCCGGCCAAACGTACTTTTTTTTTGCTGACGTCACACTATTTCAGTCAGATTGAAAAAAAAAATAGCAATGATGTAAAGATAAATAAAAACTGTTAACATTTCCCAAAATGTTACATAGGTTTCGGTTTAAAATGTGATCGTTTCCGGTATTCCTCGTTTACGGGTTGGGTCTGACTAAGAAACGTCTCAAAGCGTTCCGAAGCGTCTCGATGTTATATATTTTTTTACAATGGCTTTAAGGTCAGATTTAACACAAGTAGAAACTGTGTGGGTGTAAAAATGTAGTAATTTAGTATTTGTGATAGAGAAATGAGTCAAAAAGGATACGCCTAATTCTGATAGATTAAGTGAACGACAATTTACACCAAATATATTCCATGCTGAAACCAATCTGGCAAGCACATAGTCCAGCGGTGTAGTGAAAATATTCAAGACAGCAGGCACTAATACTCACAACGCATGTACTAACGTAATCGGCCCTTAGCTCGTCACTTTCCACAGCATTCATTGCAATGCATTAAGCTGAGTACATCCGATGACGATTTGATGTGTTTCATTTTTATACCCAGACACCTTAAGAAGCGTTTTTAAACAACCAAACAATTTATTGAACATGTTTGGTAAAATACATTCATATTTACACAATTTATTATTTTACGTGCATGTTAATATAAAATCATACTTTCCAGTGGATAGCATTATACCTTACATGTAGCTATTCTAACAGTAGAGTTGGAACTGTCATTTTACAAGAACTTATATACACATTACTAGCTCGTGTTCGTTTGGGGTCATACTTTCGTCAGAGTATAAGTAGATATGCCGCTATTCTATGCAACGTCTGTTGTTACGATATCATTATCTGTTGTTGTCTTGATCTTTTTAGCCTCTTTAGCAACCTGACGTGTTTTTTTTAGCATTCTCTCTTGCGGCCTTTTCTTGTTCTCTCGCTTCCATTTTCTTCTTTGTTCCCTCTTTTTATTTACCTGCTGCAATAGCCTTTTCAATCCACCCTTTTTGCTCTTTCTTCTTTCATCACTTCTGCTATTTTCTCTTTCTCTTTATTTTTCTGTTTTCCTTTCAATAAGTTCCTCTTTGGTAAGTATTCTTGCTCGTTTTTGCCGTTTTCCCAGGAATCTTTGGTCCAAAGGACGGTGTGACCAATATATGTGCCAAGACTTCTGTTATTAATCCAGCTTTAACCAAAGGGTTCATGTTGTCTTTTTTCTGTTCATTTACATCCAATTTCACTGCTTCAGAAGTTTTACTAACTTCAGTGGCAACATATTCTGCCACGTGATTGTCTTCTGAAAGGTCATTGTCCGTTTGTACTTTCAGTTTTTTCCATGTTTGATATATTTTATCACTTGGGAGGTCCACATTGAAATCAAGACACTCATGGTACTTTTTCTTTTTCCTTGGTGTCAATGTACATGTACTTCAATAGCGGCAAGAGCAAGATCTGTTGGGCAGCCGGATTCAACATGAACATCTTCGGTGCCAGCCATTTGTTGTTTAATCGCGCCACAGGCTTCAAGGCCAAAGGTAAGAATGCCGTCTTCGCCAACAATAAAAGTCATAGCATCAAATATCAGCTCTCTGTCTTCCATTCGTGCTGACTCTCTCGTTTCTTGTGCTTCTCTATCATCAACGTCTGGAGTCACCATTTGCTTTGGGCTTGTCGTTGCCATTGGTTGAGTGAGAGGCAATGTGGAACTCCCCTCGCAGGTAACTGTTTCATCGGACAAGGAGTTTTCGGAAAGGTCTATGTTCTCCGCGATGACTGTCTCACACGATCTTAGCAAGAGGGATTTGTCCACAGCATTAGGGTTAAATGGATGAATCCTGCACTTTTGCAACCCCTCGGTTATGCACTTCATTGTAAAACAGTTTTCGTAAATAATGCCAACATCGAACTGAATCTGTTGAGACACCCATTGGACGGATTTGACGTTTAGCTTGGCTCATGACTTTGGTGCATTCGACTTTTAATTTGCGGTACTCGGCCACATCTAACGGTTGTGCGATATGAGTTGTCTTGGGCAGAAGGCACAGTAGTATCATGTCCTTTGATATTGCGCTTTTAATTAATTGACAGCTCACGTGGGAAGAAACACCATCTTGAATAAGAAGTAAGGGCCGCTCAGTTGGCGCAAGTCTAATGAAGGTTTTCTCAAACCATTGGCAATATAACTCACTGTCCATGGAACCTGTATCTGAAATAAAGTAGGTATCATTCAGTGGGCCTTTCTTATGATTAGCGCCTCCTGGGAAGCTCTGAAAATATTACCATCGGAGGTATTGTTGCTCCTGCATAGTAATGTGCTCGTATGTAGCCATTGCCACCGAGTGGACATGTTTCTGGTGACTAGGGACAACAACCTTTAGACCTGCTAACTTGTTAAGGTTGATAGCAGCCTCACCACAATTAAATATAAGGTGTGGCTTGTCATGAAGATTGTTTGCATCAAGGGTCTCCATTCAAAGATGAAAATACTCCTTAAGCGAGTCTACATTACTCATGGAAGCTCGCCCGCGATCTAACGAGTCCTGCCGCCGAAGACGAAGTTGAGGAAGCCTCCCTTTAAAGCCTCACCACCATTTCCTCGAAGGGCCGCTTTTCTTAAAGACACCACCATATGCCATGCTCATTTGCGATGCACCAAGCAAAACCAACATTTTGTCCGACAGTTAATGGAAAACCAGGTTCGCCATAAATTCAATGTACTGGACTAGACTGTCTTCCTCTTCGGCCGGCAGCGCCGTTTGATTTCCCAATCTAGAATTCAAATTTAATGGCCTTTGACTAGATCAGAAAGCGGCATCCTCGGTAAACAATACTGTTTGGCTGCGGAAGCTGTCGACATGCGACCACTTTTAACGGCCTTATAAGCTAAGGTCATGTTTTCCAAAGACCATTTTTTTTTTACCTTTGGTCTTCTTATGTTTCGGATTACTCGCATCCCTATCTGAAATATATGATTTTATTATGTTTATGAACTTTTAAAACATTATATTTTGACAAAGGAATGATTGAAACGGTTAGTTATAATACGTTCTGGCCAAAACATCTTACAACACGTGATAAGCATGGTCATTGTCCTTCAACAATTTCTCCATCAAGCTTATTGTGTGCAATGCGAAACCCAATGCTGACGTTCTGCATTGGTCCGGTCCTCTAGGAAAACTTTTCTGGTGCCGCCTTAGCACGAAAGTAGCAAGTATCCGCTACGTTTTGTTGGAAGATTTGTCTGACACGAACGGCGTATTCACGTCTAAGGTTGGCTACATTTTTTTTATATTCCCTGTCTTTATAAATATCCACCGCATTTTGGTCATGCGGATTCTGCAATTTCCCATGCACTCTAATGATGCATCCCCATGGCGTATAAAGGGTGGATAATAACGTTTTTCATCTGAAAAAAAAAGTTACAAATAAATTCATATCTGTGTTGGACATAATTACGAGAATCAAAACGGTAACGGTATGTATCTTATTCTGTATATACGTTTAAATACGATAAATTCAATTAGATGTATAATTTATTTAAGTAACGTTATTGTGCTGATTAGTATATAGATAAGTTACTAACGTTATTATGCCCGGCAAGCGGATAAATTTCAGAACATGAACATGTGAAACTGTATGACCTTAAGTCGTCATCAGTAACCCTGAGTCGTCACTTTCTTTAAACATATGTATTTCGTTTATGGATTAACTGTGCTGTCAAGGGGCGACAACCCACTAAGTGTAATATCACTACAAGAAAACCAAACAGGGTTGCATTGTTCTCGAAGCTTCGTATCTATCCAGAATTACGTTTCGCCCACACCATCTGAAATAAGTCAACCATCGTCGCCCAGTTCCTCAAACGTGTGCGACTTTATATTACATATTCAGAAGCCCCGTATGAAAACATCGATTAAAAAAACCCCCAACATGTATGTAATAAATATATGCATATATATAATATTTCTGACTACTCTTAGACACGATCTATCATGGAAATGGTTATTGGGTCTGCTCTTGAGAGCGGTGCCTCTTATGGAATGCATTTTTTATGGGGACGATAGTGTAGCAGTCAATAACACGATGTCGGAGGTGTTTTGTGAGTGTTCTGGGTTTTTTTAACATGGTAGCTTGCAACAATAAAATATAGCTTGCAATTATAAAAGTAGCATAAAAAAGTAACTGTTCGGCGAAGTTTTGTTTGACAAAAGAAACCGAGTATACCGATATTAGAAATGCAATTTATAAAACATTATTTTGACAAAGGAATGATTGAAACGGTTAGTTATACATTCTAGCCAAAACATCTTAGAACACGGTTATTCCCCTTCAAGAATGTCTCCAAGGCACCAAGCATATTGTGTGCAAAGCGAAACCCAGTGCTGACGTTCTGCATTGGCCCTGTCCTCTTGGAAAACTTTCCTGGGCCGCCTTAGCACGAAGGTAGCAAGTAGCTGCTACATTGTTTTGTAGGAAGATTTGTCTGACACGGACGGCGTCTTCACGTCTAAGGTTGGCTACTTTTTTTATATTCCCTGTCTTTATAAATATCCACCGCATTTTGGTCATGCGGATTACTTTACGATCTATAGAAGTACACAGGTCCGATAGCAAGTTCCCATGCACTCTAATGATGCATCCCCATGGCGTATAAATGGTGGATAATAACGTTTTTCATCTGAAAAAAAGAGTTACAAATAAATTCATATCTGTGTTGAACATAATTTTGAGAATCGAATGGTTACGGTGTGTATCGTATTCTGTATATACGTTTAAATACGATAAATCCAGTTAGAGGTATAATTTATTTAAGTAACGTTATTGTGCTGATTAGTAAATAGATAAGTTACTAACGTTATTATACCCGGCAAGCGGATAAATTTCAGAACATGAACATGTGAACCTGTATGACCTTAAGTCGTCACCAGTAATCCTGAGTCGTTTAAATATAAGTATTTCGTTTATGGATTAACTGTGCTGTCAAGGGGCGACAACCCACTAAGTGTAATATCACTACAAGAAAACCAATCAGGGTTGCATTGTTCTCGAAGTTTCGTATCTATCCAGAATTTCGTTTTGCCCACAACATATGAAATAAGTCAACCATCGTCACCCAGTTCCTCAAACGTGTGCGACTTTATATTACATATTCAGAAGCTCCGTATGAAAACATCGATTAAAAAAACCCCACAACATATATGTAATAAATATATGCATATATATAATATTTCTGACTACTCTTAGACCCGATCTATCATGGAAATGGTTATTGGGTCTGCTCTTGAGAGCGGTGCCTCTTATGGAATGCATTTTTTATGGGGACGATAGTGTAGCAGTCAATAACACGATGTCGGAGGTGTTTTGTGAGTGTTCCGGGTTTTTTAACATGGTAGCTTGCAACAATAAAATATAGCTTGCAATTATAAAAAGTAACATAAAAAGTAACTGTTCGGCTAAGTTTTGTTTGACAAAAGAAACCGAGTATACCGGTGTTAGAAATGCAACTTATAAATACAGACATAGCAGAAAACAAGGCAAACAAACAAAGTAGCTAAAATACTCTACTTCCCATCGGAGTTATGTTTCGTTACTGTCAAATGTGTATGCAATTAATCAACAAGTAAGAGAGTGTTTAGTTCCCAGGATAGTCATCTTCTTGTTTAAAGCGCATGCCATCTACGGCGGCTTGGATGTCCCCCATCCTAGCTCTTTCTTGTTTATATATAAAGGACAAAAGTCCTATTTTTCTTTTAACTTTTTATCCGTGTATTCCATCTCCGCGTCTCTTTATATATAAGCGAAAAGGATTTTATTTTTCTGGAATACGCAAGGATCGCAATAACTATTACTTTATTTTTATGTCTGCACAAATGAAAAGTATTATTGAAACATAATTCTAACAACACTTTAATAAATAACAAGTTCTTGTTTGCTAGCACAAAAATAAAAACAAAACCCCTTTCCGCAAAACTCCTTTTCGCTATTTAACTCCTTTCCGCACTTTAGTCATACCGCTCTTTTACCGGTTGTCCACTTCCGGTAGTTGATTGTTTCCGTTGGACATGCACACTTTTTCGCAATTTGCTGCATGACTTTCAATGTAAAATCCATAGGAAATTGTTTTTTTTTTTATCGACCTATTTTTTACATCTGTTAATATAGAGTACTACTACAATTATTTCAAGCCAGTAATAATATTTTATATACATATATTTCTCAAACGTAATCATTAATGATTGCTTTAACCGGAGACTGTTTTGACTTAGTCCGGCCTGTAGAAAAGTTTATGATTATGGGGCATAGTGGTAGAGTTGCCGATTTGTAACTCCTGTGACTGCTTAACCTCTCACCACGTAGGTTCGAGTCCCATTTGGTTCCAAGGACTTTTGAGGTCTTCCATTTGACTTGCGGTGCGCCGGTGGTTCTACCTGGACATGTGTCTGGAGTTTTCCTACACCAAAAAGCTGGACGTTGCTATAATGATCATAAATTGTACCTTGCAATTTATTTCAAGACAAAACAAAAAAGTTAATAAATGAGAAACAGTGCGCAGGTACCAATTAAAAATCAGTCGTCACTTCATTAGAGAAGTTTGCCTCAAATGATGGGAAGCAAAATGTGTTTGAATAAGTGTAACGATTGCCATGAAACCAATTTAGCAAGGGGTCTTCTTTATGAGCTAGTAATGATTCACCACAATATTGGTGTCAGACATTTTAGTAAATTACTAGGTCATTAAATTGATCTAATAATAACAGCTTTAACCACTAAGCCTCTTGCCATATGGATTCTAGTCCAGTTAGGGGTGAATGACTTCATGTGGGAGGGTCTTTCAGCTGACCAGAAGTGTGCCAGTAGTTCTTTCCAGACATTATTGGGGTCTTCCTCCACCATAACAGCTGGACATCATTATAATGATGTATTTCAAAAAAACAAAAAAAACATTGGTTTTTAAAAATTGTAACATAATGACAGTCTATGCAACCGTGCAACCCTTCTTGTAGACCACCACAGAATTTTCCCCCTGAACATGTCAGATGTCAACCCCCATACCCGACAGAGGCCTACTGAGGAGGAAGAGGATGATGATCCTGTTGAGAGGATGCTGAAGAAATCTGGCTGCCTTGAGAAACATTACGCCGTGCAGGAGTGTATCGCAGAGACCAAAGATTGGAGGAAGTGTCAGGACAAAGTGACAGACTTCAAGAAATGTATTGAGGCCTCACAGAAGAAAGCTAAACAGTAAATCTGATGGTAAGTTATCAGTGCTACAGTCATGTTTTTGGGTGGTGTCGCTTGTAACAGCATCAAGAGTTACGAGAAAGCTGAATTTCGGAAGCACGAGGCATTGACCCCGCAGATCTTAACCATCTGTGGTCATTCTCCATGCCTGGGAAAAAAAACAGTGCATGTACAGAAACAAATATGTATGTTAAAAGAGAAAGTGATTAAATTGCATAATGCAGATATACATGAAATGCAGATTTATGAATGTACAACCATGTACAGGAATTGCACTCAGCGACTAAAGGGGCCAAAAGAGGGAGAAAGATGTCATAAGAACAGGTGTTGCATTTGCTATACATTATATACTAGGCCCAAGATATTTGTGAAATCACATGCGGGCCATCACTGCCTTCTGCATCTCTCTACCAGATTGACAATCAGGATTTAGATTTAGATCACGTGGTGGTAGAGTTGGCAAAATAAATGGAAGCGATTGTTGCTCAGCTGTTTACTATCGATGGACTACTGACCAACTTATAACTGGGATTGAAATTTAATTCAGTGTATTTTGGTCGCATCTGGCACCATTTATGAGCAGTCACTAAGACAATTTTAGTTAAAATACAATATTATAACATTTTCTATAAATGGATGTTAGTGATTGTTTTGTAGCTTTTGTCCCAATGTATAATCTATATTTAGAACAGGTGGCTATTTGGCAGCAAAAGACTAGCCTTGCTTTCCAATGCCTTGTGCAACTGGTTTTGCATGGAATAACTTAAAAGTGACCATTTTAGCCTTTTATTGCTTACTGGGTAAAACTTGCACCGTCCAAACAGAGCTTTGATTAAGATTTTGCTCTGACATGCGTGTTTGAGAAAGGATATTAAACTCTTACTTCATAAAGTTAGGCTCATACGGTCAGTATCAGTAAGATAAAGAATCAGCTGAAAAACAAAAGTCATGAAAATAGACTGATTAAAAATATCCTTTACTTTCAGTTTCAGTGCCACTTTTGAGCTACAGGATAGAAAAAGAAACAAGTCAAGATGGTAAATGTGATAAAAGGAATATTAGTTGAGTGTGACCCCGCCATGAAACAGTTTCTTCTTCACCTGGATGAGACAGAAGAGCTAGGTAGACGGTTTGTTATCCAGGATCTTGACGAAACTCATTTGTTCCTAAGTGCTGAAATCCTGCCCGTTCTTCAGGAACGCATTGACGATCTCATGGATAAACTATCCTTCCCTGTGCATGAAAAATAATGAGGTAGCAATGTATATTTACTACTTGATATAAACCTTTGCAATATTTGAGCAGTAATTTTGTTAGAAAAAATAGAAGAGCATTGTCATTTCTATGGACAAATCGTCATTCTTTCTGCATGAAAAGTAAGCATTAGAACTACTGGAATGTTCATGTCTGCAACTTGCAGTAAACGTTTACAGAATATGATTTATGAATGGGATGCAGTGACGTTAAATGGAAAAAGGTAGACATTGGCAGACCAATGGACAAGTCCTTGTCTCAGAGAATGAGAAGTTAGCAGTGGAACTGTTGTGAAGCATACCTCTGCTGTTTAAACATGTTTTAAAAATTATTATGTGTGCTGTGCAGTGATTTAGAGGTTAAAATAGAAGAGTGTCTCTGAAAACAGTTATATAAAAAGTTTTATTGGCCTCGTTACTTGTGTTTATGAAGGAAATGAACTAATGCCTTTAGACACAATAAATGTGAATGGACAAAAAGTCTTCAAAACATTGATCATTATCTAGCAATGATACAGTAAGTTTCTTAATAGTGCATGTTTTGAACAAAGATTTTGTTCGCAAAATGTTCAAGACGATGAGTCATTATGTAAGCTTTCATGGTGCCTGTTTATGGAAATTTATATAAGAAACTTACAACGTTTTTGTTATAACAATTTTTTGTGACAGCCTATATACTGATTGATGTTGGTGCACAATGATTAATAATTGAGCATATGTTTCAGCTAGAAAAGTTTTCAGCCTATATATGTATATCATCATTCTGGCTTGTAGGGTGATCATTAGATAAAACTTGCAAATTACTATAGGATGATTATTAAATAAACTTAAAAAATTATCGTCAAAATGAGTGCAAATGGACTTTTATCAGAAGTTGTGAGTGGGGGTATTTCTGAAAGAAAGAGAACAGATGTGCCAGTGGGAGTTGTGCTGAGTTGGTGCTGGAAGTTGGTGAAGCGTCGCCTCAGTCCGGGATGTCCGCTGTTCCATGATGGGGATCTTTACTGCCAGCTGGCAGCCAAGTACTTGCCTCTAGACACACAAAACATTGTAGTGCCCAGGTAGTACATAAACCATATTCAGAATCTTTATTCTTTATATAACAGGAGTATGCATCTTGCTTCTTCCGATATTTTATGCCTCTGAGTGACTTCATATAGCAGTCGCTCCATCTGTCAGTATGTACATTCTGTGCCATAATTTTTACATAAGTCACAATACTTAAAAAGAACTACACCATCTTACACAAATCCATTTAATGTTGTATCGTGCATAACATTGCAAGTGCACCATTTATAATGATAGCCCACAACATAATGTTGGCTTGACTTTTATATGGGATATTTGAGTCTTAGCTGGCATTTTGACTAATTATGTCATATACAAAAAATTAAATTATAGAGGAAAAAATCATTTTTTACATTTAGTACTGAAGCTTAAGCTCAATTTGTATTTTTCATTTTAGAAAATAAATATTATTTGTTTCTTAATAAATGAGAAATACAACTAGCAGCATCTTATTATAGATTTAATTAAATTGTAAAACTGTCAGATTGTATAAAAATAATAGAAAAAAATAAGACTTCATGAACAATAAATATTGAATTATGTGTATCCTACAGATTTTTATTGATATATATCTTTATTCTGTGTTCCAGACAGGTGGAGCTTCCCTGTGGTGTTGGTGGTTGTAGCCAGGTGTTCACATGTCTACAGACGTAAGTATTAGAGATTTGGTTAGAGTCACCTACTACAAACTCATCAGCAGCTGGGTTTAAATCCTGTTCTGGATGAAATTTATATGTGGGGAAACGTATTGGACAATGGTGCATCGGTGGTTCTACCCAGGCATTAGTCTGAGGCCTTTCACCACCAATAATTAGCTGGACGTCGCCAATATCACCATGATTGTGTTGGTGCGATATAACATCCCCCCCCCCCCCCCCGCACACACACACAAAACACGACTGTTGATCATTCTACACAGAAATTTGTGTACGTGGAAGTGTTTTAGATGACTGCTGGTAGTTCTACACAGATATTTGTCTCTGGGATCCTAGCAGTGCTGTTTGGAATTCTACCAGAATTTGATTACTGGTTAATTCTAAAATGGCTATGAATTGACTAACATATCTTTTTTTGTATATTATTTTTCCCCATAGTTTCTTAGCTGCAATAAGTTGCACTGTGCCAATTATTACTGTCAGTTAAATTTATTCCTGACTACAGTAGCAGTTTTTTAGCAGTGGTCGTGTACTAGTGTACACCACAGAGATTTGTGTATGTACTTCGGAGCAGAATACTTTTCAGCTCACTGTTAGTATTTCTGTGTTTGTTGTATTATCTTTATTTTTAAGAGTATTAAAATTCCAGCAATATGATCTAGATGTAAAGGTATTCAGATTATGAATCTAAGTGGATCACACGTCACATTTCATTAACATGGAAGTTATGATTGCTCTCAGTTTTTTTTTATGATTTTATTAACTAGGTCTGTCTTCCACCACTTAAACTACATGTTGCTGAAGTAGCCATAATTGTGTTAATGTGATGCAGATTTCAAAATAAAACACCCAATTTATTGTAACATCTTGCCTTAACGCAATCAGTTATTTAACTATAACTCACTCTTTCGTAGCTTGGTAATATCGAATTACTCAAACATTTATGAAAATTTACTTTAACTGAATTAGATTCTAGATTGAATAGATTATATATTTTTTTTTTGGTCTTTCACTTTAGGTATGAGAGTCACTACAACTCATGCCATCGTAACACCTGTAGCCAGTGCCGTCGTGTTTTCCCCTCAGCACACCTCCTCGATGTGCACATCCTTGAGTCACATGATGTCATGTTCAAGCTACTGGCCCAGAAACAAGACATGGTAAAACTGGAACTGGTAGCGCAATTGGTAGAGCATCGGCTCCAGGTACGGGAGGCCCCGGGTTTGAACCCGGGCCGCAACATACCAAAGTCGTTAAAAATGGTAGTGGTATAGCTCCCTTGCTAATGCTTAAGCAAATATGAGGGCAGTTCCACGACTGTTGACCTGGTGTCAGGTTAATGTGATTGGGTGTGGTATCATGCTAGGTGTTCACAGCATGCTATACACTGTGAAGGCAGCACTATATCTGCTTCAGGTGGACATCGTCTCCAGATAATTGAAACACTGTTGTTGGGATGATAAACTCAATAAACAAACAAGACATGGTCAGTTTGTTTATGTGGTGACGGTGTTGACTTAAAGCACATATAGTGCTGACTTCACCATGTATAGTATGCCATGAACTCCTGATACTGGACCAATCAGTCATGGAACTACCCTTTCATTTGCTTGAACGTTACCTATACCACTATCATTTTGTTGACTTATGTCACAGCTCTGGTTTGAACCTGGGGCCTCCCATATCTGGTGCCAATGCTCTTCCAATGGTGCTACCAGATCTTATTGTAAATTTATGTTAGACTGTAATATTAGTTATATCCAAATATCAATGTTTTTGGGGCTGGGTGGGGTGCTGTATTGGAATCAGGTTGTTTGTCTGTTGACCTGTGGACACAATTTTATCAGGAATTCATCTACAGTTTTGCATAAATTTTGATGAAACTTCACATGAGAACCTGTGTACCTTATATTTTTGTTGTGATCAGATGAAAGTTACAGGATTTACTGCCACTTATAACAACATATCAGACTTTGAGATTGGTATGAGAGAAATTTACAAACAGGGAGCATGGTGGAATTTTTCATTACTCCATGGCTTACAGTACAAGTTTAAACAAAATGTTTGGTTTAAAGAGCATTTAAAAATCAAATTTCTCATCGAAAATTATTTTCGTACAACTTAAAATGTTCTTAATTGCACAGCTTTAACTCAATCTTTAGCAGTGATTTTGAAGATCAGTGAATACATATCATAGTTCATAGAAATATAATAATGGCAATCTTTAAACATTTTCCCTACATATTTATGCCTTATTTCTTACCTTTTTAACCATATCAGAACAAACTAAAATTGTTTTATGTGACCTTTAAACTCTTAAGTTTCATTCATACTTATTTGGGTATTGTATGTTTGGAAACAAACTTTCAACTGACATAAACCAATCTTGGCAGACCACTTCTTAGGTAGAACCAATACTTGGGTAGTATCTACTGCATAATAAATAGACTTGACAAGAGACTAACAATTTTTTCTACCTATGCTAAAATTGAACGGTATGATTTTTGTCTGGGATGGATTTGTTCTGCACTCAAATATTTCCATCTGTCAGGCTTAGGTAAATAGATTGACCAGCTCCCCCTGGCAGCAGTCTGATCAGGCACTAATGCTAAGTGATTGCCAGCTCATCTTGTGACACATGCATGACATTGTTAGTGAATAATTAGGAATTTAGACTTAGTTAATAACAAATGTAGCAGAATAAAGTTTAACTGTGTTAATGATATGACTTCTATTCCAAACCAAACATTGTGTATACATGACCTATTGTATACCTGTCCCATTATGCCTGTCCATTGTACATGTCCATTTACTGTATAGTACCAGTGTCTGGTGGAGAGTTGTCCTGAGAAGTTCTCAGACAGTGAGACTCGAAGACATCACATGATCAAAACTCACAGGTACCCTGCCAACTACAGGTTTGACAGAAGAAAGAAAGCACAAAAGTATGTAAATATATTTACATTATATATTATTATCCCACACAATTGTAGTCATATTTGTGCACACAGCTGTTACTGGTACGTTCTAGATAGAGCCGCTGGAATGATCCAGATCAGCTGGAAAACACCATATAAACAGACCTGGTAGCGCAATCGATAAAGTGTCGGCTCCAGGTACGAGAGGCCTCGGGTTCAATCACAGGCCAAGACATACCAAAGTCATTAAAAATGGTAGTGGTATAGCTCCGCTCCTAATTCTCAAGCAGATATAAGGGTAGTTCCACTACTGGTTGGCTTGTGTCAGAATAATGTGACTGGGTGTGGTATCATGTGTTCACTATACACAGTGAAGGCAGCACTATATCTGCTTCAAGTAAACACCATCTCAAGATAACTGAAACACTGTTGGTGGGACGATAAACCCTATAAACAAACACCATATTAATTTTAGTTTAGATCTTGGTTGTTTAGATCTAACTGTATACATAGTAGTAACTCCTCAACCCCTCACTGCATGTGTTCAAATCTTGGCCACATTGAAAGCACTCGTGTTGAGGTCTTTCAGCTGACCTGTGTGTGCTGGTAGTTCTAGCCAGGCAAATGTTTGGGGTCTTCCGCCACCATTAATAAGTTCTCTATTGCAAATATGATCATAATTTGTCAAAAAAACTGCATAAATAAATTTCCACCTTAAAATAAATGCAAAAATACATATTAGAATAAGAAAAGTGCATTTACTCTCTATGTAAAGAAAATGTTAAAATAATATGCAATCGATAATGAAATAAATGCAAGAATTTTTTTCGTAGATGAATGGTATTGAAGCTATAGGAAGGTAGACAACTGCATTATATAAGTTATGCAAGACTGACTTCCCCTTAATCATTTTTTTTCTGAATTAAGTCTGGCTAATCTGAATCTACACTCTTTTGCCTAAACCTTATCAGCACCTGTTAGAAGGCTTAGAGTTTACAATGTTTTGCCATTTTTTGCAGGGCTAAAAACCAAGTTAACCTGTCATCTGACATGGTTATTATGGAGACAGACATTCCTCTAGACGCACGGAGAGAAACAAAGAATGGTTCCAGTGAAGCCATGGATGTGACTGGTTCTGCAGGATCATCAAGAATGTTTAGCTATAAGTAAGTGTGTCACTACACTGCGGGGTACCCATGGCGTAGTGGTAGAGTTGCAGACTTATCACTCCTCTGACTGCTTAGCCTCTCACCATACGCTTTTGAGTCTTCTTCAGGGCAAAGGACTTGTATGGGAATGTTTTCCAACTGACCTGCCTTGTACTTGTTTTTTACCCATTTTGGTTTTCTGCCATCAAAACAGCTAGACGTCACTATACTGATCATAATTAGATGCTGAGATGTCTCCTATAAACAAAACAAAAAGAAAAAAGACTTAACTGCAAAAATAACTCAATAGGAGTTTAGAATTAAGTGCCTGAATCTGAGACAATTCTGCAATTTATACTTCCCAAAGGCAAGCATTAGGGAAACTGACAGTATCAGAGAACTTAAATATCCATGAACCACGCTTAGATCTGGGTCAGGAAGTTCAAAATATAGATATTCATATATAATGATATTGTCAAATCACAATCTGTGGTTAGAATATATTAAGGCAATTGTTTTAAATTGTTGAATAAGAAAATTTATGCCAAGTACTTTTAGTGATGTCTTGTAAATACCCATATCAGCAATCAGTCATAACTGCACAATGACCAGAGCTTTAAACAGCGAAACTGTTGTTTTTCTTTACAAGTTAAACCATGCATCTTAATCAATGACTCCTTGTTGAATCCATACAAACAAGGAATAACATGTTTTAAAATCTATAAATCATATACTAACCTAAAGCAAAAAACGGATTCTAGAGTTTTTGGGGTGTGCAGTGGTTGTTTTCTCCAAAAATAATAGTGTAACCATCCTCAGATTATATTTGATGAAAGATGATATTTATTACTTTGTTTACTTTAATGGCATTTTGTTAATGTCTGACATGACACCACACCCAGTCAAGTGATCACAAAACTAAATTATGCATTCATGGACCTACCTCTGTATGCAGATAATTAGAATAGTGTTACCACTACTAAAGTTGTTATTGACTCATAGTGTCTTTTATATCTAACCTGTGAATATCTACACATCCATCTTGTTTAATTCTAGACTTCAAAATTATTGTATTAATTAAATTTAATAAATTTGCCCTGTCTCTTTATTCCTGCAGAGTGCCTAAGGACATTTGTTTTGGGGCAGGATCATCACGAGGGTTTATATCTGGTAGGGGGCGTGGTCGTGGAGGGAGGCGTGGCTCACGCTCCAAACACTGGCACCAGCAACAGAGGGGCCCAGATACAGCAGTGGACATAGAGAGTGTAGACATGGCTGAATTGGTTGATGCCCTCACATGATGCCCTCATTATGAGACATGGCACCTCTTATTAAACATAATTTGTGATGAAATCTTTAATTATGGAATCCATTTGTTTATAGATAAACTAAAATTGTAGATAATTTCAAGAAAAAGTTGACATGTTTTTTATATTTGCACAAGCTCAATATGTAAATAGTAACTGTTTTTCTTGGCTGTGTTGTTAAGGCTGTTTGAATTAGTAAAGACGATTATATAACACAAATTATAGCATGTGCTAAAGGAATGGCGAGAGACTTAATTTGATGGTGATCATAGTCAAAGTGGAAATATATTGATGTTCACTTTGTTCCTATGTTACCAATGAATAATGAATATATAAAAAGTAGGGCCCAAGTGAGTGAACTCACCGACTTACCATGCCTGTGGCTCCATGGCCCCTCATCAAATGGGTAGTGTAAGAGCTAAAACTTTCTACTGAGGAAGCCATCCAGCTAACATGCATGGTGTTGGTGGTTCTACCAAGAAATTTGTCAGGGGTTTTCCTTGATCAATAATAGACAGTCATTGCTATAATGACCATGATTGTGTTGAAATGTTAGATAATTGTATTTGTATTCCGATCCAGTCGTCCATTCATACACACGTTTATAAACAGTTTTGTAATTGGAAAGGGTTTGGCCAGAGTTTTTTTTATGAAAAAATTATTATGTATGTTATGCATATAGTTAAAAAACACGCTTTTTTCACATAAGACAATTTTTCTTGGAGGTTCGTGTTTAAACTTTTATTGAATCTTTATATTGCAATACTATCCTCATGAAAGAACAATAGACATGACATGTTTTGTTGATATAATATTAATGCAAGTAATATTATTGTGTTATTTTTCTTTAATTAAGTAATGATAAAAATATACAAAACATTAGCTTTATGGAGATAGGAAACAGATAGTACAGCTACCATCATTATGCCCATGTTCGACTTGGCTACATCATTTGTATATTTCAGGAGATATTAAACAACTTTTCTTTACTTGTTTTTTTTATATCATTTTTTAACAGACCCTAAAATTCACATGTAAATTACAAAGTTATATAATATTTTATTTCACTTTACACTTAACAAAAATACATGTACCTTAGAACCCTGGAAGATAAAGTCAATACATGTACTAATACAAAGCTTGTTAAACATTTTTAAACTTCTGAAAGGAGTGTGTCATTCTCTTTTATTTTAAATTTCTAGTTTTTAGAAGCACATTTCACCAGTTTAGGCACAACTCTGCGACTTCTGGTTGTCCATTCAAGACTGTCTAGTGGTTAAGACTGGACTCCAGGATTAAACCCTGAAACTGACCACATGATGTTAGTCCTTGACAAGATGTGTGTGTGTGTGTCTTTGTTTTTGTGTGTGTGTGTGTGTGTGTGTGTGTGTGTGTGTGTGTGTGTTTATTGCACATTGCTCCAGGTACTCAGTACCTGAGTACTGGTTCTATAGAGGAGATGGACAGTTGAGAGAGATTAATATAAGTTGAACGAACATGTTTCCCAATCAACTATAAATAAATAGGTTTAAACTAAACTTTTCCGCAACAACCCACCAACAATGGCACTATAGTTATAGAATGTTTTTCATTAATATCTGATTTCCAATCAAATTTACTAGTACATTTTAGGGATAATTAGAAAAAATAGTTGAAAAATACGTTGTTATTGTTTTTCTTTTTAAGAAGACACAACCAACACTTAACAAGTTATTATAATGAACTGTTCCAAAATTCCTGTTTTCCTCACCAACATTCACTTCTTTGTGAAGAACCATGTTGATGACTTCAAATTTGTGGAACATTTTAGCATTTCAAACACAGAAACAATGCAATAAAAGGCTTTATTAGCCGATATGTTCTTATTGAAGTACTTACATGTAGTTGAAACAATTAAAAAACTTGCTTGTATCTTATAAATGTCTCCTTATAAAACAACCCAGTTTGAAAACAGAAATCTGTGATCATTATCATGATTTTGGGCAAAATTGTCACACTTAAGTCTTGGGGCTGACTGTTACACTACCCAGAAGTTTGGGGTCTTCTTTCCCTGTAATGGCTGGACACGTCAATATGTTCATTGAGTAATTGGTGCCATATATAAAAAAAAACAATCAAGTTCATAGTGTAAACAACTTAATTCTTCAAGTTGCTTATAATATTTGTTTTATCAAATAGCATTTACTTCTGTATCAACCTCGCTTTGCAGAATTGAAATGGATACCGTAAGAGGCGTGGAAGTGTAGTGCACAAGAACCATTACTTTAGCCCATCTAATTTTTGAAATATTCCCCATAATTGAATTTAATATATGGACTGATCATTTCTTCCAAACTAGTGTATCTATTCTCTACAATGGAACGTGTAGATTTTAAGTTTACAAGAACCATAGTTATCATTTTATTGAATTACCAGCATTGCCGTATCTGCAGTGAATTACCCACCTTAATTTAAAAACAGAAACTCATACATTAAACTGAGTTGAAATTTCCCCATAGTTGGTTAAAACTGATGGAGCATGCAGCACTGTTAAATGTATGCATTGTACACTTAACCTTGTACAGTATTATAAATTGTGCTGCATAAATATTAGAAATAAAGTAAAAACACCATTTTCAAAAGGTTTTACAAGGATACAAGCTTACCATACTTGTTTACATTTTCCAGTTAGTCATCATTTGTTATAAATCAGACATAGTTTTCTACAAATATTTTAACTACACTGTGGATATAAAATTATAAGTTTAATAACACCTTTAAATGTTATGCATTGGTATTATGGGTTTCTGTCTCTCTTTGTCTGTTTCTTTCTGTCTGTCTCTTTGTGTCTCATCATTCCCCATCAAATCGTGTCTCAAGATGTGACGTCAAACAATTGTCTATTTTGCGGATTTTTCTGATACAACACGGCCCCCAATTCGGTAAACGGCGTTCTTTTTTTCTTATTGAGTTTCATGTTGTTTTTTTATATTTATTTTTGTGTGCCCGTAACTTTCATACAAACATTGCAAAACAAAACAAATCGAAAAAAAATCGATAGACTTTGGATTATTTATTTATATCATTAAAAAAAGTCTAAACATTGCACATACTAAACACCTGAATTCTCAGTACGCCTTTACATATTGATACTTATGTAAGTAGCTTAGGAATGCTTCTCGTTAAGTGATATTATCTATAAGTAACGAAACAGTCTCTAGTCAAAAATAGCCTGCAATATGCTTGAAGAGTTCTTGGGAAAGATGTTAAAGTTATGGAAAAGGGATTGTGGGGTTCAAAATTCAAACCACAGACCCGCAACGTTTTCAAACAGAACTTACTCGATTCGGATGATCATTAATAAACGTCCAACAAACAAAGAAAGCATTTATAGCATGCTTGAAGTATTCTTTGTCAAAAGGTTAAAGTTGTGGACTCAGAATCGGGGGGGGGGGGGGCGGGGGGTCAAACACTAGGCCCGACATGAGATTTTAGTCCTTGCTCAATTCTTTATTTTCGCGAACATTTTGCGTGACAACTTCCTTACCCATAAATGTACTAAATAGCAGTATCCATTCATCTTGGATAATATTGAAAACTTGCTTTTCATAATAAGCTATTAGATATGTTGTAATATTTCGGTCTTGTAATGAACATACCACCTTTCACTTGACAGCAACGTTTAAGTTATATTTTTAACGCCAGTTCAATATGAAATAATTAACCACATTAGCACATAAATACGTAATAACTGCTCTGTAACAGCATTATTTCCATCGGAATCAATGGCACGCCCGGTCGTTCTGTTGACCGTTTTCTCAGTTTTCGTCTTCATCTATCCCACTTTAAAATGCATGAAGTGGGTTAATTTAAGGAACCACTTTGTTCTTCGTGTACATATCCCAGATACAAAAATGCTTTAATGCAAAACAACTTTGATATTAAACAATAAGATACTGACAAAGAAAAAATACTATTTTCTGAAAAAATACTACCTGAACAACAACGATTTGTGTAATGTAAGGCTACTGCACACGTGCATTTTCTGCTCGTCCACTTTAGTTTTAAAGTTAAATTTAATAATTTTGCTATTTTTTTCTTCTGCATATGGAACATCTTGAAAAGCCTATTAAATAGTGTCGGCTTATATTTTGTTTTGTTTTGAACCATCCTATGGTCTCAGAATTATACACTTTACATACTTTTCCTTGATGGGCTGAGGAGTTACAAGTCAGCGACTCGATTCGCTTGGCCACGGGCGCCTCCATATTCGTCCTGGTCTGGTGTACTGTGTTGAATAATGATCCTTGCTCAGGATGAAGATGCGATAAAAAGGTCCAATATCAAAATTTTATCCTTTGATCGTTGGATTAGATGTAGTACATACTCAGAAAGTCATAACCTAGATATATATTGCTTTCATCATAAAATTGTATGATGCGAGGTAAAAATGATATCTTCTCCCCACCCCGCAAAGCATTATTTATGCACTACAGTTACGCTCTCTCTCTCTCTCTCTCTCTCTCTCTCTCTCTCTCTCTCTCTCTCTCTCTCTCTAACTTTCTAGCTAATACTCTCTCTTCTCTCTCTGCCTGTCTTTCTCTCTGGCTGCCACTCCTCTCCCTCTCTCTCTCTCTCTCTCTCTCTCTCTCTCTCTCTCTGTTTTTATATCTGCCCCAGTCTCCCTTTAACGACGTTCATAATCATTAGCTTGATAAGGCCTTTAAAACCTTTAATCCGTTAAAACGATAATGTTGATGTATAATTAAATGGTTCTTTTGGATGGAATCCATTTGTTAGACAAAATATAAAACAACAATACTCAAGCTAAATCATTTTTATGGCAAACAAAGATCCATTTCAAAGTTTATATTCCGATTAATATACAGAAAAACCATTCAATCTTAATCTGTTTATGTCTTTCAATTCGCTCAAAAAGCAAGTTCATGTATATTCTGAGTAAATCATACATGACGACATACACAGACAACCGTGACAAAAATAACAATGCCAGTAAGTTAAAGATTTCTAAGCGCCTCAGAAAATGTCAAATAAGTAAAAATAATATCTGCGATTATAGGGATTATGAGTTGCAGAAAAAAACAACTCATCTTTATCGTTTAGAAACTCAAAGGGATTGCAGACTTCCAATTACCCTTTAAACAAATGGCTCTACCCCAGAATTGTAGACAAGCAGTCGCTTTCCCAGGACATGGCTACCTTGCAGATGCCCACACCATATCTGGCACTATTTGCAACCACTCGGTTGAAAGCCAGATAAACATCCTCGTTCTTGAGCCCCTCGGTGTCTGTCTGTCCATTCAACGACCATAGACATTCATGACAGATCCTTTGTTGACATCCGGTATTGGTCTGAATACGGAGATACTCATTACTGATCCACACGGTGACTGTGGTTGTTCCGCTGGCCAACAGCTTTGTGAAGGTACTCAACGAACGTGTGGCACACTTGTCATGGCTCCAGAGAGTAGGTGAAGGAAAGATTCCATGAAGCTCAGCATCGTTGCTTTGGGTTCCCGAATCCCCAGCTGTAAGAGAAAAAGAGAGCCTTCGTATTCAGAGCAATTTTGGAAAAGAAAGTCGCGGGCCAGAGCCAAAGTAGAAATAACATTGTGCCCTGAGAACGACTTGTTTCATTTTCAGCCTCGCGGAGCCTCGAAGACACAAAATGATAAGAAAATTGGTTAGAAGTTGTTTATGTCATTACTTCAATTAGAGCGTCGGCTTACGGATCGGGAAGTCGTGGGTTCAAACCCCGGCCGGGTCAAACTAAAGACTTTAAAGTTGGTAGTAGTGGCTTTCATCCTAACGCTCGGGGCTAAGGGGACAGATTTACGCCTGACTTGTCGGTGTCAGTATAATGGATCGGCCGGGTTCAGTCCCTGGGCACCTCATAAGTGCCCCTGTTCTACAATGATAAAAATGTCGCTGCACAGTATCGGCAAAAATGTCGGCTAATCCCATCCCATCCTTCCTCATTACTTCAATTGTGTTCATTAGTAACACCAATTGGTTTCTTTTTTCATAGCCCACTACGAGTTGTTTGCTGAAGTGACGTCGTTTCCTGATATGCCGTCGCTTTCCATACCTAAACTCACCTACCTTTAAATTTCAAAGCTTTATTTTACAACAAAGTTGATCTGTTGGTTATTTGTTGAATAGAATCCAACATTCTAAAATATTACCTAATTGGGATAAATGATTCACATCGTTTCATTCAACTCGTTTAATATTTTCAGTAGTTAATTAACATACATGTCAGATCCGCTATTAATTGGCATCAATGCCTATCGCTCGCATTCATCATGGAAAACATAGGTAAATGTAAATTCAATAAACAACCAGTAAGACTAAATCACAATTATATATGCTGTGTAACAATCTTACAAGTCTAATAGGGTACATATTTACATGGACGTTATTTCTTTTAAATACACAAATTGTATTGAAAGTTTGAAACATGCTTATGTTTTCTCAAGACCTACCGTAGCCATTGTTTGTACTGCTGTCCCCAAAGTTGAACATATGTCCAGCACGTGTTCCCGGGGAAAGTGTCATCGTAACCTTCAGCATCCTCCGTCCACAGCAGGCTACTTTCAGACAGCCAACTGGGTACTTTTCCTCGTCGTTTGTTAGTTTTTGAAAATTCACCTGAAAGATAACGATAGTTCCATAATAATTAACATCGGCATTTCCTGAAGTTTACGGAGGAAGATGGATACATTGATAACGCTTAAACTGTACCTCATAGATTAACATCGGTATTTCCCGAAGTTTACCGAGAAGATGGATATATTGATATTACTTAAACTGTAGCTCATAGATTAACATCGGTATTTCTCGAAGCTTAAGGAGGAAGATGGATATATTGAAAACACTTAAACTGTACCTAGATTAACATCGGTATTTCTCGAAGTTGACGGAGGAAGATGGATGTATTGATAATACTTTCACCGTACCTCACAGATAAACATCGGTATTTCTCGAAGTTTACGGAGAAGATGGATATATTCATAATACTGAAACTGTACCTCATAAATTAACATCGGTATTTCTGAAAGTTTACCGAGAAGATGGATATATTGATAATGCTGTAGCTCATAGATAAACATCGGTATTTCTCGAAGTTCACTGAGAAGATGGATATAGCACTTAAACCGTTCGGCATAATATGCATACAAACCGTGTTTTACTCTTAAGCACAAGGGTTAATACAGCGAGACAGCTTCAAAATTATCGGGAAATATAATCTGGTATTTTATAGCAACAATCATTTAAATAAACTGCATTAATAATGTCACGAAATTTACAAACGAAAATTATACCTAACATGTCAGATTCATAAAAATAATTATAATTGAAACATGTTTTAACCGACATATGAACTAAGTAGTGAGTTGCAGGAACCACCACAAATATAATACAATACAACTCAAATAGCAACGATTTATATGATGTGCAAAGATATTACGACATTCAAAGAATTGTCGTTCTAAAGAATGTATAAATCCAGGAGGATTTAAATAATTAAAAGTATTAGGGGCGGATCCAGGATTATTTTCCGGTGGTGGGGGCGGGAAGAGGGGGGGGGGGGGGTGTTCCAAATTAGGCGAGCACCAGAGGTGTAAGCCGTGCTACTGGATGGTTGATCAAGACAAAAAGAAAGAAATATAGCTGAATTTCAGAAGCTTGACTGACCTTAATAAAAAGTGTGCTTTTACACAAATAGTTTAATTTTAATGCGTTTAGTTTTCAATACATATTACTAGTAAATACAGTCTTACTCATTTTATATGTAGCACTGGACACAACCAACCACCCCCACCCCCATCCCCACCCCCACCGATCCAGCTAAATTCGCCCATGCATATTGTTTGGACCGTTTCTGTTTATCGCACCTTAAGCAGAGCGTTAGCGCTGCATTTCATTTTGTTATAATCTGCGTTAGGGTTCGAAGAAGGTTTTTGGATGACGGTGACTCCAGATAAACTGAGGCTGGAAACAGCTGACGGGCTTGTCAGGTCCATGTCAAGTATTCCGGATACACAGCCTGTAATGAGTATTTTCGAAATAAGTTACATTTTCAAAAACACTTTGTATCATGAAACTCTACTGTTTGGCATCTTTGTGTCAGCACACTGATTGTATAGCTAAATGCATTATCTTTTGTTAAGGCTCTTCTTTTATTGTTACTATTAACCATACTTAATTGATTAATTAAAATATATTGAATAATGACGATAAAAGTCCAGACAACAACGAATATATGCCGTTTAAGTAAAAACAACGTCAAATTATAATGTTTTATTTACAACAAGATTACCATGTTCAATGTTTTAGGACAAAAAGCTCCAACTTACCCTGAGAGACCACGCCCACTGTACACAGCGCCACGAGCCACAGAAGCTTGGCAAGGATATACATTATGCCTTGGCTGTAAGCTGCAACAAAAGATGTGTTGTTCTTACAGTGGGGTACGACGACATGAGTAAAAAAAATAATATAAACAATTAGGTCCTTTTTTTTCAATGCTCTAGGGGCTCGTGAGTGTTGCCATATGTCACCAATAATATATAAAAAAAAATGTCATATCAAAAGTTTAACATTTATCAATCTCATTAAAATCGCATCCTAACTTTCGCTTCATTACTTTCCGCTGGTTAGGATCTGATGACATCGCATTAGGTGTCACCTCAATTTGACCTTTGATTAGCCAATAAAATCGTCGGCTGCAAAATGTTGGGGTACAACTTCATGAATATTCGCCAGATTACGGCTATTTACGGAAATTCATATTGAGCGGCAATGTCCAAGGTATTCCGATTAAAGGTGCGTCACATTTTCAAGATGGCAGCCCCCATTGACATTTTCGATCCAGTAAAACAAACGCCAAAGAAATTAAATTCGTTAGTTGATCGGTGCTGTTTTTGCGGGATGTAATTTCTCCAGGTTCTGATAACGGGTAGTGGGAGCAAAAACACTCAAAAACAGTTCAAACAAAAACTTAGAATCAATGAAGAACGTCTTCAGAATATGAAAAAGGTAGTGAAGTGTCTGTCGCTGTCTGACAACGATACCGCGGTGTAACGAGGTTTCTGATTGGTCAAGTTTGGTCAAGTTTGACGTCATCGGCTTATTAATATTTATAACTTAAAGGTCACTTCGAAGCGACCTTTATCGGGATGTTATCGGATCCTAACCAGCGGAAAGTAATGAAGCGAAAGTTAGGATGTGATTTTAATGAGATTGAACATTTATAACCCTTTGAACAAACAACAGACAAAACAGCATACATGCAAGATAAATGTACCAATGATAAAAAGCTAGGCACTACGAGGTCTGTCTTATGGGGGCCAGGAAAATACCTCAACAACAAAAAGGTTCCAAACAATGAAAAACACTTCGCCATATGTAGACAAGGTAAATGCGATGACATGACTAATATCGTTTCACCATAGGTTGAATCATACTCGTTTTCAATGCATCTTAGATAACTTACCTAGGATCAACCAACAGATGAGTGTCATCACTTTCCACAAAAGCTTTGCTAAGGTATTTTATATATTTATTTTCTTTTCAACAGGAATGGTCGGTGTGCAATTCAGAATTGGTCAAAATCAATAGGAGAAGAGAAACAAAAATAATGAGGTTGTTTTTTTTTTAAGGCAAATGCGCTTTTAAGAACCACGACACATGATACATTTTCAATCACTAATGGTATTTAACGTGTAAAATATTTTGATATGGTCGCTACATTTACAGGTCAACATGACTTGACCTTCTAACATCTGAAGCAGTTTGTTGTACAGCTTGTTTATCAATCGAAGCAGCTAGACAGTGAGTGAGCGAACGTTGTGCTTTGACGTTTTTACAAGGATTAATTTTAAAATGAAGTGTATAACTTTATAGGATCATGGTTAATGCCTTTCACACATCAGTGATGTCGGAATTAATTTATGAACTTTATAGACGCCCCTCACCCTTAAAATTAAAAATGTTGTGTCACGAAGGCGTTAAGGAGGCACAATATGGTATAGGTTGTCATCTTGAATTTCTGCCAACCAGAATCGCTTAAATATTAATTGGGGCTGATCTTACGTCAGCGCTTCTAAGAATGTCAAAAGTTAGTTTAGACAGCTACGCCGAAAAAGAACTTAGTATAGTTTCGATATTTACCAGCACTTGTCTGTCTAGATAAGCCCCTAAAATGGCATCGCATAAAAATAGATTAAAAATAGATAAAAAATCGAGTCAAGTGTTTCGCCGTGTATACGTTCTCGTCCTTTATATACTGATCAAATATGTGTGTTATTGCCATATGTATTGATTATCTTAAAGTGTTCCACCATATGATTAGCATATGATACCACTCGATATCTTCATTGTCCACGCATGATAGAAATGGGTTTTTGTTCATTCCTATGAATAAAATGCATCCGGCCAATTTCAAAATGAACTTCTTTTATGAAGATCACCTTAACATAAACTATTATTTTATTTATTTACATTTACACTTCTTTGCATTAGTTTCGTTAATTATTGTAAGTACGAGTTGCGCATTATAAAAGTAACAACGGCCATTACTAGGAAAAGGCATTTTCATCATTGGTTTAATCTTAAATTGTTTCCGCCTGTAAGTCGCTCGCCATGTTACAGTTCCTAAGTCAAAACGCGATTTTGATATTATGTGACAGCTACCTTGATCCGTACATTTTATATAGGTATATTAAATTTGGGACTAACAGGTGCGGTTTTAACCGTTCTTAACAAAATAACAGAACCCATACGCACACTTCCATATTAGAACTCCTGAATGCAATTGTTTTACACATATATATAGCATTTGTTTTGTTTTGTTTTCTTTAAATTGGTAATTAGATAAGTAGAACGTATCTCAATTATAAGACAGCAGTTTAAACATACTTACATAGTTTCCGAAGCTCACAATTTATTTAAGTAAAGAACAAAAAGAACACACCTGATTTTCCTTCAGAAACTGGTTGTTAAATGAACAGACACTTCAAAACGATACGAGAAGTTAACATACAGAACGGACCGGTCCTTCGGATGTACCGGGTTCTTATATGGGTTTATATAGGCAGTTCTGTTATACATGAGTGATATGACTAATATGTTATGACTATAAAACGGTGATCTCATCCAATCAGGTGATTGTGTCAACAACTCTGATGATGCGCCTGGATGCAAAATATAGTGTCTGTTTCCCAACCAACGTGAAAGTAAGATTCGTCGCTTGCTATATATATATATATATATATATATATATATATATATATATATATATATATATATATATATATATATATATATATATATACCTGATGACACATGAGTGATATGATTATATGTTATGACTATAAAATGGTGATCTCATACATGATGCGCCTGGATGCAAAATACCCAACGTGAAAGTAGGATGAAATTGTATATACAACATTTAAAAACCATATACTCCTACATGTAAGACTCCAGCTTTCCACGCAGTGTATCTACATGTACATGTATGTAAGATCTGCTTTTATTAAGTTTATGTTTGTTTATTGGGTTTATCGTCCCACCAGCAGTATTTCAGTTATCTGGGGACGGTTATTAAGTTAAGTTAGTGATGTTGTGTAGTAATTAAACAATATGACAGTCTCAAAAAATCCAGTGTTTTTCATCTTTATTGTATTTCACGTCACGATTTTTAAGCGATTTTTTATGTGCTTAAACGTGTATGGGACTTTAATAACTCTAAGCTCAAACATGATTCTACATCATTTACACTCGTCCTCTGGTGGTTTTTGTCCTTAAAATCAATATTGAATTAGATAATTTAGGATTTCGTTCTAAGAAAAACTGTTGACCTCAACCAAATATAAATAGATCTGTTTTTCTGTTCACTGCTTTTATAGCTGAAACCTGTCACGACACACATGTCTTTTTAAAGGTATTTATATGACCTTGACTCGTAAAGAGAGTGATTATTAAATAAAGCGTATTTAATAAACACATATTAAGTGTATAGCTGATCATGGATTGCGATTAGGAATTTGAGGCTGTCTCAGAAGAAACATAGGCTGCCAAATGTTTCAAGGCGCTTGATAATGTATTATATGTCATCAAATACATTTTCTTCATATGATGAGAATTGTTGACCTCTGCTTCTAACTTCTCCTCGCAACATTGTGACATTTGTGTAGTTTCTACACAGAAGTTCTCTTTAGGCATTATATTTTTTAATAATGAACACACCTACCGCACTAATAACTGTATGTACATTATCCTTATAATTCTAAATGCCAAAAATATTAACTGGTAACCCATTCAATTTTGAAGCAATTTCTGAGCGAAAACTAACAAAATAAGCCAAATCTATTTCAAAGCATACAATAGTAAACAATAAAAATAAGGTTATGGAGTCTGTATAATGTCCTATATAAAAAGTTCGAACTTGTGCATTGCCAAGACCAGAACACAAATACATCTGTACGCTTTTATTCTTGGAAAAAACATATTGACTGCTGACTTTCCACCTTTCCAGTGCAAACCTTACATAATCAAGTCCTTATTCACAAAGTTAAACATTGAACACTGAAAGCATTTACAAGGAGAAGGTTTGGGTTTCTGTTTTTCCACACCAACCTCGGTAACTACACATTTAAAATAAGATGCATCGATATAGCGATGATACAGAAAGGAGCTACAGCAATGAACGTTGGCATGCATGCCTATGTGTCTTTTTGGTTGAAGTTAATATTCATCTGAAAAAAAAAGAAATCTTAGTAATTTGCCTTTTCGTGACATTTGATTGGTAATGTTTATTCAATCTTCTTAAAAACCCTTTGTCAATGTTTGTAACATAATGTTTCCATTCAGTCTAATCAAATTTATCTACACTGAACATAATTTTAAAATGTTCTTATACAGTTTATTTAAAAAAAAATGGTAAATCCATCAGTTATATTAAGATCTCCATATTGATACTGTTACAATTTTTATAAATACACTTGTCAGGAAAACCTATTACGTTATTATTATTGACGGGTGCACACCGGTGATTATCAATTTAGTTGGATTAAAAATTGTGCCCTCGATAGGAGTCAATAGATATTCTGGTCAGTCTTCTGTGGCATAGATTTGTTTCAAGGCATAAAATCTCTAACATTTATTGTTTTATAAAACATAACACAGCTTAGTTAAAAGGAGAATCAAATTCAATCTTCATTTTTATCTTTTCTGCCCTTCACACGAAGAAACGAGCTGCACGTGTTATATGTTTGTATGTGTGTGTACTCACCGCATTTATGTAGCTTAAGAGTGATCACCTTTGGCACTCTTACTGCCTCTGTTACAGAGGAAACACTTTGAAACAGTTATATACCAAATGATAGCTTACTGTTGTTACAATTTTGAGTGTTTAAAGCATCATTTTAATAACAAAGTGAAGGCATTACACCCGTTCATACCGATATATTTATTATTAATAGAGTTATGTTAAACAGATAAGAATAGAACAAAATAATATAGAGTAATACACTGAAATAAGCAAAAATATAATCTTCAAGAATATTTTGTTTAAATAGAATTATGAAAAAGTCTTATGAGCATTGCAACATATACCAACATTTAAAAAGGCACAAGATAAAGGTATTCACATGCAAGCTAAATGTAAAAGTAAGAACAAGTCTGTGATGAGTCATTAATCAAAAAGAGCAATCCCAACACTTGACGCCTTGGCGTGGTCACACGGCAAAAGGGACTGACAGGCTTGCTTAAACTGGTTTACATAGCTCTAACCTCGCACTTCCTGTGGGGTTCCTTAAATGCAATCAATATAAAAGAAAACCGATCTATCTGAATTAAAAATGTCGAAGCGCTGATGTTTTCTTAGATACGTTATGACGATATTCAAAGAAAGTAGTGAATTGAAAAATAATATCCACATGGTTTTTAGAAGAGAGAGAAGAATTTCTATTGGAAAAGCTACACAAAATGTTGATTGTGAATGAAACTAAATTTTTAAATCAAGACAGAAATTACCAGAGAAGCTGTGTTAATGATTAAAGCATCATTTTATGTGTAGACAGAATTGAGAAACCAAAGATCAATGTCTATTAAATGAAAATACACATAACAATCTTTATACGATGAAGTAAATGACATATTTACATGCACGGTGGGATTTTTACTACCACTACACTGCACATGTAACATCGTTGTAATACGAAATTATGACAAACTCCTATGAGCATCGCAATATATACCGAAATTTGAAAAGGCACCGGACAAAAGTATTCACGTGCAAACCAAATGTAAAAGTTAGGACAAATATGTAATGAGTCATTAAACAAAAAGTGCAAACCCAACAGTTACCGTCTTGGAACCGTCAGTCGGCAAAAGGGACCAACTGGGGTACTTAATCGGGTTTTAAGGATCTCTGACCTCTCACTTTCTGATAATGTTTGAAACATTCGCCTATTAAATTTTTGACTATTTTAACATTGAAGAAATTCAGAATGCAAAACATACATTTAGCTAAGCGATTCGAACTAGCAACGTATAGATGTGACACTTATTCCATAACTCCGCTTAACTATCAAATTAAAAAAAATGTTAATGTTTTAAACAACGAATACCTGTTTACATGTTTTCGGTTAGATCGTCGAATCTTTACCGAAACTAAATGGGCGCCATTTCATTGCTACTAATTTTTAAGGAATGTTGCTGGGTTTCATCTTGTTCTAATCCGTGTATTTGAATTCAAGCGTTATCTTTTTCTAATCAGTGTATTTATATTCAAGCGTTGCACAACTGTCTAGAGGTAGTTCAGATTTAAATATTTGTGGTAATTCTTATATGACCTTTTCTTATTTTCTTGTTTGTTTTGTTTTATTTTAGACATACAACGCTGCGACAAATTATGGTAATTATATCAACGTTCAGCGTTTGGTGGAGAAAGACCCTAGGCAGATATCTAGGTGAACCACCAGTGCACAACTGGAAGCCCATCCCACATTAAGTCATTGGCCCTAAACGGGACGCGAGTATACGCAAAGAGGCTAAGCCGAAAGAGGAGCTATAACTGGGCGATTTTAAAACAAGCCTGTGTCTGTGTGTGTGCACACGCGCGCGGGCGTACGTGTGCATATCAATTGACTAAGTCTTAAATTGCATGTGCCGCAAAACAGCAACAACAACAACAAGACCACCACCACAACAACAGCACTTTCTGCATGTCACAGATATAATGTTCAGTATCGCATTATCTGGATGATATACCTTTCTTGATGAGATTTGATTTCTGAACATTTCACACTGTTCTTTTTATAGCCCACCCCTCGCGGATAGTGCATTTGGGGGTTTGTCCGCGACATGTTTTTGTTCAAGTCAACCATCACATTTAAATTGACACTGATTGAAAGCTGAGTGGTTTTTGTAATAAACATAACAGTAGATCCGGTGATCTTAAACAAAAAAGGCTTGTATAAGTTAATGCATTAAAGGTGGTATATATCCGACTGTTTGTCTATATCATATGCATGTAACAATATTTTTCCACGGTGTCTGGAAATGTATGCATAAGTTCTGCATAAACCCATACTTTCGTCTAAGTAATGACGATTTGGAACACCATCTATATTATAAGACACTACACATTTTAAAATAAATTAATCTTAACTGTTAATTCTTTTCAGAGTGATCTCTGCCAAAAATGGACATCGACGCTTAACAATAACTATCTCTGCAGCGTGACTCAGATAGATTACACTGACAAATGTGGACTTGTGCCTTTCTTTTCACACAGATCTAGGGCATTTATGAAGTAAATTTTGAAGAACAGTTTCAGGTAACGCTGACTTATTGAGAAAATAGTCGGTCCAAAGTGTCGGATAGCACTTTTACGTTAATCCTATCATAATCATTATATCAATCTTTATAATCACAACTTTCTTTAACAACCACTCGAACAAGTTAAATTAATAGTCTTTGATGATGTTGATAACAAAGACACCGATACTGCTGATAGTTCAAATATTAACAACATAAAGTTTGTTGCTATTCTTAAAAGACCTTATTGTTTATTTCTATATCTAAATGAGCATTGATAGTAATGTAATGTCAAATCTAGACACTAACATTTAAAGCAGCACCTTTAGCGAATAGAAAAATAACACATTCACACGTGGGAGTCTTTCTGAATTTGTAACTGTAAGTGTCTTTAGGGGATTTCCCTTGGTTAAGGTTCGCTGCAGGATTGACTAACCGTTTCGGGACATTAGGCAATCACGAAACAACTTCAATGACGTTAGTCAATTCAAAATTAAATGCGTATAGGTACATGTAACATTAGTAAATAAAACATCTCTTTGGTTTAAAGCTAGGAAAAATACCTTAGTAAATCGCAATTTATATCAAATATAAACTGACATGGCGATTTAATATGACTTACAGCTTAAATTGCCACTTTAAAAATGATAATACAAATTACAGCATGTAAACAACCATGACTGTATACGTACCAGTACAAAATAGTTTATCAAAAATTGGTTACTTTTATTGTACAATCTTATATGATACTCTTCACTTATAACTTTCTAAAAACAGCGAAAATATTTGGCCAACAGTGCTAAAATTCTTGTCACTAAATGGTTTTCGTTTGTTAGAAAGAGCGATGTAACATCTGGAAGGAGTAATAGATAATCTCAGACTGCGGCTTGGAGCTTTTTCGGATAAGAGTACAGTAAGATATGCAGGTGCGTTTCTTATAGAACAATTATACATACAAGTCGTTGTTATTCTCATAGGACATTGTCGTATATTTCTATATTTCAATAAGCATTGATAGTAATCTATTGTCAAATCTAGAAACTAACATTTAAATCAGCAGTTTTAGCAAATAGAAATATAACACATACACACGTGGGCGTCTTTCTTGTGTGTTTGTACCAGTCTTCAGGGGATTTCCCTTGGTTAAGTTTCGCTGTGTGATTGACTAACCTCGTTTTGGGACATTAGGAAAGGCTTGTATCACCTGAAACCGTTTTGATTGATTATACTATTATATTGATAAAACTGGAGGATAGGTTAACCTAGTTCCCGAATATTCGGAAAGATGTGATAACAAGAAGGTTTTCCCGCTTAATAATATTTCCGAATGACTGTAAAATTATTGAAGTGATGTAAAATCAGGCCCAGGACGCAATGTCTCAGGATAACAAAAACAACGATTATCAGGCAGGGACGGTTTACAATCCTGGATACACATAAAAATGATTACGCAGTGTTGAACAGGTTTCGTGTTTGATCGGCTCATATCAGCCAGCAACATCAACATCAACACTAGATGTGCGTCAATATGCTATTAAATGTCTTTAAAGGTGATATCCGACAGTTTGCCTTCATCAAAATGGTTTGGGGAAATTGGGGTTTTATTTCTTCTTAAAGTCAAACGTAAGTCTCAGAAAAAAAAGATTTTGAATACTTTCTAAATTGAAAGACTGTATAAATCGTGAGATAAATCGTTATACATGTCCATTCTTTCCAAACCTATACATAGCATCATTGGGTTTTCCTAACTTTTTACCTTAAACAGACATAGATACGTCAGAGCGGTGTGCCCGAATGATGATAAAAAGTTAGATGTCACACGATTTTATTAGTTTAGAAATAGCTAACTGTGAAGCGTGGCTTAGATAGAAATTACTTATTTGTAATGACGAGTGATGTGCTATGCTTCACTTTTCACATAGATGAAGGACATACGGCATAAGGATTTAAGGCGACATTGTCATTGTTATGAATATGTAAATGACACACAGAACCTTACTTCATATGTATTTATTGTATTAATATTAAGTCTATCAGTATACCGTTTATGACTGAACTGTACAAGTGGATTATATTACGACACGCACATTAGAACATTTGCAAGAACTAAAACGGCTAAAATTCTTGGCAGTGCTTTTTGTTCTTCCATTACAAAGTCAAGACTATCTTTGTAAAGACAACACGTTGACAGCCACAGAATAGTTATCTGAAGTAATATTTTTGACATTTATTTTTCCGTTTTAAGGTTATTTCGAGTTTATTTTTAATCATCGACCATTTATAGGTCTTTCGGTAATGTACTCCTAAAATAAGCCGCTGTATATCACATTTATGTTTCACCCTTTTATATTGTGATATTTATCTATTTTTACCGGATATTTAAAGTCGTACTATGGCATTTTATGTCGTTCATTGCTACAAAACACAAATTCATATTATTTCCCAACGGCTGTTAAATCGATACATCGATTAAGGTGGTATCCGACAGTTTTACCTCTATCTTATACATGTTCTTGGAAATGTGTGCATTACTGCAAATGCTTATACTTTATTTTAAGTAAAGGCTGTCTACACCATTACTTTAATTGTTTAATTGTTAGACAGTACAAGTCGTGAACTATACCGTTTAAATTATAGCATAAAGTATCCAGCAGACAAGAAACACGCTTGAATTCTCTTTTGGTTTTGTAATTTTTAATAAACCTTAAAAGGCCTTTGTTTAAGCGTTGGGGACACGCAAACAATAGTTTGTCATGCATCGGTAAGAATGGTTAGCATAAAAATGTCGAAAACACATGGATGCACATAAAGTTAAAATACAATTGTGTTAAATGGTACACGTATAGTTAATTAACATGTCTAAATTCGATCGATAGCTAGAATTTTGTGTGACCTAAATTAAATCCGCGTTTTTTCACTAAGAGAGAAGTGGCGCTTTGAAGAAGCTACCGATATCCGTTTAGACCGCAAAAAGAGAAACAATTAACGTATGTTCTTTTTACTAAGAAAGCCTTAACTGAGTGTGGTCACATATCTCTCTCCGTCTCTCTCTCTCTCTTTCTCTCTCTCTCTCTCTGCCTTTCTTTCTGTTTGTTCTCTCTGTCTCGCTTTCTCTCTATCTATGATATATCTGTCTCTGTATTATTCCCTGTCGGTCTTTCTGTTTGTCTATATATTAACAGTTTTTATATTCTATTTTAGCAGTAAAATGAATACATTATTGTTATATTTATATTGTGGTGAAGTATTTCTTTTGACTCTTGCGAAAATCAAACAAATCGCTAATAATTATGAAAGAAACGAACCTTTACACATATCAGTTGTTGAATCTTAGTCTTCTGTTTCATGTCTGCACTAATTCGTTCGTATTCACTTCAATGTCATGATGATGTTTAATTTATCCTAGTCTATTTTTACAACCATATTAAAAGCTTTTAGATGTGCATCGAACAATATATACTTGGTGAGTAAAGAACAATCAGTGTTGTGTTACATATACTAATCTTGTTATTTTAAAAAAACTTGCTTAAGGTTTCAAACTTTGTGGTTCTCTTGCTTAAGGTTTCAAACTTTGTGGTTCTCTTGCTTGAGGTTTCAAACTTTGTAGTTTTATTTATTATTGGATAGCATTGCTTTAACCGGCATATTGTGAAAAGAATATTAGGGCATTTTGAATATGGCATGTTTTTGTCGCCCTGTAAAGAGATTCCGCTCAAAAGCTAATGTTCGTATTTTCATTCGCAGTCTTATTTCATATATTATAGGTTTAGAGGTTGCTCGGCTTGAAAAAGGAATAGTTTGGGTGATTGTGTGTGCGTGTGCGTGCGTGTACGCACGCGCGCGTGTGTGTGCGTGCGTGTGCTTGTGTGTGTTGTCTCACACTCGACCTGAATTTGCCCGCTCCTACTTGCTTGCTTAATGTGTTGTTGATATATTGTTCTGACTAAACTTTTTCTGGTTGGATATTTTATTTTCAAATCTACACATCTAGTATTGCAACTTAATATCAAGGGGGGATATCAATCATTCAGATTATTGCCAAGCTGCTGGAGGTAGTGGCGCTTTGTGCGATGAGCCTGTGTGCTACCCATATATACAGGTAGTATATCCAGTCTAAAACTAAATAGTTCTATATATATATATATATATATACAGTTTTTGCACTACATTCTTATTATGTACACGTTTTTTTCTGGCGTTCTTTCTACAAAAATGTCTTGTTTCTGCCTGACGTTTAATTATCATGTTTAAATGGTTGTACTATGAATACCGTTTAGTTAAGTACAATTTATCATATTCATAAATGACCCACTAAAGTATTAATATATGTTTATATCTGTAATTAATTTTATTTCCTAAACATATTAAATAATAAATTTTAGGAAATAATGTTCAAAAAGACTCACCAAAATGAATCAATATATTCATACAAAAAACAAACACAACAACAACAAAATAGTAACCTTTCATGGAACCAAATCGTGGTAAAAGTAAATGCAAATACGCAAAGGCACACGCAGAAGAGATTTGTAGAATCAAATCAATTTACAGATGTAAAAGAAGAAAAATGTAGCGTTTCGTCGTAGGAATTTAATTTACACACCTGTATGCAATGATACAAACCAGTAGCATTTCAGAGTACCAAACAGACGCATATGCAAAGATACAAAAACAGTTGTCCGTGGTACCAAGTTAAACTATGCGAAGATGAAAGAGTGTCGTCTCATCGTATACATAATGCAAAAAAAGTGAACAGTATCTGACTTTGTTAAAAAAACACACTAAAACACGTGTCTCCGGTCAAATAGAGGTGGACTTTACGGACCCGGCAGCTTTGTCTAGCCTGCATATGTCTGGACTAACAGTACTGTATTGCTTACCAATCAAGAAGTTTTGCTTTTAAAGTTCCTGATAAGCAGCTTGCTGTGACTATATGGATACGGTCACTTAAAACTATTATATAGACAGTCATCTATGTCTCTAATCTAACAAGCCGTACTGTATGTAGGTGAGACATCTTAAGCAGTGTACAAGCTATTTAGATTTGAGATAAAGCAGTAGATATAACATGTGTATAGTGTTTGCATTTTATTATTTAACGTGCCATCTGCGGATAAATAATCTTTTTTTATTATTTCAATTGGTTTCGTTTGTTTGATTTGTTTTAAAACAATTTCCTGCGTGTAAGAAAGCTTTACATTTTTCTTTGACATATTATGTCACTGTAAATTTTGTCGTATGCCAACACAGGGTGTTTTCTTTATAAGGATACGTATCCTTTTAATCCTAGTTTTCGATTCCGCGAGGTTTTGGCAAGGCGTAGTGGGAACATCGCGTGAGAATTGTTACTGAATTGTCAGTACAAACCTTACTCGGACTGTCACTAGTGTCAGCTATTTTGTTGTTTATCTGTAAACTGAAGGCCACATGACTTTTTGATGTGTCATTGAGTCGCGGTAAAAAAGGCCGCGGTGATTGCCTTAGGTTTTTTCGTGCACGTTCGAAATACAATGTTTTAAGGATGTAATCTTGTGCTTTACATACAGGAGTTTTATTGGTAGCAATAAATACATGCGTCCACTACTATTTTCACGTACTGAATTATCCACGGAATTCAAATTTGTTACTCAGCCTTTAAAAATAAAGCCAACTAATGCGGCGCTGGAACTACAAATATAAAAACAAAACTTGAACACAAAAAATGCTATGTAGACATATATGACGAAATAAGAAAAGGAAAAATAGTTGAAAGCGATAAGGTGATGATGACAAAGACGCCACGTCATAGTGTGCGCGAGAAATTTATACAACGCGTCGATAACGGTTTCTGTTACAATTTTCTCGCAGTGTTTTTTTCTGATGTATATAATTTTATGGCACTTATATATATATAATTTTTATTATCAGTATTCAATTTGCACGTCTTATCTTGTTCAACAGACAAAATACAATGTTGATGTCGGCCGCGCACATGTTGTCAATTCACACAACAGATCCTGATTGGTGTTGTGTTAACGGCTAAATATACCTTTGTCCTATGCATTTTTTAAATTTTCATATATGATGCAGGACTCCTAGGACTTTGTCATAGTTTGTTATTAAACTGAGCTTACGTCTATGAGCAGTGAAGGCATTATTTAAAACTAAATAAACCTATAAATTGTTGAATAATAGAAATTTAAACATAAAAGACGTCATTGGTAATAGTTAAGATGCAAACATCAGTTTTTATTATTTACAGTTCTAAGCTTAATATCAAAGAAAAAAATCATAATAGTTAAATACTTTGCCATTGTTATGGCATATATATATATATATATATATATGTACATACTGTACTTTTTCTTTTTAACCTTGTATTAATTACTTACTATCTCAAGAAGTTTGGAAATTATTCTCTGTCGCATTCGGAAAGGTGTGCTTCTCGTGTTTCGGATAAAATGATTTTTTTTTGGTCGTCGTTCACAGATAATTTGACTATATAAAATACGAGTTTGATAAATTTAATCTTTCTTTTAATGCGTATCTTTCATCAGTGTATAGAAGTATATCATCTGCATATAAAAATAATCAATCTCAACTGATCAATGTCAAGTCCCTATCAATTATAGAATTTCTAAACTTATGTTTATAATTGTATCTCTTATGTGATCAGATTGTCAAGATATCTCCCGTACTACAAGTTCACTTGCCATCTTATAGTTCACCAAAGATAAATATGGATAGCATACTGTTTCTCCTCATGGCTGACCAATGCCAGACTTCATTTAATCCGTAGAACAAGTTCCTTCCACCCACAGCCTGCAACGAAGACACATACAGAACTGGATAAGTCGCCATGTAGATATATACAACTAATGCCAGTGTTTATTTACGCAGTTGTGCAGAAACTGCTGACATAAAGACCACATATAATCAATGCTCAATAAACTGCCCCAAATTTACAAATAAGACTATTGTTTAGACCCTTGCATTTTCGTATACAATCAGATGTTTAAAACTGCTTCATGAGACACAAACAGGGTAATAACCTTGACGATGTTTCGAAACTGTTTGTATGCCAACTGCAAATAAAGACGCTGGCTTGCTTCAGCTTTCACATAGTTATAGTATTCTTGTAATATTTACAATAATAGAAACGCATTAAGTCAATATGATATAAAAATCCATAAATATTAGAAAAAATCTTAAGTAGAAACTGCGAGGTTGGCAACTACCAATGCAGCATTCACATGATTGTATTATTTCATTAACGGACCACACTATAGAATTCATAGTGCCGGAGAAAAAAAGGCAACCAACAGTAAAACAATTTCATTTCACACAGTTAAATATGTAATTAAAATACACTCTTAAAAGTAATTAAATTATATCTTTATTCACATAAACAGAAGAAAGTACTAATTCCAAAAATTAAAATCCTCTATCACTATAAGAACAGAATGATAAAATACTTGTAAGCACACTATAATAATTCATGCACTGTAAACTTAGTCCAAACTATTGGTTATTGAACGTTGACATTTGATAATGACTGAAAATTTGTTCAATATTTAAAGGCTGGTCACATTCGACATTTTGTTTTCTACAGTATATGGAATATAATGGATGTACATTCCTTTAAATGATACCAAACATTTAACATAACCATAACATGTACATCAGTTTTGTATGAGGAAAGAAAGTATGAGGAAAATAAGTAACTTTGTGTTCAATTAACAATTCACAAACATCTTTTGATATATAACGTACAGAGGAAAAGACAATGATTAAATCAAATGTATTCTATTTATTTAAGTTCTAAAATGTAATTTGTTCATCCAAAGAATGAAACAGAATATCATCTGATAATGGACATGCATAAACAATGTACATGTTCTCGAGCTTAGCCTTATTCTAACACATTGATCAAAGCTCAGAAGTAGGCATCAGTGTGAAATTTATACAACATAGACCTTGATTTGTACCAAAAGTCAGCATCAAACTCTACACAAACATAGAAAAATGTGTTCTAGTAGCATATACTCATAAGGGTATTCACTCTGCAAGTAACATCCATCTGTCTTTGTATCTTGTCATAGTATGCATGAGATTTTCTTAAAAGCGAAACAGTCTTTTCACTGGCTTTACAGATATTTACAGTTTCAAAGCATTTTTCGGAAGGCAATGTTTATATTTATATATGCATTTGACTTCTAAAAGAAACCGTCACCATGGCTTGCATTCCACAATGTCATCTGGGGAGCACGCCAAAATAAGATCTTTCTGTGAAATGACTAAGCCAAGAATGTTTAAGAAACAAGCCAAGAAACTTTAATCTGACCAAACCTAGCAGAATGTTCAAAATGGTGCGTTTTGGTGAACAAATCACAGGCTTTGTTCTCATATCGACAACCACAACTAATGGCATCAGGAATAAATGTACTGTCAAAGCGGGTTGGTTTCAATAAAGCTGCTGTGTTTCTGAATGTTGGTAGAATTAACTACTTTATAAAAAATTGATGCAGTTAGCAAACCTTTCCTTATTCTAGGCAAGTTGCAATTTTTAGCTTGGCCACGGTTCTATTCTTCTATTTCCTCACAATCGAATAATTAACTTATAATGTATAAATTATGTGTGAACGTTGGCAGGTATCAAATATGCACTTATGTTCTTCAACAAACTGTTTGGCTATATCACATGGGATAGGACTAGTCAGTGGTAGTGTAGGATCTTCCTTCTGAGAGCAATCAAATTTGACGCGTAATCAAAGTTGTGGCTGAAGTTTCGGGAGATTGTTGAAGAAGATATCAGGATCAGGGGTCTGGAAAGCAGTCGACAATGGTGAATACACAGGTCTTGAAGTCAATGGGTTGCAACCAGAATATATTTGTAAATCATTAATGATACTAATATAACACGAATAATCGGATATTTAATAAATCATATATGAAAACTTATATTATTATTGCTATCTCTATAACATACTAATACATTATTATATATATATGTGAAAATTAAGTTAATGTCAGCTTATGATTAGACTCAGATAATTTTGCCGCATTTCCAACCGGAAGAACACATCTTTTTGAACTGACTATTTTAAAATGGTTCTCAAGTCTTCTTAAATAATGAGTTGTCATTTAAACTTTTCGCAGCCTTTGAAATTCTCTTTCTGAAACACACCCTATTTTGGTTCTTTTTCAGCACTATAATAAAAAGAAGCATATACATGCATTTTCTGATGATAATTTATCAATACATCAAATAACTTCAACAAAAATGGTTGTGGAAGACATTGGACTCAAGTTTACCTGGGCTCTGCAACAAATAGAGGTTTCCATGTCAGTAGTTGCCACTGGTTTGTTGCGTTGGTCAACCTGAGATGGACGGCGTACCCATATATATGGCCCTGATGTACAGCTAGTCTTATTGAATTCCCTTAATGAAGTTGAGATTTCAAACAAGGTGGCCACAACATGTCTACAGTACCCCTCAATACTGGAATGTAAACATGTTGATACTCTTGAATTTGCACATTCACTCATCAGAGGTAACTCATGCATATTAATTTTATTTCTTGTTGACGAAAATTGTTATTTGTTTCTTTAAATTGTATTCAATAATAATAATAATAATAATAATAATAATAATAATAATAATAATAATAATAATAATAATAATATATTAATAAAAATAATAATAATAATAATAATTATTATTATTATTATTATTATAATAATAATAATAATGGTGATAATAATAATAATAATAATATTGTGGTCCAAATGCTATTTTGGTTTTGCCCTTGGTCAACCATATCAACCACTTAACTGCTACATACACTTTACTGCTACATACTACAGTTACTGTAGAGAGGTAAATCTGTGTGCATAGGTCTGTTGTAAATCTTTAATCAGTCAAGTGTGAACTTCGAAATGTTGCAAGTCTGAAGAATACAAAGACAACTCAACACTATATTAAGATTGAATAAAAAAGTGATGACATTAATCAAAACAAGCGCTTTTTACCTGTATTTTATCTGTAGGACACATTTCAATGTTCATTACATAGCAGTCTTTGAACATGGTGTGTCCTTCCATCTTGTAGTAAATGCGCAAATTCATCAAATACTAGACATAATTGAAAGCGCTGGTGATCCTCTCAGGCGATCAGGCAGCATCAAACTCGGCTCATTACAAGCTAGGTTTTGACATAGATGTCAGTACGATCCTCCAACTGGATCCCTCTCGATTCCGATTCCTTTCACTAGTACACAAAGCTCAACCAAATGCAGGTTTTCTTATGCCACTGTAAACTACAACCCTTTTCCTTCAAATACCTTTGCAAACTTGCCACAGATCTGAACTTAAAGCATTCATTCTCCATTTCAGCTTTTGCATATGGCGCTTTTTGTTTGTACCGGTGTCACGTGATCAACATATGGGAAAACCCCGCACCACGACATTTCCGGGACAAGACTATTACCATACCTTATTGTTGCACACATTTCCGTCTATTAAGCTCACTGTTCTATGATGTAGTCTGTATTGAAAAATACAACCATGTCAGTGTTATTGATCGCATTTCATGGACAGCGTTAGTATTTGACTACTTCATACTTTCTACTTCCTACTCAATTTGGGATGGGGATGGGATTAGCCGGCATTTTTGCCGATGCTGTGCAGCGACATTTCTATCACTTTAGCACAGGGGCACTTATGAGGTGCTCAGGGACTGAACCCGGCCGGTCCATTATACTGTCACCGACGAGTCAGGCGTAATGCTTTCCCCGTAGCCCCGAGCGTTAGGAGGGAAGCCACTACTAGCAACTTTAAAGTCTTTGGTTTGACCCGGCCGGGGTTGAACCCACGACCTCCCGATCCGCAAGCCGACGCTCTACCACCTGAGCTTTTGCGATCGGTTACTCAATTTATTAAGATATTTATGTTTTTCAATATCATACTGAGCGAATGTGTTTCAATTTTTCTAATGATAATAAGAATACAGTAGTTATGCAAAAGTACAGCCTCCTTATGTATCTAAGAGAAAGGGGAAAACTAAGCAATAATCGTTGAGATCTTTTTTCTTTCGTTTTTGCTACAACAATTTTTTAAAGTATTTTTAGTTTGTCGCCATGTCACTACTTTGTTAGAATTAAAATAAATAAGTATGCGTATATGAAGTTGACATTACTGCGAATTTTTCTGAAGAACAGTCTTTATATTTATTTAACAATTTCTTAAAAATGAATTTGAAAGTTTTATATAATATCTACATGCACTGTTTGGTACATTATTATAGGAAGAAAAGTTTCCCAAAAGTAACAGAATTTGGCCATTTTTACGAAATTCCATTTGAATGTCGAAATTATAGAAGAAAAAATATTGCTCAGTCATTTTGCAAAGCATTTCACAAACGTTATTAGCAAATGATTGAACACAAGGGGATAAAAAGTATGTTTGTACGTAGAGGCAAAGTCCTGGTTTTCTAGAAAAAATGAGTACTACAAATACAAAATTATTGTTTTGTGTGCAATTTTTGAGTCACAGGTTCAATATAAATCAGAAGTCATTATCCCAAATGACCTTCAGTAAGGTATATTATCTTGTAAGTCAAACGGTACATTGGTATGAACTTATTCAGTTATGGTAAACCGGGAAATCACGAATTTTTATGTAATACATGCAGGGTAGCTAATGGTGAGTGATTATATTCAGAGTTAATTGATTTTTATTGTCTTTTCTTTTAAGTTTAAAACTCATTTTAATGGCGACGAATTTGATCTTTTTCGTCAATATTCTAGTTTCTGTCATGTTAAAGCGAAGCGGAATCCTTTAATATTTTTATGTAGTTTATGCACGTTTTATAGACTGTTAGTGGACACATATATTTTGTTTATTTGAACGTAACTTACAAATATTTTAAATAGAAAATGCACTTGTGTGATAACATCGAAATTATTGCTACGTAGACAGCGTGTTTATTGAAAAAAACAAAAACAACAGAATTTTGAAATTGTCTATTAAAGATACACGTAAAGTAATCTGGAAAAATATTCTCAAAACAAATACCTTATGTAGCATTTGCACAGGAAGGCAAATACTTACCCCACCCTTCCAACTAATATTGAAAAAGGCAACAAAGACAAATACCTATAGTGACCATTCTAAACATATCGCAAAAGGCAAAGTAGACAAAGGACCACCAAGCCTCTTCTACACATATCGCAAAACGCAAGGTGGACCAATACTTATTCCGCCTTTTCCAACACATCGCAAAAGGCAAAGTGGGCAAATACATATCCCGCCCCTTCTAACACATATCGCAAAAGGCAAGAGGGACAAATACCTATCCCGCCTCTGCCAACACATCGCAAAAGGACTATCCCGCCTATTTCAAAATATCTCGCAAAAGGCAAGGTGGACAGATACCTATTCCGTCCCTTCCAACACATATCTCAAAAGGTAAGGTGGACAGATACCTATTCCGTCCCTTCCAACACATATCTCAAAAGGTAAGGTGGACAGATACCTATTCCGTCCCTTCCAACACATATCTCAAAAGGTAAGGTGGACAGATACCTATTCCGTCCCTTCCAACACATATCTCAAAAGGTAAGGTGGACAGATACCTATTCCGTCCCTTCCAACACATATCTCAAAAGGTAAGGTGGACAAAAACCTATCCTATCCCTTTCAACGCATATCTCAAAAGGCAAGTTGGACAAAAATCAAGTTTTCCAATCGGGAAGAATTACCTCAACCTACGAGTAATAATATATTGCTTCAACAGTTGAGATGTGAATTTCTAAAGTCGCGTAAAAGGGAAAAGTAAAAACAAAGAAACTATTTCATTTCATTGCACTACTTATAAATTGACGAAATGTTTATTTAAGAATTATAGGTTACTTATTTGTTTATCATCGTGATATGAAAGGCAGTTTCCTAACGTCTACATTTCTAAAACGCCGATGGTCAAACCACGACTAAACGCACAAAACTACATTCAATATTCAATTAGTAATTACAAGCTTGTTGTGATTTTTAAGTGGTTTTAAGAAAAAAATAACAAAGCTTTATATCTTTACCAATTTGAGTTTGCGTCATTATACCAATCATTAACTTTAAAGTCACTTTAACTTGGAAACGAAATGGTGTTCTTTTATCTTAATGATCTGGTTGTAATTATTATTGTATGTGCAAAGAATAAGTCATAGATTCCGTCAACCATTATAGTGCCATAAATTGCCTCAGTTGGAATTATCAATAATACCATTGTTTTAAGTTTTATGACGGCTGTTTCCTTGTCTTATGTTTTCAGCGTCTTGGTTTGCCCGAAAGTTTTTTTGTATCATATTAGCGCTATAGAGTAGGTCAAACAAAGTGTCTTGTAAGGTTAATCATATTTTTAATATAGTGACAGATAATCAAGGATAAACATGTTTGATAGGTTGTTCACGCAATGGTCTTTGAAGAATAATTTCATTTAATTTTATTTAATTTAGACATTATTACAACTATATAAAACACGATTCAGTTTGAAAGTGTCTCATTACAAACAAGCAGAAAAAATACCTTAAATTACACATATAATAACAATTTACATTAATAAATTACTAAATAAATATTACATCATTTCACATGCATATTAACAAACTTATCAATTTAAGTTGGTCTCCCACTTTTAAACCTACTTAGTTAGGTAGCAAAATATTATTAAGACTATATACACATTTATAAATAAAAAAAAAACATTTTTTTTCAATAGTATAACAGTGTTAAATGAACCTCATATGTTACACAACACAGATAAGAATCTACTTAAACTTGCCAGATTATAACTTTGTAGTAAAGGTACATGGGTCCATTTAGTTATATACAGTATTTCAATATTTACATTTTGCCAAAAAAAAAAAATACTTGTTAACTATAAAAATTAAAAAAATAGCTTAACGGTTTGCGTATGTATCGTTACTTGAATCAAAGTACTGAAATATTAATGTTGCCTTATTTAATTAATTATAATTTCCTTATTATATATGGTGCCTTGTAAAAAGACACATGTTTTCAGCCTATATATCAAATTTAGAGGTAGTTGTAGTAGCATATTGGAATGCCAATAAAGCGCGGGTTCGACAAATACCAACACAACTTTTTTTTAAATATTTGCTTCTTTTTTAGTGTATATAGACCCTAACGCATTTGTAAAGTTTTGAGTATGTAGTTTTAAGAAAGGTATTTGTGTGACCAATTTGTAGGCATGTTCCTTTAAATGAGAACTCATGTCTGTTCGAAGCGGACACAGTAGCGCAATCGGTAGAGCGTCGGCTCCAGGTACGAGAGGCACCGGGTTCGAAGCCGGGCCTCGACATATCAGAGTCGTTTAAATGGTAGTGGTATATCTCCCTTGCTAACGCCCAAGCAAATATAAGGGTAGTTTCACGACTGGTTGGCCCGGTGTCAGGATAATGTGACTGGGTGGGGTATCATGCCAAGTGTTCGCGACATGCTATTTACAGTGAAGGCAGAACTATTTCCGTCTACAGATGACTGAAATACTGTTGTGGGTAGCGGGTGGGGAGGGGGCGGTTAACATAATAAACATAAACATACCTGTCTGTCTTTAGCTAACAACACCTTTTTATTATTCAAACTTGCTTGCATTATGAATATTGAGGTGTAGTTAGTTTGAAAATAATATCGAAAAGGTTACGCAAAGGGAAATGTACAATAAGTTATTTTTATGTTTCTGGCTTCTCGCTTGAAAGGACTGTTGAAATGCGCTATAAACAGGTTAAACTTCTTCTCTTTAGAGTGTTTCAAATATTTAGTGTTTTACATATATCCCAATGTTTAATCTTTATACATGGATGTGTTCTTTCTTATCATAAACTAAACAATTATTAGCTTCTGTTAATCGTATCCCCATGTATACCTTTTATTTTTTACAGATAATAAAATTTTGATTTTGTGTCTTGCATTGTTGAATATGTTCAACATTTTACGTGGTAACTTACCTTAAATTTATCTTATCCGGAATGAATCACTTAAACGTAGGATTAATTGCAAAACCCTAAAATTGCAGTGACAATTATCGAACATTTTCCAGAGTTTGTATTCTGGATAAACAGGTTTTCACGTGTCTTTGCCAAAAAGCAACAACACCACACTTACCTTGCAGATTTCAAGCGTGAATCTGTAAACAACCTTTTTAACAAAATGTGTTAAGTCATTCCAATTTACTTCAGGTAAACAAACAATTTTTGATGACAAACTGTTTAGCTGTTCCAGTTTTTGCATCACCTTTTATGCTTCGTATCAACGACTTTTCTGGTCGGATTATCATAGCTGTTCCGATTTTTGCGTCACCTTTGATGTTTCGCATCAAGTAGCCTAATCGGTAGAGCGTCGGCTCCAGGTACGGGAGGCCCCAGATTTGATCCCGGGCCGCGACATACCATAGTCGTTAAAAATGGTAGTGGTATAGCTCCCTTGCTAACGCTCAAGCAAATATAAGGGTAGTTCCACGACTGGTTGGCCCGGTATCAGGATAATGTGACTGGGTGTGGTATTATGCCAGGTGTTCACGGCATGCTATACACAGTGAAGGCAGCACTATATCTGCTTCAAGGGGACACCGTCTCCAGATAACTGAAATACTGTTGGTAGGACGATAAACCCAATAAACAAACAAAACAAATGAAAAAGAAAAATACAAAAATGCTTCTCGCATACTTGCACTGTGTAAACTAACCATCTTTTCTACAACACAAAAGTGTAAAAACAATTACGTTTTCACTTAGCATTGATGATCACGTTACATTGTCACATGAGTGGAGACATCTTATATTTCTATAATTTAACCTTAATAACATTTTCAAAATGGTACAAATGTTCGCATCAAAGTGCGCGCTTTATGTCACGTGATTATTCTACTACTTCATATGGACATATTGTATTTGACGTTATTAAAATGTAATAGGTAGTATCCGAGAGTTGGGCAATAATAACAAAATGTATTTTAAATATCATTCGGCTATTAAGGAAAATGTAAGCATAATTCGGCATAATGCCATAATTAACTCTTAAGTAAAGGCGATTTTGGATATAACTAAAATTGCTTGACATAATATGCCTATATTTTTAGTACTAAGCGATATTGATATTGAATGTGGTAATGTAACACTACGACCTACTGCCACATAACTACATAACTGGCAGAAGAACTCTGTAATATATTATAAATGATAAGATATGTCTTATTAATGTTGTTTAAACAGTATAGCTCTATTTGTTGAATTCACTGATCTGAGTATTTACTTTAAACAAAGAATTGTAAAACATTAGACTAAGGAACTTGTTGATATGAAGTTGTGTTAAGAAATTGTATTAAGAATTCCACGATCTAATATTAACTCAATTGTCGAAACGTTCTCATAAAACAACGAGTTACTGAATTACAATATTGTTAACTAAGATATTGATATTTATTTTAGATTCGTTTTATATATTTGAGTATGCTACTTCTTTATTTTTTGTCAACACTATTATCACAACATTTTAATAATAACCTTGAATTTTAAACGTATTCGATCGTGTTTGTTTATTTCTGTCTGTATCATAAAAAGATTGTTACAATTAACTAATCACTAAAGTTACTAACCTGTAGATAGATAACCAAGTCGCAATAGAAAAACAACACACGTAAATAAAGACATAAGATAGAGGGAATACCAGGTTAGTGTTGATATAGATAAATGTTATCATGTGAGGCTAAGACAATCAGAAAACACGAAGCTCTGCCGAGTGCTTTCTTATTTGCGGGGCAAGCATGATAACATTTATCTATATCAACACTAACCTGGTATTTTTACCCCATCACCACAGTTTTTTTGAATGGATTAAATTAAGGGAAACATTTAAATTTACCGCTACTGCTCCTCCCCTACATAATCTGACATTCTAGTGCCACACACGAAATTCATGCATAGAGTTATTCGGCTAGTTCTATTTTACAATTAAAATATAAGACAATAAACACGTTATTGATTTTATTTCATTTGCACTAGACATAAGGTTGTAATTTTGTTGATAACAACAATGAAAAAATGATGGGGGAAAAACAACAAAATCACACCCTCGTATAAAACTATACACGTAGTGTGTATTGTCAAGGCCGTGTAACATAAAAGTTGCTACGTATATGGTTTTAAGAAAGGCGAATTACATTCGAGGTTTGTGTCTGTTTGTGGTTGTAACAAACAGTTTGCTCATGGATTTTAATTGTTGATGACATTGAAATTCTGAACATTGAATATGATATTGAAAATTGCGAATATAATTGTGTTTTTGACAGGGTGACTTGCAAAATTTGGAAAAATGTTGGGACTGGAGGTGGTATGCGGGTGTCTATGATTCATTAGTACATTTGTCCAGATTTATACAGTCAGCTGTATTTGGTTCAAAACCATTTAAATGTGTATCATGTAACGACATTTGATCATCAGGGTCTGTCCTCAGATTAGGCAGCTGATTGCTCCTTTCTGAGACAGCCACAAATTCAAGATCAATTTCATTCTCCAAAATGTTGGGATTAAAGCCAAATTTTGCCTCGAAATCCTCGTAACTCATCTCTACAACACTGCTTAGGTTTTCACACGATTCTTAATCACATTCTTTCAATTCACACCGAATAACATCAAAACAAAAGGGACTCATAATGTCACATTTTGATAGTTGTTTTTATTTTTGCCGACTACTATCGGTTGATAAAGCTCATCTTTATCACATGGGTTATATTAACCGATACTAACAGAGATGGTGGGATAAAAAATTATAACCGCTATACGACGATGAGCTAACGATGCTGATGTAGCCGATGGTAGTTGAACCTCATATCTGATTAAAAATTAACACAATTAATTAACTATAATTAAAATAAAGTAAAGACTTACAAGTCCAAAGCCGTCGGGCTACAGCAATAGTTGATCCTCTAAAGTATACACTTCACTAAAATAGTTAAGAATAATATTTATATGTTTTGTACGTAATCTGCACATAGAAAAACATATTGATTATATTAGATATTTGACATGTTATTATTTGCTTATTTGTAAATATTTTTTGTTATCAAGAACTGTTTTATAAATTAATGAAGATTTGAGGGCATAAGATAAAACGTCTTTATTGGTCATTTCTAACCCACTCACTGCACAATCCTTTTAAATTACGTCTCTTTTTATTTTATCACGTTTTCCAATATACAATCGAAAATTGTGTAGGTCATTCATAATTTCCTTTGTGGGGTTTGGGATTGGTAGAGATAATCTTGAAAAGTGCAAGTTCTGTTATAACTGTATAGATTTTTGTTTATTTTTTGACTATTGCAGTAGAAGGTGCTTGATCTCTTTGCATATTTTGCAGATCTGTTGAAGATGTTTTTTCAAGCAATATGAATTGTCTATATCAACATAAGATTTTATTGGGGAATAATAAACTTGTTTTATTGTTGTATTAACCTTTGTGGGTTTGTTTTCGGTATTAATGAATACTTATCTTACAATGTATTGCCGATGGTTGCCGATGGTTACAAACCGTGAATCATTCGTTGTGCTGCACTGTTTGGAATAGATATTACATCGTTTTAAAATTACATAATTACAAGACAAGTCGTTAAGGCTACATTAATACTGTTTTTATACTGACTTAAAGCTTTTTTTGGGGGTTTATCATTGTTGGAGTTCTGTCTCTTTAATGGAAAATCCTGTTCAATATAACCGTGGCAACCTGAGCAGTCTCTTTGCACTGTTTAATACCTTTAATACTTTTTACCTTTATTACTTAGCATGCAATGTGTATATAAATAAGCCTATGCTTATTATATTATTACAAAATCGCTTCACAATAATACAGATTTTTCTTGGGTTTTGTGGTTTGGATTGTTTTCTAAAATTTGATTATATCCTCGTGATGGAAATGTGTACACGTTAGATTTGACAGATTATTTCATTCCTTTTTTTATCGTATGACCAGTTTGGACTTTTTTCCAAACTCTTCTTTCGTTATGAACTGTTAAGTTGATAAGGCAGTTATCTTCCGTATATATTGTATATATTTTCAACTTGTTAACATTGTTCATTAATGTTATATTGGCTGTAGATAATATCCTTTGATTCGCTTATCTCCCATTGAAGGTGCTTACTGTAAGCGGTCTCACTTTGATGGGGTAATTTTATTTACACTGTTTGTTCTTGAGGACAATGGACAATAACGTCAATCAAAAGATTGATGCGTTTTCACTTTGGGAGAATCACAAGTTTCATGTCATGTATAAACGTCAGTCATGAACAGTACACTTCTAGGTTTGATAGTGATGCAATAATTAAACGAGATTTAGTCTTATTTAAGATCTCTGTCACTCTGTCGATAATTATTTTATTCTTTTAACTTGACATAATAAACACCATGAGAAACATTAACATAGAACAGAATATATAATGCTGGTTTTTAAACTTATATAAGATCTGCTGGTTACAACAACAAAGGGAGACAACCATCATGAGGCTTTTCGTCAAGTATCTGCCAGTTGTGGCTCTATTTGCGACGTGTTTCGCGAAGACTACGGAAGACGGTAATTTACCTTAATGAAATAACTACAAATACTTTTGATAAAAGAGTTTGGATATTGTAACATATTTACAGACCATTCTGAATCAGGTGACTATAAAAATCAAAGCGCTAAGAAGCGCTGTTTGGGCTGTGTAAGCTTACCCTGTACGAGATTACAAGTATGCAAACAATGATCAAAATTAAAGTGAGTATTCGAGGCTATGCAGGGTCAATCCTGTGTGCTTCTGACATCCAGCTTTCTCATAACTCTAGATGGTGTCGCATGCGACACTGTCCAGAAACCAAGTAATTCAAATGAAAGGACCTGCTTGCATTTAGATATTTTTCAGGGGTGACTTTCCAATGAGCTATTGCTTTTACCTGGGTTTGAAATCCTACTGCGCATCAGTAAACTAATTTGAAAACAGGTAAATGCTAGTTTTGTGACAAGTATACTTTTGTTCTGATCGTCATTTATTAATTTTGACTACGACTTTCAATCTTCAATAACAAACTAATCCATTCCACCTTGTAGGTACAAGAAGTAAGCATATCACTTTTATGCTGTCTCATCGTTTTACCTTATAAATCAATTCGGCTTAAATAGGCCTGTGTCAGTGATCAATAGATTATGTTCTACCTCATGTCTCAACAGTTTAACTAGAACACATCTATACCTAGTTTTAGCAGCTTTATTGCAATGCACATACACCTATTTAACCGTGACGCTATACATGGGTGGTCCGATTATCGACAATTGAGTCACGTCTCAAGTGAACAATGTTAAATATTACACATTGAAACTAGTTTAATATGAAAACGTCAGCAAGCCCAAAATTTTCCACAAATTGTATTTAATTATTGGCGCATTGTGGGGGCGGGGGGATTTAATTTGTTTACGAACATTCAATAATCTTTTATGTCTACTGCTAAAGATTTATTGTGCTGCACTAAGTATGCTGTTTTTGTTATGGGTTGTGAGTGGGGATTATCATAAGACCTTCATTAATACAATGTAACCAATGATGCTTTATTAAACAAAGATAAACTAGGGCACTCCAGGCCAAGTAGTTTGAGTGGCTGACATATAACTCCTTTGTCCCACGCCGCCACTGTTCCAGTTCCAGCCAGGATAAGTACAACCTAGTTCTATTTATCAATGATATGATTGCTGTTTATTTGTGTACATCATATTCAGAATCATGAGTTTTCGTTATATTTTACTGTAAAGCCAAAACATGTCATTCTTAAGTGTGACAAGAGGAACGGATCCTACCCTATTATGTAAAATAATATACAAATAATGGAAGGGGCACACTTTTCACACAGGTTATTTTTCACTAATGGTAAGAATGGCCTCTGACATTTATGACATGGTTCAGAACCTCAAACGACAGTGAGGCAAATATCTCGGCCTAGATAGTCATTGAAGCATACATTCTAATAGCAGTTCGCTCCCCATTTCGAGCCTCTTTTTCTAGTCAGTAAAGATATTCGAGCATTCACAAATCGTCATTCCATTTATATCTGATTTGCGTAATATTATGAACTTCATAACATAAAAGGATCCCAAAATGTACATGTATTGATTTCATTAAGTGCCGAATACTAAGCACCATGTGTATAATTAACCTTGTCTTGCTACCCTTCTGTCTACACTGAGACCTATTCTAAGATAGACGATTATCAGTATGGTTTTAGAAAAAGTCAATTGACCGTTGATGCAATGTTAGCTTTACTATATATTGTTCAATATTATGTCTTTAATAATAAACGATTATATATAGGTATGATTGATCTGAAAAAATGTTTCGATTGTATTAAAAGAAATTCACTGTATTTTAAATTACATAACATTGGTATTTAAGGTAAGATGCTACGTCTACTAAAGAATATGTATAGTGAAGTTAAGTTATGTGTGAGGCAATATCATAGCTTCTCTGATTTTTGCTTGTTATGTTGGACTGAGGCAAGGCGAGGTCATCTTTGTCCTTGTGTCATTGTTTTTGGACGACCTTAAATTGTTTTAAGATACAACACAGCATCGAATATTTGCATTAATGATGTTTTTTATTGCCTTACTATTTGCTGATGACATGGTCATACTGGGAGATTCTCCTTAAGATTTACAAAATAAATAAGACTTACTACATAATTATTGTCAACAAAGGAGCTTAGAAGTAAATGTGCTTAAGACTAAAATCATGGTTTTCCGAAACAGAGGGCGGCATTTATCTTCTGAAAAATGGATATATAATGGAAATGAAATTGAAATTGTTGATATTTTTAATAAAACTAAAAATTTGGAACAGTTTGTAACTATACAGGTTCTTTCTTTTAGTAATAATATTGACCATTTGGCAAAGCACTGAATGTATTAAGTAATCATTGTCGAAAAATTCCATTGACTCCTGAGTTCTTGTGTCAATTGTTCGATGCTTTTGTTGGTTCTATTCATTTTCTACTCATCTGAGTTGTGGTGGTTCTGTACAAGCAAAAGTCTGGAACGTCTGCAATTAAAGGTTTTTTTTAAATATATTAAATGTCCGTTCTAGTACAAATACTGTAGCTGTATATGCAGAACTTGGAGTCTATCCTTTATATATTACTCGTTTTGTGAGCATTATTAAGTACTGGTGTAAACGAACCATACTTGGATATTTTACCAAATGAGCTAAGACATTTTATTACAAAAATGAGAATTTCTGCACATTCTCTAAGAATTCACACTGAACGATTTTCAAGAAATCCTTTATCTAGTGAAAGCAGATACAGTTTGCTATGACATAACAGAGACATTGAAGATGTCTTTCATTTTATTTGTATATGCCCATTATACACTGATATAAGAAGAAAATACCTCCACTCGACTTTGTATAATAGACAGTCTTTATATAAAATGTGTTTGCTGTTTGATTCACAAGACAAGAACATACTTATTAATCTCGCCCTTTTAATCAAGAAAGCAACCTTAGTAAGAAGGAACATAAGCGTTAATTATACATAAAGTTCGTTCTCTAATGTTGTATCTTTTATGTCTTTTATAATGCAACTATCACATAAAAAGCCTAATATATTGTCATTATTATTTCTTCGCTTCCATATTAATAACTAAACCGGATACTATGTTTGTATATTGTATTTATAATACGATGATGTACATAAGTACAAAACTGAATAAAAATATGCTCCGTTCTGTTCTGTTCTGTCTGTCCTCACCCGCAAGAATTAAAAAAAAAAGACTTTTAATTAAACAATGTATTGTATATGATTACTATATATATTTGATACTGCAAACGACGTATAAAAGTATTGTAAATATTAAGAACAAAAATATGGTTAGTGCGGTTTTTGAGATTTTGATGTTTGTTTTCAATTCTTTAAAAAAACACGAATCTAGTTCTTATCAGTTCTATAATAGATGATACATATTTAATATGTTTAGACAGATATATGTTTATTTAGTATTTAAGTGCTCAGGCCCATCTGTATACACACAAAAACAAACAGCAAGTTTATGGTTCATCAATGTCATGCAGATGACATTGCATGCAACAATATACAGCATGATCATAAATTTCTACTATCATCAGAACGCAAGATGAGTTTTGCAATTAAGTAATACTAAAAAAATAGATAAAAACAATGTAGATTATATCAATTAACATTCAGTGTTAAGAAAAAGAAACTTTTTAGAAAATAAAAGTGCAAAATAAATTGATGTAGTCTAGTTGAAATTGAAATAGTCTTTTACACTTGTATTTACATATATTTACATTTAAATAGTTATAAAATTAATATCAATGAAGAACGTTCATGGCTTACTTATTCACTTTGTACCGGAAATATTTTAATCAGCTCGGAAAGAAGAACTCCTTATGCAAAATGAAAAAAATGTTTCACTTTTTCAGACGTTTGATAGGCTAAGGTTTAGTCGAAAGAAATGTTATGTATGCTTTTTGATCGCATAATATAAAAGGTTTTTGAGAGTAAATAAATACTGTAATGTCGAGCGCGATAGCCTCTGTTTAAAGACCTTTTACAATATGTTTTATTACATTCTTAAATTATGCACGCCTTACATCGAATATGTTTCTTCCGTCTGACAGTACAAGCTACGCAATGATATGTACAGATACAGGCAAGCATCAATTATTGTATCAAGTTAGTAACAAATGATTTTCTTAAGAAAGTGAGTAACTTATAAAAAAAAACAATGTGCCAGTTTATACTCACGTCTTTTAAAATATCTAGCGAACGGTCATTGGTTAAAATGACAAATGGGACCGTGCTCCGTAACATGTGGAGAAGGTACAGTAACGTGGATCCGCGATTGCAGCAACGCACCGCCCAAATTTCAAGGCAAACCGTGTGATGTCACAAAGACATTTCCATGTGTCAATGACCCATGCCCACCAGGTAATAATGTTAAAATTTTACATCAATATCAACTGTTTTACGATGTAGGAGATGTCACAAGTTACATTTTGTAATAATAAGATGATCTTTTTGCACGTGTCCTTATCGAAGAGGATCTTAAAGTGTTTGCGATAGGTCGGCCTGTTCGTCAGTCGGTTAGTCATTCAGTCGGTTAAAAAGATCGTTCTCCGAGTATAATGAAAAGTTACATGATTTATCGTTCCTATAACTCGGTAAGGGCATTTGACAAGATAAGAAGAGAACCCATAAGGGTTTTCGGTTCAGGAATTCGAGTATCGAAAATGCAAAATCGTTTTCCAAACCTACCTTAATTATTTTATTGATGATTTTTCATATTTGTTTACTTCGTGATTAAATAAACACTGCATTTTTTAACCCATACATACTTTTCTTAGCCTTATTTCCATAGTTAGAAAAATGTTTTACGAATACAAAGAATGTCTTTTGTCAGCGGACTTAACTTTCACTCAACCCACAATAACGAGATAATTTTGAAGGGTCGCTATGAGCCATATTGTCATTCAATTCTCATGATGTATGGGTCTATCCTCAAATATTGCGTACATGAAAAAACGTTCAGCCACAATCTATTGCAAAATCCTAAATGAATTATGTTCATACAGATTATTTTACGTTTGACCTTTAACGAACTTAATATATACTTAAAAACAAAAGGCACATCAAAGTGATAAACTATAAACAGTCATGTGTTTCTAAATTATACTAGTGGACGGTGGATGGAGCGAATGGCAAGAGGGTGAATGCAAAAGCGCAGACGGAATTTCGGTGTCCACACGGGAATGCAACAACCCACAGCCTGAATATGGCGGCCAACCCTGTGAGGGCGAAACCACAAAGACAGAGTCATGTATGTACTGAAGACACATATAAATAAATAGGTGTCGTGTGTCAATGCAAATCGAATGATTTATTTGCCCGCGATGTATCAAACCAAACGCGTTCAACTGTTGTAACTCAATCCATATATGTTCCAAACTTGGCCGAGGTAATTCAATTAGACAAAAGTTATTAAATAAATTCAGTTTTGGACGCAACCTGTTTTACAGTGACTGATCGAAGTTTGTTCCAAATTTTATTAAAACTTTTGAAAAAATGATATCAAGTAAATAACTTTGATATTATCTTTTTGAGTAACAGCGATTTTGTGTCAAAATAGAGCCAGCTCAGACCAAAACAGCACAATAAAGTTTTATCCATACACAAAACATTTAGTTCGACCTTTGGTGAAGATAATTAATTGAATTTATTTTTCGATAAGTGTCTTAGATCGCCGCTGAACCTCTTGATATTTCATATTTAATTTGTTTAACATTGATACCGTTAGGTATCCAAAAGTCATCAATCTATTCTATCATTTTTTAAAAGAAATTAAAAGAAAAATATAGAGTACCAGAACTGTCGTGAATTATACAGTCATAACGTGGGTAAAAGCCTTGCAAGCATTCAGCACGATAAAACTATAGTATTATCATATTCGTAGTTAGATCCACAGCATTGTAGATTTTGTGTGTGTGGGTCGCTTGCATAATTAATAACTACACGTCTGCTGTTATAAGTTGTCTGATTTTTTACCTATTGAGAGCATATCGACAGGGAAGGATGCGTTTAATACAGAACAATAGACTGATTTAAGCATAACCAAAGAAAGTCGCTCAGTCATTGCCTAATTCAGATGTGGTTTATTGCCTTTGCGAATAGAAACTGATGGCTGGCTATGTGAACGAGAGACTAGAAGAGCGACAGTGTATTGTTTGTTACCCTTGTAACGTTGAGTGAGAAATACATTCATGCTTTTTTGTGAACCGTATCTATACTTCATATAAACAAGAGTTGAAATAGCTCAGTTAGTTTATTTATTGATACTTGTAAAACGTATGAAATCTGCGATATGGAACCTGGTTAGAATCTCGCTGGCGTCTCATTAAATCCATGTTTTTACCTGAAAGAATCAAGCTAGGACACCTCCAGTGAGGCTGAACTGTAAAATGATCAATATACCACAAACTGTGTAATGGTATAAAATTGTAGCTTTTCTTAAATAGTAAATGTTTAAAGTTTCTTAACAGTACTTTCCGACACATTGAGAAATAAAAGAATGCGAAAATAGTTACAAACAAAAGGGATTTGAAACAATGGCGTTATAATTTAAAGTCAACCATAGAAACCATTATAAAACACTTCTCTTTATCAACAACATTTAGAAAACCCATTTCAAACCAGAATATTTCGTGCTTTTGTTGACATCAGATAGTAAGGAGTACAAGACTTGCCGATAACACTGCTGAAAACTCATGAGCGCCAGTTCAATGTTGCCATGCTACATACAAATCGGAACACCTCGGATAATTCATGAATCATCTCTCGGATGTTAAACTTCAATTTGTGGCTGCTTCAAATTTAAATCATTCAAAGTTTAATTTGCTTCAAATTTAAATCATCCAAGTTAAATTTACAGAGCGACGCCATTGTTTATGTTTTGTGCGAACTACATTTTAGGCTTATTCTTCCGACTTCCGGCGAACAAAACGATCGTGATTTCTTTAAGTTTCATTGCACCAGATACATCTGAAGAATGATTGTCCCGAGGACGGAATTACCCGAGGAGTTCCGATTGGCTATATACAATTTAATTTGTACACGCGTTACTATAATAAACAACTTACATCTTGACTATCTTCCCACACAACTAGTAATCTCATTTGTTTAAAATTTCGTATTTCAAAGGTGTGCGCAAAATACGACTAACGGCTGTTGGTAATACAGATGGTATAACCTCAGCACGTCTTGAGATGTGTTACAATGGGTTATGGGGAACAGTGTGTGATGATGTTGAGGCTGATGGTGACATTGAATGGAAAGACTATCAACCCAATCTTGATGTAGCATGTCGAGAACTTGGATTTAGGTAAGTTCAGCCAGTTAATATTTACTCCTGCTTCAAATTTATAAATACATTAAATGCGTCATAACTATATATGTGTCTATGATTCTTGCTTAATATAGATGATATAATAATTTTTAATGATATTAATGGCTTAAATATAAAATTTAAATTTAACAAAAATAAAAAACATCTTACCGGACTGCACATAAATGTTGTTGCCGAATGCACGCTACTCTCACACGGTACGTACCATTCACACACGGATGTAAATCGCAGTCTGAACGGGGATGCATGCACTAATAATATATGTTATACTGTGTGTAAACATTGTGCCAAGCGCAATGTACATGCAAATCTAAAATAAAACTAAATGCACGAAGCAGGACTGAATGGCACACTTAGCAATGATTTGTGCTGCCTTCACAAGAGGTATTTGGTCTGAATCAAGCAATTGTTTATATCGGAAAAAAATCAGACCTAAGTTTTCGTTTTTAATTTTCTGATCTGGTCGGCTTTTCATCTGTAGAATTTAACAAGAAGTGAGCGAAAAAACGTTTACTGTTTAATGTAAATATTTGCAAATGACATAGCAAATAAATTTGGAATAAATTTTATTCAGCATGATGGTTTTAAAAAATGCAATTTAAGAAATAAGGATCATAAGGATATTCAAAACGAACGATTATTCATTTTCAGACGTCATGTCACAGGCTGTTTTCTGGTTTAATGCTTTGAACTTGCGGCGGATTATACCACCAATGGTGGGGGTGGGAGCTAATGCTAGTAGACCGGACATGAATTCGGTTTGATTACAGTATACCAATTACTGGAAGACACTTTGTGTAATGTATCTGTTTGCATTGCATCATATGGTAGACACATATCATGATTTACGAACTAAATATAACTTCTTGTTAAACCTAACCAAGCGGATGCAAACTTGTTTAGAATACTGAATGCACGCTTTTGTCCTTACGAATACGGTCTGATAACAATATTCTTTATTTTACAAAAAAAGACAAATGAGCCATTTATATAACAAATTCTGAAACCTTAATTTACAATTTGCAATGTTTCAAAATTAGGATGCTGAATTGTAAATATAGTAGGATTTGTTGACTTAAGATAACTGGATAAATAAAGTGCACCCGCTCAAAACTAATTGTTAACCGATGTGACGTCATCTATAAACATTCATCCTTTGAAGGATTTGGTTTGCACAAATACACTATAACATTTTAATAATGAATAAGTTTCTAAGCATTATCAAATATGCATGAAACATAAACTTAATAATCGCCAATTCAAACTTAAAAAGATATTATTCTAATCTTGTTTTCATTGTCTTGTTATCATAAAACAAAAGATAAATGTCGTTCATCATTAGTATCTGATATTCTATTTCCCCCTTGTCTTTTGTTTCTGGATTACATCGCGACTAATTGTGATCATTATAGCGACATTTAAGTATTTTGAAGGAGGTAGAATTAGACAAATATCTAAATACAATCATCGGCATACAAAGGTCAACTGGAAGACCTTCCGACATTAAGTCCAACGCCCCGAACAGGACTAGAACCCACGCGGCGGGAGGCTTGTCTGTCAGAGGAGTTAAAAATTGGCGACTCTACCGCTACGACACGGGCTACCCGTTTTTCTTTTTTCAAGTCACAGTTTATGCAGCACGTTTACATGGAGAAGACTAGGTTAGTGTTGAATAGAGAAAATTTTATCGCACTAGGCAGGAACAAAATTAATTCGCAAGGCTTGCCGAGCAATTTAGTTTAGTCGTGCCTTGTGTGATAACATTTTCTTTGTTAACATTTATCTAATATTCTGTTTATCTTACAATCCAGGCGTTGTTTAATGTTTAGGTCTGGCTTTTTTTCGATAATGGGATTCGATTTGGGTGTTGGTGTTATGTTTTGATACGCGCTGAACGAAAAAGTAAAATTCCACATCATTTATATAAACGATCCGTAAAAAACGTGAATAATATGCAGCTAAAATTTCATAGAAGGTGCATCACCGTATCACTACAGCCCAACTAAATCATGGATGGGTTGGGTACAGAGACTAAAGATTTTAGTTTCTTCTGACTACTGGACTTACAATGTAGTCTCCTTTCCAACTGTTTGACGCAAATCAATAAAAAACCCAATGCATTTGTAAAATTTATAATCACACTGTCTCAAATCCGAATCGTACGTTAAGAAGCTATTTTACACATAACACTAGGCTGTTGCTGATTCTAAGCTCGCGTTAACAAATTAACACAGATAAATAACGTGTATTTTTCAAAGAAATTTTGACACATTTTGTAAGGTGATCACATAAATAAAAAAGACAAGTTTTTTTTTTATTCTAAACATTTGTGTGAAATATATGTATTTAAGAAGTAGTCCGCCTGGATACACGTAACATGGTAACACACTGCCAATTTATGATATAGGAAACGTTATCCCACCGGGCTTTATATGGCTAATGTCCGAGGGGATGGTAGAATAAAATTCGTTATATACTTATCCGACATATATCTCAACTCATCAAACTAATTAACCAACAACTCTGAGAACTTATACTGTATAAGCATATTTTTAAGACATACATATTTTGCACAGTTGTGTTTATTGATAAGACTCAATTATTTGATTTACCATGTGTCATCCAACTTTTTCAATTGTCCACACATTTTTAGACATGCGTTGTTGTAATATACTGGAAATGTGTCATTTTGTTTAATTGCTTTTATGCAACTATGGAAAATAAATATTACATTTAACGCGTTTTTGATAAATGTTTTTAATAAAGTTGTTGAAAACGGCTTTTGAAGTTACCATAAAGTTCGAGCTAATTTAAGATCAATTTACTAAAAGTGAACTAATAATATAACATGACAAATAAGACAAAAGTGGCTGTAGTGTATGTATTTTTTAGCTAAACGTATGACGCTAACTTGGAAAAAGTATTTTTAGAGCAAAAAAGTGCAAAGGAACAGGACAAACATGGCATATTCTCAATAAACCACACAAATTTACGTTTAAATTGTGTGTACAAGTAGAAAATTAACATTTAACATATAGGAAGGATTCAATAAAATATAATTGGATTCAAAAATTACAAATGCAGAAAACAGACGACAGAATAAAACCCTATATAAACGCAGTGCGTTTCATTTGCGAAGTATGTACCTATCACCGATGGCCATCAAGATTATCATCATCAACATCAACATCAATATCACAATCACCACCACCATCAACAACAACACCTCCGCCACCGCCACAATCCCAGCAGCAGAAGTATAATAACAACTATACTACTAAATTCAATAATTCTCTATTTCTTAAAAAGTCTTAACGGCCTTAACGGTAGTATCCGACAGTTTAGACCAAACATATTTTCATTATAAATCATAATAAACAGTTGTTACACGAACAGATCTTGCAAAATGTTGTTTACTGATGTTTTGTCTCATCCACGTCATCCGCTGAGACGTGGATGTCTAATTTAACAAGTAATCTCGATCTTTAACGTTTAAAGTAACCACCCTCGTTCCTCAAACTAATTTGTCTTTCAACAAGTAGTTATCGACTCAATGCTTTAACTTTTATGTATTATGTATGCTTGGACACCATGAGATTATAGTTGTCTAAATGTTTGTGACTGTTTTGTGTTTTAGGTATGTTATCCGATGTTAGACGCCACCAAAGTCTTTTTATAGTCTATAGTAAATCAGGAACTTTAGGCTAATTGCGTCGTAGCCCAGCTAGGATCGATCAATAAGCACACATAAATAAAAATAGTACAAATGGATTAGTATAAATGTGTATGGGTGTTCAGGATCTGTGCAGTATCAACTTTCTACTTTCTTTAGACCCAAATGGACAAAGGTGTTTTCATAAATAAAAAGAGATACGATGATAAAACATGGCAAAAGACTCTTAATAAAAAATGTTGTGTTTGCCAACCTGGAGTTATAATATCCGTGCTTAATGCTTCATTAATAATACAAAGAGCGGCTGCTACTTCTATTGAAAGTTCGTCAATTTATCTTATATAAAATCCGGACTAACTCTGGGCATTTTGACCGAAATAGAACTGAAATAAGCCAACACCCAATGTATGTGTATTTTGAAAAGGTAGACTTTGTTGCTGCGATGATTTAACTGGCAGGCCAACTAGATAATTCATGCGGCACAAACTGAAGAGGTGAAACAAAACAACAGGATTAAAACTGAGAAGATATCACTGTACGTTCATGAAAAAAATGTATGTGTTTGTCTTTTGTGATCATATTGGCGACGACAACCTAAGTATTGGTGGGGAAAGACCGCAGACCGGGACACAAAATCATGCTCTGAAAGGCTGAAGTGTTACATATCGGCGACCCAAACCGCTCAGTCACAGGCGCCCCTTAAATTATAAATAGTACCATCGCTGTAACTTACCAGTGTTGGTCAGTAACGTTAAACCTATGTCGCACAAATCAATTATACGGTAGCATGACAAGTTACATTTAAAGGAAACGATAAAGGTTCAGACAACTATCAAGTTTGTTAGTTTAAACGAACCTTAAATAAAACTGCCATATTAGCATTGGGTGTGACATAGTTATATTTTAAAGCAACACCGTTAGAAACCGCTGTTTTCATCCTCTCAATGGATGAAAATTGCTGATGTATAATACCAAAATCCCTTAGCTGAACTGACATAATTTTATCTACATATATATTTGCATAAGACGCGAGGCCCGTATAAGGCTACTTTAATTCGCTTCAACACCAACTGTAAGACGTTATCAAACCCGTCAGTGCAAACATTAATAAATCGATGAGAATGAACGCAAATAAATTAAGTAGGACAAGCGTTTATAATATGATTGTGATAAACGTAAATAAATCAGTTAGGATAAACGTTAATACATTAAGATAAACATGAGCTTTCTGTAGACAACACGCTGCACTTTGTCAATGCTAGATAGGGTAATGAAATTTCTAAGTTAGAAAAAAGCATTACTCTGCCAATCATGGATTGCCTGCTCTTTTGAAATGGGAGTCCATTTTGCTAGTGAACATGTATTTCAAGCTTGAAGTGAATGTATGATGGTTTTAAAGGAAGGTACCTTGGGCTGGCCAACACCAATCTTATAAGTAACTTATCGTTTCCTTTTTAAGATTTGTATGCCACAATTTGTTCTATCCTAGTGATTTTAGTGAAGCTTAAAGCTTCTCAAAGAAAGAAAGACTCCTGTTCAAAACATTTAAGATTTATACAGGCAAACATTCCGGTTAAGTTTGATAAAGATTGAATCATTATTGTGGTCTCTAGTATGTTCACAATTTTTTTCTAATATTTGACATAGTGACATACTTTTTTACTCCATGTGACCCAGTTACAGATTGATCCAAAATTTCGTGCAGGCAAACAATATGGCCAAGTTTGGTGAGGATTGGACCATACAGGTTGTCTCTAGTGTGTTTACAAGCAAATCTAACATTTGACCAAGTGACCTACATTTTGACCCCACGTGACCCAGTTATGAACTCATCTAAGATTTCATGTAGGCAAACATTCTGAGCTGGTTTTATGAAGATTGGGCCATAAATATGGCCACTAGCATGTTTACAAGGTTTTTCTAAGATTGGACCTAGTGACCAATTTTTAAACTCCACATGACCAAATAACGAATTCATGCAAGATTTTATGTAGACAAACTTTCTGACAATGTTTGGTGAAGTTTGGGTTATAAATGTGGCCTCTAGTGTGTTCACAAGCTTTTAATAAGATTTGACCTTGTGACCTACCTTTTAACCCCATGTGACCCAGTTAGGAACTCATCTAAGATTTCATAAAGGTAAATATTCTAGCCAAGTTTAGAGAAGGTGAGGTGATAAATGTGTTCTCCAGCGTGTTCACAAGGTCTGATATAATGTCTTGTTTTTGACCTTACGTGATTCAATTATGAACCCATCCAAGATTTCTTGCAGACAAGCATTCTGACCAATTTTGATAAAGATTGGATAAAACTGTAGCCTGTTATGTGTTCACAAGCAAATTGTTGACACTGCACTACACGCTATCAGAAAAGCTCACCTTGAGAACAGATGAGCTAAAAAAATGTAAACGGTTACATTATATTTCTGAAAACTGGTTCCTATATACAAGCGATTAAGTTTGAGAGAAAAGTAGTTCATGCTTCCATACATAAACATCAATACCCAGTCAAATATCATGAAAATGGATTCATTTTCACTGAAACAGCTATCATTAGCAAACGGTAAGTTGGTCAGATGACTATGCTAGTGTTTGTTTTTAATTCGATATGTCTCTCCATCAAACTGAATCAAGGATCTTCCCTACTGATAGTTAATTATCACCACTTACTGCCCATAAATGACTAAAGGATTTCAATACCTATATATTCAAATATTTTTCTATTTTTTGCTATCGATACAATGCTCTCAAATTTAAATGTTGGAAACTTTCTGGTAAGCTGAGCTATCCTTCGGAGGGAACTTGTCAGGAAGTGCGAGGTTAGAGCTTTGTAAAACCGGTTTAAGCACCCCAGTCGGTCCATATTGCCGACAGACCGTGTCAAGGCGGTAAGTGTCTGGTTTGCTCTTTTCGTTAAATGACTCATCACAAATTTGTTCTTACCTTTCGCATGGCTTGCATGTGAAATACCTTTGTTCTGTGCCTTTTTGGAGTTTGGTATATGTTGCAATGCTCATAGGACTTTGTCATATATTCTTATTCATGATCACAACAATGTTGCTTGTGCAGTGTGGCGGTCGTAAAAAATCTCCCCGTTCATGTAATCAATGTTGTCATTTATTTAATCCTATAAGAATTGTTACGTGTGTTTCCTTTGATGGACATTGGACTTTGGTTCTTCAATTCCATCTTCACATGAACAGGATGCTAAAACCATTTATTCGTCTCTGGTCATGTGTGTTCATGATTCAGAAAGTTATAATTAATAGTCAACCATTTTTTTGTAGTTTGTTAAATCGAAATAATACCATATTCTTTTCTAAACCATATGTGGACATTATTTTTCGATGGCGTCACTGGTTTCGTCAAAGCTTATAGAAAATATCAGCGTGCTGCCTTCACATGCCAATAACACCTGGCATAATACAACACCCAGTCACATTATAATGACAGTGAGCCAGCCAGTTTTAAACTACCCTTACATTTGCTTGAGCGATAGCAAGCGAGCTCTACCATAACCATTTTTTACGACTTTGCTATGTGATAATTCGGGTTAGAAACGGGGGCCTCCCGTTGAATTTATTTAGTTCTTTGCTTCATGGGTTTGAGTCATAGTGAGCACCCAAACTGTTATAATTATGAAGTTCTCCAACTAATATGCTCTGAATTGGTCATCCGATTTAGAAATATGTCCATGATCCACCTCTCCAAATAAGTTGGATGTCACCATAGTAACTACAACAAACACATAGGACAACACTTCAATACCTCATTGCTCACATGTCATCTGGTAAATCCTGAAATTTCTTGCCCGAAGGTTTTGGGTGCATTACAACAGCATCCAAGCACTGTCTCGCCTGAAAGTACAAGAAAAGAGAAAGGCTGTAACTTTTTATAATACATTACCCTTTAACATTGAGAAAAGATTCATAGAACAAAAACATATACTTTTAAAATCTATTTCAAAGTCGAATATAGATCATTTTGTATGATGCAGATTATAATTATATATCTTTTAATCTTTGCCATAAGCAGAAATGGTAAGCCAAAAATCTCTATGATAATATGATAACATTTTGGTTACTAATTGGAATAATTGATTGCAATATGAATTATTTAAATCTTTTTATTTATTACTAATTTGCAATGCAATGCTGAAATAACAACTTCCAAGGAACAAATAAAGCATTATTAGCACTATTTTTAATTATTACATTTAATTGATATAAAACCTAAATCCTTAAGACATATATATTCTTAAGCCTGAATATACAAAGTTGTCACAAAAATGAAAATACTTAAGCTTACTTGTCGTATGTATCCAAACTCATATTAAACGTTGATTTTGACCATTTGCCTACTTCCAAATGCAAAACCAAGTTTTTTATAGAAGAGATTACTAAAAGTCTAAGACATAACCTTGTGATTAATAATCCAAATTAGAACATGACATTTGCCACCTACATCCTATGACGAGTTTTTCCGGGATACGTGTAGGCAAATCCTTGAGGGAATGGACAACAAAATCTACATCTTTATTCTCCAATGCCACCTCAAGCTCTCTAGTGTTCTTTACCAAAGATTGTATTTCGAAAACAAGACTGGTTATGGTAAACCATGCTTCAGTTATGCCTGTGCTCTCAAATATAACTTGCACATTGAGCTGACTTTGCTTGCATCAGAAATGTGTTTTGTTGACAGGGTTTCAAATATTTTAAATTAAGAAATACATCCTTTGCTCAAATGTTTTACATTACTCAGACTTTATCATTAAAATGAAAGATTAATGATTTACACACCCAATCCGTTACTTGCTAGAAACACCTTTATGGTAGGGAATGGTTTATTGTTATGGGGTGAATAGTGTTTCTTGTATGTAAGAGGTCAAAATATTGAAAATAACATAATTTTATTTAAATCTAGTTTCACTGCCATTAAGTAGTATTTTGGTATGCACTGTTAAAGATAACTGTCTTTTGAAAGGCATGGGACAAGTACAAGGTGAGGGAAAAAAAACAAACAAATCAATTATGTCTGCCAACATGGAAAAAAGACAGTCACTAACAAACATCCCCAAAATTGCAGGTAGGTTCAAAGAGAACCTGGCCAACTGAGCTTCGAAAACGAAAGTAGAAAAGCCTACAACGAAAATATTTTTATTCTGCTTCTAGATTAAGCAATTCTTTATTAAAGTTTATTACTGATAAATTCAGACTGATTTGTATATTATATATATGTTTTTATTAGTGATTGCAACGACTTATATATTAACCTCATTAGGTTAACTAGTTACAAATTCTGTAACCGGTTAATCGTTTCATTATACATAGTATTTGTTGAAATAAATAAAGTTACAAACTATCAAATGCGTAAGGTTGAAATACTCTCACCAACTAATGCAAAAATCATGACCGATAGTGTTCACCAAAGTAAACAAGTGTCACATGGTTAGCTAAGTGAGTGCAATACAACTGATAACGGTAGGTTGTATTGTTTCACATCCTCATTTCCATTTTATTTTCATCATTAAAACATCATTTTAGCAGTTTCAATTATCAGTATCTGTCATATACATGGAACCAAACAATAAAACATTTTCACCGATTGACTGATTTATCTTAATACTAGGTTGATTGTTGGTAAGGTGTGTTGATTGCACAATACAATGAAGAAAAAGATGCTCTGACTTTACACCTACCATGAGTTACCATTACTGCCATCACAACAGACATGTGGACATCCACAGCATGTGACAGTCAGGGGTTGTACTTTATATAGGAGTTCAGGAACATGAAACATGGAACGATGGCCTTATAATATCTTACAAGATGTATTATAGCAAATAATAAGTTAAACATACAATTTTTTTTTAAATAAAATGCCACAAAATTTTCCCTACTTAAAGGCCTCGGGCCTCATACCCTTTTCCAGAATGAAACCCTGACAGTTACATAACAGTTACTGAAGACCAACCACTGATTGGACGATAGAAGCCAACATACTTCTTACTTGTGACATGCTAGAATGGCAAAATGGTGTTCAATTTAGCTTCACTATTGAAATAGTGTGTTCTTTGTTCATTTCTGTGTCAAGTAAATGTTATTGAAGAAATAGTTTCCTTTTTGATGCCAAGATAAAGTTCTTACTTCACAACGATGAATCTAATGAATACGGTTACAGTAACTGTCAAGGTCATCCAGAATATTGTGGTAATAATAGTAATATCATATCTTTCCCTTATATGATGGATATATAATGGTAATATGTAGCCAGTTAACCGGTCAAAGGATTGAAAAGGTTAACTGGCTACTGATTGTGCAACCATTGCCATCCCTAGTTTTTATGATATTTAAATTTCTGACAAAGACCAACATATGCAAATGCCCATTTGATGTTTGCTTTGACAAAGAATAAAGCTCTCCATTGGCTTTTGACACTGAAAATAATTAATGTTGGGACACATTAGTGTGTTCAGTGCTTATTATCTCTTATACTATCTCTTAGCCTGCTAAACACTGATCAGGCTTAAGCAAATAGTGTAATATCAAAAGTCAGCCTCCTTCTGGAAGCTGTTTAATCAGAATCTGCACTATTTGCTACTGAATCTCTTGGTTCTAAACTGTTGTGTCCCTTTTGTATGTAGTTGCTAAAATTGTGTATAATGCTTATTAATATTTGTAGTAGGCTAAGGGTTATTACTGTGAAGGAAGCAGTTTCTTTTGACTGAAATTTTGTCCACAGAACATTCAACCCAACAAAGAGAGAAACAATGGTAACAAACAGGCTCAATGTCAAAGTTACTTCTTATAATTTATCAAAGCCACAATACGCTATATAGCCACTAAATTTGTTATACATCTTTCTACAGGTAACGGTAAGTGAATAATTTGCATAAGCAGGGGTTTACATTAAGGCCCGACAGACTAGTAGATCGGCAGTCCGGTCTAGCTAAGTCCTAGGCTAGCTGGACCAACTGGTCGTGTTCTGAATCGGACAAAGTTCACCGAAAATCCGCCTATGAATGAATCAAAAGTTAAAAAAAATATTTATAATGGTTAATCTCGGTCAAACTATTGACGCTTCTCGATACAGTGTCTTGGGAAACCCGCGTGTTAAGTAGGGTACGATTGCTTATTTCTTCATCTTACTTCTTATTTTCTAATGTTTACGGAACTGTCCTATTATTATTTTTACTATTTAAATAAAAATGCGAGGGATACGAAATCACGAATACTATCTGTAATGTTAGGATCTCAAGTATTACGATAACAGACTTTTATACGGTTTGTTCATAACGCACTATGCGCAGACGGCACAAAAATATAGAGCAATTTCTTTTTAAGTTCGTTTTTTCGTCCGACAAGAAAAGAAGACGACAATACGAAACGAGGAAGGATGCTTCAAAAACTGTATAACAAAACAAAGCGGGTGAGATCGTTTTGTTCAAAGTGAACAGATGAGCTTAGTTTGCTAGATTTTGAAAAAAGAGCAATGTTATGTTTTGTAAGACATGCAGACAGTTTGAAGAGTATCGAGGATTTGTTGTCGGTACGGAAAATATCAGAATCGATAATATAAAGGGGCATTCTGAATCTGAATCCCATATATCTCACCAACGAAAATATGATCTTTAGTACAGCTGACCGCTCACTACGTTTGTTGCATCCTATACTGTGCAAATAAAGCAGGTTGACAATCAGTCATGTTAGTCCAGCCTGTTCAGTTCTGTGAAAACGTCTAGTCATATAGGTATGGTCATACTTAACTTAACTTAACTCTAGTCGTATTAGTACTGATGTATGATACCTATATTAGACTAGAAAATTGAGTATAATCATACCCAAGTTGCATTAATAGTATATTAAGTTTTATACTAATTGTCTAGCCATAAATGTCTCATACTTAGTTTTATTGGTATGTAATTGCAATACAATGCTTTAACTCATATAACAATTTGATTTAAATATGACATGTATGTCTATTATGCGTTTTACATTTTGGTCTAGTCCAGTTTAGGTTAGGTCTAGTAAGTTTCCTAAGTTACTGGACCACTGGTCCAGCTCTCAAAAAAGTTAACTTCGAACCCTGATAAGTATATTTTATTCAAGACAATTATTAAGATGTATACTTTCATGGGGACAATTGCACCTACTCTTACACAGACTACTTCAAACAGTTCTAGTACAGTTTATGACCCTTTCATGAAACCTATCTAAGCATAGCTTATCTTAACCATTCCTTATCATTTATAGTCCCAGTTTATAGGACATCAAAGGATATCGTGTGACCTATCTGAGTCACTACATACACCACTTGTCTGGGACTTATCTGGCATAGTGCAGTGCAGCAGATGCATTAATACTACTGTAGAAATAATATTCACAAATACAGAATACTACAACATATGTAGCAATACTACAACAGGTGCAGTAATACTATAACAGATGTAGTAATACTATAACATGCACAGTGATACTAGCGCAATTGCAGTCAAACTATAACAGATGCAGTCAAACTATAACAGATGCATTCAAACTATAACAGATGCAGTAGCAGTATAAAAGAAACAGTGATACTTGCACAAATACAGTCAAACTATAACAGATGCAGTCAAACTATAACAGATGCAGTCAAGCAGTCAAACTATAACAGATGCAGTCAAACTATAACAGATGAAGTCAAACTATAACAGATGCAGTAGTAGTATAAAATAAACAGTGATACTTGCACAAATTCCGTAAAACTATAACAGATGCAGCAAAACTATAACAGATGCAGCCAAACTGTAACCGATGCAGTTGTACTATAACATCTATAGTAATCTACTACAAATGCAGTCAAACTATTACAGATGTTGTTGTATTACTAAGTACTACAGATGCTGTTATACAACAAAAGAAGGAATTATGTCAACAGTGCCATAATTGTATATATCACTTTGGATGTATGCTGATTTTAAACAGTGCTATAATTGTATATCTCACTTTTCAGATATTTATCAAATATTTTACAGTTATGTTTTAAAAATTTCAGGCAACATTTATATCTTATCTTATAAATTGCTGCAATTGACCTCTGTACCTAGTCTTCTTCAACATCAAGACCTGGTTTGTACTGTCCTAATTTAAGGTATAATCTAATACTTGAAATATCAGAGTCAATGATGGCTTGCAAGTTACTTATCCAAAGACAGCACTTTGTTTGATACAAGTATACACGGTGAACTGTATTTGCTCTGACCATACACAAATACAGAAATACTACAACATATGTTGCAATAATGCAAACGATGCAGTTATATTATAACATATGCAATAATACCACCACAGATGCCATAATACTACAACATTCGCAGTAATACTATAACAGATGCAGTAATACTATAACAGATGCAGTAATACTATGACATGTGTAGTAATACTATGACATACACAGTCATACTTCTACAAATGCAGTCAAACTACAACAGATGCAGTAATACTATAACAGATGCAGTAATACTACCACAGATGAAGTTATATTATAACATATGCAGTTATACTATAACAGATGTAGTAATACTATAACAGATGCAGTTCTACTATAACAGATGTAGTAATACTACTACATATGTAGTAATACTATGGCATATGCAGTAATACTATGTCATGCACAGTAATACTTCTACAAATGCAGTCAAACAATTACAGATGATGTTATACTACAATTTATGCCGTTATACAACAATAGAAGGAATTATGTCACTAGCCAAACCCCTTTGGATGTGTGCTGATTTTAAACAATACCATAAATAATAATAATAGCAATATATGGTACCCACCACTAAACTGCTTCCCATCTACACTTAGCTCTACAAGAAAAAAAAATCTCAATTCAAGTACCCATGCAAATGCTAACTTAAAACACAATAGTAATTCTACTGGATTTTCTAGTCATTTCGCTTCACACAGACAAAACCCGTCCGATGAACGAAATACCTTATCCAATGTTACTTGCAAAAAGTGCAATAAAACTGGTCACCTCATTTCTGACTGTTTCAAATTCAAAAGGAGAAGCAGTTTAGTGGTGGGTACTAACCAACAGGCCTCACCACTTTCAATCAAGGCCACAGATTTTTGTCAAAGTTTTTTGTCACTTTAGATCAGGCTAACAAACCGATTTCTTGCCAAAGGCAAAAGAACCCCATTCTGACTCTGTTATGGATATTTATGAGCCATTTATGTCAAATGGTTTTGTATCACTTTCAGGTGGTTCTTGCCCGCCTACCCCTATTAAGATAGTAAGAGACACAGAGGCATCCCAATCGCTTATTTTGGCCGATATTCTGCCGTTTCCCGAGAAGATCTTCTCTGGAATTAGTGTTGTTATTCAGGGTGTAGAGTGTGGTTCTTTAACTATTCCTCTCCATAACATTGTTTGTGTCTTCCACTTTAGTCAATGGTTTAGTGTCTGTTGGTCCGTTTCTTGCTAGGCAACGACTTAGCTGGAGATAAGGTCGGGGTAAACCTACTCGTGACTGACACACCTATCATAGACAAACGTTCTGATCCTGCTAAACAGGAAATGCCTGATCTTTATTCTTCTTAAGCAGTTATTCATTTTATGGCTAGTAAAGCTATCCAGAGTTCATCTAAAAACGCCGTTGACAAAAATGTCACTTCTAATGTTGACTTGGCAGACACTTTTAAAGGTCAGATTTACAACGAGGCTAATGACCCGTTCGTTAAACACGTGAGTTCGTCACATTCTGATATGTCAACATTTTCAACTGATGGCCATTCATCCAATGACAAACTTGATGATAAATGGTCAAGGTCACAAATTGTTCAGGACCAACACAATGATCTTGATATTTCTTGCTTGTTCGAGAAGTTTTACTTGAGAATGAGAGTTCATGTTCGCAGGTCGCTTATTATGTACGGAATGGTATTTGATGAGAAAATGGAGACACCAGATGTTGCAGTTGATGATGATTGGGTGGTTAACCCTCAGGTTGTAGTTCCCCGCCAGTATAGACAAAATATTTAAAGTCTGGCTCATGAAACACCTATGTCAGGTCATTTAGGTATCACAAAGACTCACAATAAGATCCTAAACCACTTCTTCTGGCCAGTATAGACAAAATATTTAAAGTCTGGCTCATGAAACACCTATGTCAGGTCATTTAGGTATCACAAAGACTCACAATAAGATCCTAAACCACTTCTTCTGGCCAGGTCTTAAGTCTGACGTGTCTCATTACTGCAACTCTTGCCACACTTGTCAAATGGTTGGTAAATAAGATCAAAATATTCCTAAAGCACCGTTACAGCCCATTCCAGCATATGAGGAACTGTTTAGTCGAATTATAATAGACTGCGTTGGACCTTTGCTTAAGACAAAGTCAGGAAATCAGTATCTCTTGACCATCATGGGTGCTTTGACACGTTTTCATGAAGCAGTACCTTTAAGGAATATTCAGTCAAAATTGATTGTCAATGCTCTTGTCAAATTCTTCACATTTGTCGGCCCACCTAAGTCAGTTCAATCGAACCTATGTTCGAATTTAATATCTGGTATATTTCAGCAGGTCATGCATGATTTAGAAATCAAACGAAATCATCTGCTTATCATCCTGAAAGTCAAGGTGCCTTAAAGAGATTTCACAGGACATTGAAAAACATGATTTGCACTTATTGCTTTGACACTGACAAAAGCTTGAATGAGAGAATCCCATTGCTCTTGTTTGCACTTAGGGGGTCAATACAATAGTCTCATGGATAGAATCCATTTGAACTATTGTTTGGTCACTCTGTTCGTGGACCGTTAAAACGTCTTAAGAAGAAGTTCCTGTCTGATGATGCGTCATCATTGAACTTGTTGAAGTATGTATATGATTTCCGAGAAAGGTTATCAAAAGCTTGGAAATTAGCAAGCTCAAATCTCAAAGCGGCCCAGGGAAAATGAAAAAACAACAACATGATTTTAATACTCAAACTAGATCTTTCAAATCAGCCGATCAGGTTCTTGCACTATTGCAGAAAACCATTACAAGGTAGATACTTTTGGCCTTACATTGTTGAGAAGAAAGTCAGTAACCTCAATTACATGATACTCACTCCGGGGAAGCGAAAACAAAAACAAATATGCCATGTTAACATGTTTAAATTGCACACTGACAGAAATAGCCAAAATTTTCGTAAACCTGTGTCTGCTGTTCACTCTTTCCCACCTGATTTAGACATTTATAATTCAGTTAGTGACAGTGAAATTGAGACCAAAGTGGATCCTTGTCCCTCTTAGCTTTATAATTTACACATTCTGAGGAACATTGATGGGAAATTAATTCATCTAGAAGCAGATCAAAAGGCACTGTTGAAACAACTTGTTTGTAAATTCCAACACATGTTTCCTGACATTCCAACACGAACTGATCAAATCCAACACGATGTTATCGTTGAAAGTGAAGCTGCTGTTAAGCAACATCCATACAGAATGAATATAGCAAAACAACAATATCTAGAAGAAGACATAAGGTACTTACTGGACAATGATTTTATTGAGCCTAGTCAGAGCAAATACAGTTCACCGTGTATTCTTGTGCCCAAACCAGATGGGACATATAGACTTTGCACTGACTACCGGTCAATATCATCACAAAGACGGATTCATATCCAATACCAAGGATGGATGTTTGTTTTGACAAAGTTGGGAAAGCCAAACTTGTTACTAAGTTCGATCTTCTGAGAGGACTCTGGTAAGTACCTCTTACATTCTGGGCAAAGGATTTGTCTGAGTTTAAGACACCAGATGGTCTGTGCAAATTCAAGGTTATGCCACTTGACAGGAAGAATTCACCAGCAACGTTCCAACGACTCATTAACTCTGTCATTTCTGGACTTGACGGGTGCTATGCCTACAGCGACGAGGTCATCATCTACTCTGAGAAATTTACCGAACTGGAAATCATCCGATCTTTCTTCAACAGATTGAGTGAGGCCAGGCTAACCATCAACCTGGATGAAAGTGAATTTTGTCATGCTACGTTGACCTTTTTAGGACATGTTGTGGGAAAGAGTCATGTAAAACCTTTTGAGGCAAAATTTATAGCTATTTCTGAGTTTCCAATACCTACATGTAAAAAGCAATCGATGCGATTTCTTGGTATGGCAGGCCATTACAGAAAACTTTGTAAAAACTTTTCTGACATTGCAGAACCTTTGACAAGCCTTCTCAAAAAAGGTCAATCATTTGTATGGAATTTTGAATGTCAAAGTGCATTCTACAAATTGATAGCTGTACTTAAGAGCGCACCAATTCTCTTAGCACTAGACTTTGGTAAAAGTTTTTTAAATGGCTGTTGATGCAAGTGACTTCGGTGCTGGTGTTGTTCTGTTGCAATCAGATATTGAGGGCATTGATCATCATGTGTGTTATTTCTCAAAGAAGTTAAACAATTTTCAGAGAAATGATTCTACAACTGAAAAAGAATGCCTTACTCTTAATTTTGCTCTACAACATTTTGAAGTGTATTGTACTTCTTCAGTTAAACCTATTGTTGTATTCAGTGATCACAAACCTCTTAAATTTTGATATATTTGTTATTATTTTGTTACGCCATAGATTTAATTGTTTATAAAAATAAAACATTATTGTACTAGCTTGTTGCTTTCTTGTTCTTTCTGTTACACCATTTCGTCGTTTAGTAAACGTGCCGTTTTATAAATTAATCCTAAATAGCGACACCGATCAAAATAAAGCACATATACGGTTATACTGTATATAGGTAATGGCGATGTCCTCATCGTCTACCTTTATTTGCGCCGCTCCTGAGAGCGGTGTCTCTTATGGAATGCATTTTATGGGGACGATAGTGTAGCAGTCAATAATACGATGTCGCATTTGTTCTGTGAGGCCTATTCCGAAAAAAAATCGGATTGTTCCGTTTTATAACAGTGTAGCTTGCAACAATAAATCTTAGCTTGCAATTATAAAAAAGTATCAAGCATTGATAGGAAGTCGCAGGCGTTGGGTGAGGTCTTATGTATGTATATAATGCAGGTGCATATACGGTATGTAGGGTGTGACTGTGGCAACATCGCCTACCTGTATGTTCTGAACTATGTAATTGTCCAAGTTTTCCTGCAATTAATGCATCGATTACCGTCAGCAATACTATTTATTTAATTCAACTTAATCTTCTGCATCGTTGACAGTTTAGCATATTCACCCATTTGGCAAAACTTTATATAGCATAGCTATACAGTCTCTTGCGTAGTATGATTATAGTTATTATCTTTAATTTGGATATTAGGTATAAGTTGTTGCTTTTTCGGCATTATTTATTTTCATAGCCGACCATTTGTCATGATATATGTTTCTGTACTAGAAATCGCAAACTGTTGGCAGTGCTTGAATTAATCCGGGGGAGATATTTATCTAGCAAATTAACAGTTTGACGTTTTTACACAACATCCACTTTTCCTTTAAAAGTGGACGTATTTCCCTTACACAACACAGATTAGAATCTACTTAAATTTGCCAGATTATAACTTTGTAGTTAAGGTACATGGGCCCCTTTAGTAATTTGCAGTATTTCAATATTTACATTTTGCAAAAAATGATAATAGATAACTATGCAAATTAAAACATAGCATAAATGTTTGCATATTCATCGTTACTTGAATTAAGGTAATTAATATTAAATTAATGTTGCTTTATTTAATTAATTATAATTTCCTTTTAATATATGGTGCCTTGCAAAAGGACACATATGTTATCAGTCTACATATCATTTTAAGAGGTAGTAGTAGTAGCATACTGGAATGCCAATAAAGCGCGGGTTCAAAAGATGCAAAACAAAGCACTGCTTTTTTAATATATCTGCTTAAAGGTTTAAGATTAGAGTGTTAAGAAAAGTGTTTTTGTGGCCAGTTTTAATGCATGGTCCTGCAAATAAAAAACATGTCTGCTCGAACCGGACCTGGTAGCGCAATCGGTAGAGCGTCGGCTTCAGAAACGGGAAGCCCCGGGTTCGATCCCGGGCCTCGATACACCAAAGTCGTTAAAGTGGTAGTGGTATATCTCTTTTGCTAACGCCCAAGCAAATATAAGGGCAGTTTCACTACTGGTTGGCCCGGTGTCAGGATAATGTGACAGGGTGTGATATTATGCCAGATGCTTACGGCATGCTGTTCACAGTGAAGGCAGAACTATATCCGTCTCCAGATTACTGAAATACAGTTGTGGAGAGAGGGTGGGGGGCTGTAAACCCAATAAACATAACTCTTGCTTGAAAGGAATGTTGGAATGCTCTATCAACTTGTTCTCTGTACAGTGTTTCAAATATTAAGTGTTTTACATATAGCCCAATATTTAATCTTTGTACATGGATGTGTTCTTTCTTATAATAAACTATACAAAACTTTCTTTTGTTAAGTTCTATTCTTTATGTCAGTTCAGTTTGTAATTATGAACCACAGTAGTACATACTTACGAAATGACATTGCTTTGTTGCAACGTTAGTTCAATCGAGTTTAAGGACACACAAGATCGTTCTGTTTTTACTATTTCTCTCGGGTTGTCTTCAACCATTTCTCTTGCATGTGTGAAGTAGGGTCAGTTTAGGAAATAAAAAACATTGTTCTTGTATACATAATCAAGATACAAAATATGATTCCATACAAAACAACTTTGAAAATAAACATTAAGATACCGAGAAAAAAAAACATACATTGTTTCAGAAAAATACTACCTGAACAATAATAATTTCTGTAATGTGAGGCGGCTGCATATATGCATTTTCTGCTCGTACTCTTTAGTTTGATAGTTAAAGTAATAATGTTGGCATCTTTTTTCTTTTTCTATTAAATGGTGTCGGGTATTTGCTTTTTATCACGTTGTAAATCTAACCATTCTATGTTCTCAGCAATTATGATTACACATTTTCTTCTGGAGATGTATAGTATACTGAAAACTTACTTATATTAAAATCCATAACTTTTCAAATATGTCTTTGTTACTTGCTTTTTATTGCTTGAAGCTGTTTAGCTGTCCCAGTTTTTGAGTCGTCTTTGATGCTTCGCGTTTACGACATTTCTGGTCTGGTTGTCAAAGTCAAACCACTTAAGTTGAGTAAAATAAATTGCAGATGTAATTTTGTTTAAATAAAACTGCGTTGTCATTTTCAACCATGTGGAACACATCTGCTTATTTAATACCGATGTTTTGCCTCAACAACTAAATACACGGCCTTTGCCTTCCCTGGGTGTAGGAGAAAAACAGGTAAATTTTAATTTTCCACTTTTATTTTGTATTTTTTATATGATCGTGGTTCCCTTGGTGCCGTCTTCGTTCACCTTTGTCAATGACTATTTTATTATAAATATATATTTAAATATATACACACACACACACACATATATATATATGTATATATATATATTATCATAAGGAAAATAAACAATCAAACATGCAATTCTTTTTTATCTAGTTAGAACATTAGATAAAAGTATTCATCGATTTCTCAGTGATACATTATATAGCGATGTACAAACAGACAAATGAAAAAGAAACATACGAAAACGCTTATCGCATATTTGCATTGCGTAAACTTAAAATCTTCTCTACGACGACAAACAATTACGTTTTCACTAAGCATTGATGTTCACGTTACATTGTCACATGTGTGGAGACATCTGGCGATATTACTTTAAGTGAACGTTAATACCATTTTAAAAATGGTACAAATGTTCGTATCAAAGTGCGTGCTTTATGTCACGTGATATATTTTATTTGACGTTATTAAAATGTTAAAGGTAGTATCCGAGAGTTGGCCAATATAAACAAAATGTATTTTAAATATCTTTCGGCTATTAAGGAAAGTTTAAGCCTAATTCGGCATAATGCCATAATTAACTAAGTATAATACGATTTTGGATATAACTTAAATTGCTTGACAGTAATAATCGTGATTTAAATCGTTCTTATTGTCCACATTCTTCAAATATATAAAGAAGCACGAAGTCCGAGAAATCGCCTGCTACATGATATCGACTTTTATCTTTGCTGACACGGATAAAGTAGCACTCACTACCTGTACTTGTTTAAACGTATGTTTAGTTGTGTTAACTGTAAAACTATTAAAGGACAGCAAGTAAGTGTCTCATACTTACCAAAAACATTAATAACTTCTCATTCACAGAAAACGTGGATTATTGTTTCCCTTTGATGATGACAATGTGAACACAGATTATCACCTTAAATTTTCATTATATGTAGCAAGTCATTGGTTCCTAAAATCGTAAAATGCTGTAATTTATTCTGCTCCGGAACTATTGCAATTTGAATCCATTTGACCTTTTTAAGGCAAGAGGAGTACCATCAATCCCTGATATCTTTAAATATAATATTAGCATGAACTATTATGTCAAAATATGTCTACATTTTTAGTTCTAAGCGATATTGATATTGAAAGTGGTAATGGTTGATCCTCTAAACTTCTGCCTTTTTAATGAATGTTAATCCTTTTTAAATATGCTTTGATTGCTGAAATTTTAGTTGCATATTACATAAAATTTGTGATATTTCCAAATTTACTAATAAGTATTGTAATTTTTAAAAATTTAATTTCGTTTTTAATAGATAGTTGATAGTGTATTAGTCATTTTAAAGACATTGTATTCATATATTGTTTGACCGCTTTAACATGCTGAAGAAAAATCACAGTTTGCCTCTTTCCGATTTTTGGTACAAGAGTTCTTAAGAGTAGATGTAAGGCAAGTATACACTTCACTAAAATAGTAAAGAATAATTTTATATGCTTTGTACGTAATCTGCACATAGAAAAAACATATTGATTATATCAGATATTTGACAAGTTATTTTTTTTATATTTTGTTTATAAGAACTGTGTTTTTAATTAATGAAGATTTAAGGGCATTAGATAAAAACGTCTATATTGGTCTTTTCTAACCCTCTCCCTGCACAATACTTGTAAATTACGTCTCTTTTTAATTGATCATGTTTTCCAATATACAATCGAAAATGTTGTAGCTCATTCATAATTTCCTTTGTAGGGTTTTGGGATTGGTAGAGATAATCTTGCAAAGTGCAAGTTCTGTTATAACTGTATAGATTTTTATCCTTTGACTATTGCTGTAGAAGGCGCTTGATCTCTTTGTACAGTGTACAGACCTGTAGAAGATGTTATTTCAAGCAATATAAATTGTCTTTATCAACATAAGATTTGATTGGGGAAAATAAATTTGTTTTATTGTTGTATACATTCACTTTGTGTTGTTGTTTTTTGTTGTTTTTTTTTTTGGTATAAAGAGGCCTGCTTAGAAATATAATAGCAGTTATAAAATACGTATGCAACTGGGCAGAAAACATCCTGCATTTATGTAAATGTTCTATATAAGATTATTAAAATCATGTGTCTCGATATCTGTTCTGGCCTCTTACTTATTCCTTCCATAAATATCAAATGTATTACCGAAGGTTACAAACCGTGAATCTTTCGTTGTGCTGCACTGTTTGCAATAGATATTACTTCGCTTTAAAATTACATAATGACTAGATTAGTCTTTAAGGCTACAATAATATTGACTTAATACTGACTTAGATCTTTTTGGGGTTTATCATGGTTGGAGATCTGTCTCTTCATGGAAAAATCCTGTTCCATATAACCGCGGCAATCTGAGCAGTCTCCTTGCACTATTTAATACTTTTTGCCTTTATTACTTAGCATGCCACGTGTATATCAATGAGCCAATGCTAATTATATAATTACAAATCGCTTCACATTTAAACATATGTTTCTTTGGTTTTGTGGTTTGGATTGTTTTCTAAAATTTGATTATATCCTCGTGTTAAAAAATATGTACACTTTAGCTTTGACAGATTATTTCATTCCATTTTTATCGTATGACCAGTTTGGACTGGTTTTTTTTCCTCAAAATTCTTCTTTCGTTATGAACTGTTAAGTTGATAAGGCAGTTATCTTCCGTACATATTGTATATATTTTGAACTTGTTAGCATTGTTCATTAATGTTATATTGGTTGTAAATAATATCCTTTGATTCGCTTATCTCCCACTGAATATGCTTACTGTTAGCTGTCACAATTTGATGGGATAATTTTATTTACACTGTTTGTTCTTGAAAACAATGAACTATAACGTCAATCAAAAGATTGATGCGTCTTCAGTTTGGGAGAATCACAAGCTTCATGTCATGTATAAACGTTAGTCATGAACAGTACACTGCTAGGCATGATGGTGATGCAATAATTACTGTGCGGAACGATTTGGTTTTATTTTTCATATACATGCGCTAAGCTATTACCAAGCCGCCTAAAACGTTTGTTGTACTAATCATTAATTAAGCAAAATTTATTAGATTTATTCTTATTTGAGATGCTCTGTCACTCTGTCGATAATTATTTTATTCTTGTTTTAACTTGACATAATGAACACCATGACAGACATTAACATAACAGAGTATATAATGCTGGTTTTTAAACTTATATACAGATCTGCTGGTTACAACAACAAAGGGAGACAACCGTCATGAGGCTTCTCGTCAAGAATCTGCCACTTGTGGCTCTATTTGCGACGTGTTTCGCGCAGACTACGGAGGACGGTAATTTACCTTAATGAATTTTTGAAAATACTTCTGAAAAAAGAGGTTAGATATTGTAACATATTTACAGACCATTCTGAACCAGGTGATTATAAAAATCAAAGCGCTAAGAAGCGCTGTTTGGGCTGTGTAAGCTTACCCTGTACGCGATTACAAGTATGCAAACAATGATCAAAATTATAGAATAGCAGTAAATAAACTTTACAACCCATTGGGAATTGGAAAGCAAGCTTAAGTTGCAAATAAACACCTCTTCTATATAAATATAGATTATACACTGGGAAAACAGTTGTCAATAAGAATATATGACAAAGTCCTATGAGCATTGAAACATATGCCAAACTCCGAAAAGGCACAGAACAAAGGTATTTCACATGCAAGCCAAGCGCAAAGTAAGAACATATTTGTGATGAGTCATTTAACGAAAAGAGCAAACCCGACAGTTACCGCCTTGGAACGGTCAGTCGGCAATATTGACCGACTGGGGTGCTTAAACCGGTTTTACAGAGCTCTAACCTCGCACTTCCTGACGAGTTTCTCAAATGCAAGCAATGAAAAGAAAAATGTATCTATTTGAATGCAAAATGTCCAAGCGGTGATATTTTCTATAAGCTTTGACGAAAGCAGTGACGCCATCGAAAAATAATGTCCACATATGGTTTAGAAAAGAATATGGTATTATTTCGATTTAACAAACTACACAAAAAAAATTGACTATTAATTATAACTTTTTGAATCATGAACACACATGACCAGAGAAGAATAAATGGTTTTAGCATCCTGTGAATGTGAAGATGAAATTGAAGAACCAAAGTCCAATGTCCATCAAAGGAAACACACGTAACAATCCTTATAGGATTAAATAAATGGCAACATTGATTACATGCACGGGGAGATTTTTTACGACCGCCACACTGCACAAGCAACATTGTTGTGATCATGAATAAGAATATATGACAAAGTCCTATGAGCATTGAAACATATACCAAACTCCGAAAAGGCACAGAACAAAGGTATTTCACATGCAAACCAAGCGCAAAGTAAGAACATATTCGTGATGAGTCATTTAACGAAAAGAGCAAACCCGACAGTTACCGCCTGGGAACAGTCAGTCGGCAATATTGACCTACTGGGGTGCTTAAACCGGTTTTACAGAGCTCTAACCTCGCACTTCCTGACGAGATTTTCAAATGCAAACAATGAAAAGAAAACATTCGATAATAGACACCATACATATTAAATGCATTCTATATGATTTTGAGTTTTGCCATAAGTTTGATATCTTATATAAATGTTTATACATGCCACCAGATTCGACCGAAATCAACCGGAAATAATTTGCAATAAACTACTACCTATTAAACCCTTGTGATCTAATTCTAAAAATCCCGAGTGAGATATTCCGTCGCGGACGCGTGAGGAAGATTTAAACTCTGATGCTGAGATAATACTAATGACCTCTGACATTACATAGCCTGTTTCCGAGTAGCAGAGGGCAGTAAGGCCCCGCCCGGGATATTGCAAAAATCTCTCAGTGGAATACTTGTTCTAATAACAGTTCGCTCCCGTTCTGACCCTTTCCTCTAGTCAGTGAGTGATAATTTTGCGCTGTGGTAGTCGTACGCGGCATTAAAAATTCCCATGTCTGCATTTTATTTATATATACATAATTTAATGAACTTCCAGTTTAAACATAAATGTAATATTACTGTTAACATTTGAAGCATGGCTGGACACAATTGAAGAATCTAGTCGCCTTAGACATATTTATATTAGTTCTGTACACGCACTACTTCTTCCCAAGCATGAATGAATGAGTATTCAAGACCATTCGGGGTCAATCCTGTGCGTTTCTGACACCCAGCTTTCTCATAACTCTGGATGTTATCGCAAGCGACACTGCCCAGGAACCAAATAATTTAAATGAAAGGACCTGCTTTCATTTAGGGATTTTTCAGGGGTGGCTTTCCAATGAACTTTTGCTTGTACATCTGTTTGAAATCCTACTGCGCATCAGTAAACTAATTTGAAAAAAGGTACATGCTAGTTTTGTGACAAGTATATTTTTGTTCTAATCGTCATTTATTAATTTTGAGCACGACCTTTCAATCTTCCATAACAAACTAATCCATTCCACATTGAAAGTACATGAAATAAGCATATCACGTTCATGCTGTCTCATTGTTTTAAATTATAAATCAGCCTACCTTAAATAGGCCTGTGTTAGTGATCAAGAGATTATGTTCTACGTCATGACCCAACAGTTTAACTAGAACACATCTATACCTAGTTTTAGCAGGTTTATTGCAGTGCACATACACCTTTCTAACCGTGACGCTATATATGCTTGCTCCGATTATCAACAAGTGAGTCACGTCTTAAGTGAACAATGTTAAATATTACACATTGAAACTAGTTTAATATGAAAAAGTCAACAAGCCCAAAATTTTCCACAAATTGTATTTAATTTTTGGCGCATTGTGGGTCAGGAAAATAAATTTGTTTACGAACATTTAATAATCCTTTATGCATACTGCTTAAGATTTATTTTGGTGCACTAAGTATGCTGTTTTTGTTATGGGTTGTGAGTGGGGATTATCATAAGACCTTCATTAATACAATGTAACCAATGATGCTTTATTAAACAATGATAAACAAGGGCACTCCAGGCCAAGTAGTTTGAGTGGCTGACATATTACTCCTTTGTCCTACGCCGCGTCTGTTCCAGTTTCAGCCAGGGTGAGAACAACAGAGTTCTATTTATCCATGATATGATTGCTGTTTATTTGTGTACTTCATTTTAATGTTCATGAGTTTTCGTTATATTTTACTGTAAAGCCAATACATGTCATTCTTAAGTGGGACAAGAGGAACGGATCCTACCCTATAAGTTAAAATAATACACAAATAATATGTACACAAAATAATATGTAAGGGGCCCACTTTTCACACAGGTTATTTTTCACTAATAGTAAGAATGAACTCTGACATTTATGACATGGTTCAGAACCTCAAACGACAGTGAGGCAAATATCTCGGCCTAGATAGTCAGTGAAGCATACATTCTAATAGCAGTTCGCTCCCCATTCGAGCCTCTTTTTTCTAGTCAGTGAAGATATTCGCGCATTAATAAATCGGCATTCCATTTATATCTGATTTACACAATATTATGAACTTCCAATTTAAACAAACAAGAATATTAATGTTATCGTTTGAAGCATGCCAGGGGAAAATTAACGCGGCATACTTATTTGTTCTGTACACGAAAACGTTCATGCCAGGTATGAATAACTGACGGCGAGTAGGACAGGTCATGCAGGTTAATTCAGCTTTGTCATTAACTGTAAACGGTACCGCAAGCGACAGGGCCCCAATGTCCTCCCAAGCAATTAATTATAAAGCAACGTGCATCGTCTTAAGTGAACGCGTTGTCGATTGGAAAGAAATTTACCAAATATAAAAAATGATAATATGCATAAATATATTGATCTTCTAACATAGCTGTTAAAACAAGATACTCTTAACAGTAAATGTGTAAAATAAATATAATATATACGACTTTACTAATAAGTTTACAACTTTTTGGGGAACTTTGAATGGACAAAATGGATAAAAGGTCCGTGCTTCGTAACCTACGGAAGAGGAACTTCCCATAAGTAAGATTTCGTATGTTTAGATAATTACAAATATTTATCGAGTTTACTTATCGAAGAATACGTGTTTTAATACACAAAAAGTTAAATGTGCCAGGTAAGAATTCACATATGGCAAGTCTTGTCATATCAACTGCTGTCAAAAGAGTAGAAATCCTAACTTAACGTATTATTGCTTATTTATCTATATATTTACATCCAGACAACTAAAGATTACGATAACCTGTACAGAAAAAAACAGTCAAATATCTATAAACTCTTCAAGTGCGTCTGTTCTAAGTGAGCAGAACTTTACAATGCAACCAAATCCGTAAATTTTTTTGCAACAATCCAGCAAATCACCGTGGGCTAATGAAGCAGAAGATAGTTTTATATTGCTTCATTATATTAGCAAAATAAAGAACATTTGCTTGTTAAAGCTTTCGTTATATACGAAGTAGAATAAGCTACTAAGAACACTTTTACCGGGTTATATACAAAGGTATATTCATTGATAGAAGTCCTCGGTAGAATCTAATTCTTAAACAGTAAACTCACCGTTTTCAATAAAAAAGTTTCTGCTACATCAGTCTATCCAGTTGTAACAATAGTTTGTTCAAAACCGGCATTTTGACATCCTTTTTAACACAGTATTATTGCATTTTTTAAACGTTAAAATGCTAAAACTCTCGTGTTTAAAAGCAACTGTTGCTTCTGCTAATTTTTGATATTCTACAAGTTCGTACTTATCTACTGTCTATGAATTGGTTTAGTATAAGCATTAGCCTATTGAAAGGCACCACAATTGTGATTTTTATTCGCGGATATGTTGATAACATAAAATGATCCAAATTGTACATTTATTGATTTCATTGAATGCCGAATACTAAGCAACGCGTGTATCATTAACCTTGCCTTCGAGATCTAGGTATCTGTTTTGAGCATTTCATTACTTGCGTGATTGCTTGACAGAGGGTAATGTATTTTATAAGAAAATAACAATCTATTGCGATGTTTTTAAAATAAAATGTTTTCCGCACATTTGTGACGTGGCTAAACTATTATTGGCTCCCAAAGAATGTAGTCACATGCACATATGCTATTCTTTCTGTCTGTCCTCATCCGTAAGAATTAAAAAAGGCTTTTAAGAAAACAATGTATTGTATATGATTATTAGTTATTTTTGATACAGCAAACAACGTAAAAATGATTGTGAATATTAAGAACAAAAATATGGTTAGTGTTTTTTTGTTGATATTTTGACGTTGTTTTTAATTCTTTAAAAAACACGTATTTAGTTCTAATTCATTCTATAATAGAAAATACATATTTAATATGTTTAGACAGATATATGTTTATTTAATATTTAAGGGCTCAGGCCCATCTGTATACACACAAAAACAAACAGCAAGTTTATGGTTCATCAACGTCATGCAGTTGACACTGCATGCAACAATATACAGCATGATCATAAATATCTACTACCACCAGAATGCAAGATAAGTTTTGCAATTAAGTAATACTAAAACAATAAATGAAAACAATGTCAATTATGTCAATAAAAATTCAGTGTTAAGAAAAGTAACTTTTTTAAAATGAAAGTGCAAAATGAATTGATGTTGACTAGTTGAAATTGAAATAATCTTTTCACTTTTATTTACATATGTTTACATTTAAATAGTTATCAAATAAATATCAATGAAGAATGTTCATGGCTTGATTATTCACTTAGTATCGGAAATATTTCAATAGGTTCGGAAAGAAGAACTCCTTATGCAAAATGAAAATGTTTCACTTTTTCAGAAGTTTGATAGGCTAAGGTTTAGTTGAAAAAAGGTTTAGTCGTAAAGAAATGTTATGTATGCTTTTTCGATCGCATAATATAAAATGTTTTTGAGAGTAAATAAATACTGTAATATCGAGCGCGATAGCCTCTGTTTAAAGAACTTTTACAATATGTTTTATAACATTCTTAAATTATGCACGCCTTACATCGAAAACGTTACTTCCGTCTGACAGTGCAAGCTACGCAATGATATGTACAGATACAGGCAAGCATCAAATATTGTATCAAGGTAGTAACAAATGATTTCTTTGAAGAAAGTGTGTAACTTCTAAAAAAACAATGTGCCAATTTATACTCACGTCTTTTAAAAAATATCTAGCGAACGGTCAATGGCTAAAATGGCAAATGGGACCGTGCTCCGTAACCTGTGGAGAAGGTACAGTTACGTGGACCCGCGATTGCAGCAACGCACCGCCCAAATTTCAAGGCAAACCGTGCGATATCACAAAGACATTTCCATGTGTCAAGGACCCATGCCCACCAGGTAATAGTGTAAAATTTTTACATCAATATCAACTGTTTTACGATGTAGGAGATGTCACAAGTTACATTTTGTAAAAATGCGATGATCTTTTTGCACGTGTCCTTATCGAAGAGGATATTAAAGTGGTTGCGATAGGTCGGTCTGTTCGTCAGTCGGTTGGTTATTCAGTCGGTTGAAAACATCCTTCTCCGAGTATAATGCAAAGTTACCTGAATTATCGTTCCTATAACTCGGTAAGGGCATTTGACAAGATCAGTAGAGAACCCATAAGGGTTTTCGGTTCAGGAGTTAGAGTAGCGAAAATGCAAAATCGTTTTACATACCTATCTTAATTAGTTTCTTGATGATTTTTCATATTTGTTTGCTTCGTGATCAAATAAACACTGCAATTTTTAACCCGTAGATAATTTTCTTAGCCTTTTTTCCTAAGTTAGAAAAATGTTTTACGAATAAAATGAATGTCTTTTGTCAGCGGACTTAATTTTCACTTAATCCACAATACCAAAATAATTTTGAAGAGTCGCTATGAGCCATATTGTCATTCAATCCTCATGATTTATGGGTCAGTTCTCGATATTGCGTACATGAATAAACGCTCAGCCACAATCTATTTAAAAACCTAAATGAATAATGTTCATACAGATAATTTTACGTTTGACCTTTAACGAACTTAATATATACTTAAAAACAAAAGGCACATCAAAGTAATAAACTAAAAACAGTCACGTCTTTCTAAATTATAGTAGTGGACGGGGGATGGAGCGAATGGCGAGAGGGTGAATGCAACTGCGCAGACGGAACTTCGGTGTGGACACGCGAATGCAACAACCCACAGCCTGAATATGGCGGCCAACCCTGTGAGGGCGAAACCACAAAGACAGATTCATGTATGTACTGAAGACACATTCAAACATATAGGTGTAGGATTTCAATGCAATTCGAATGATTTGTTTGCCCGCGATGTATCAAACAAAACGCATACAACTGTAACCGTAACTCAATGCATATATGTTCCAAACTTGGCTGAGGTAATTCAATCAAACAAAAGTAATTCAATGAATTAAGTATTTGACGCAACCTGTTTTAAGTCACTGATCTTCACTGACCACACCATGACAGCGTACTTAAGCTTTATTTTCAAACGAGTGTTGCTTCAAATTTATTAACACTTTTGACAAATGATATTATAACACACTTCTCTTTATCAACAATGGTCAGAAAACACATTTCAACCCACAATATTTCGTGCTCGTGTTTACATCAGACAGTAAGGTGTACAAGATTTGCCGACAACACTGCTGACAAGTCATGAGCGCCAGTTCAATGATGTCATGCTATATACAATTCTATTTGTACACGCGTCATTATAATAAACTACTTACTTCTTAACTTATGTATCGCTTCTGATGTAACCAGCTACGTATCCTCCTTTCTTGTATTCCACATAACTAATAATCTCATTTGTTTAAAACTTCGTATTTCAAAGGTGTGCGCAAAGTACGACTAACGGCTGTTGGGGATACAGATGGTATAACATCAGGACGTCTTGAGGTGTGTTACGATGGGATATGGGGAACAGTGTGTGATGATGTTACCGCTTTGGGTGGTGTTGATTGGAGAGACTATCAATCCAATCTTGATGTAGCATGTCGAGAACTTGGATTTAGGTAAGTTCAGTCAGTTAATACTTACTCCTGCTTAAAATTTATTAATAAATTATGTGCGTCATAACTATCTATGTGTCTATGATTTCTTGCTTAATATAGATTAATAATATTAATGGCTTAAATATGAAATTTTAAATTTAAACCCGGAAATAAGAAACGTTTTAAAAGGACTGTGCAAATAATTTGTTACCGAAGGCACGCTACACTCACACGGTACGTACCATTCACACACGCATGTAAATCGCAGTCTAAACGGGGATGCATATACTTATAATATATGTTATACTGTGTGTAAACACTGTGCCAATGCACAAATAAAATATTACATTTTAATAATGAGTACGTTTCTAAGCATAACCAAATATGCATGAAACATAAACTTAATAATCGCCAATTCAAACTTAAAAAGATATTTTCTAATCTTGTTTTCATTGTCTTGTTATCATAAAACAAAACATAAATGTCGTTCATCATTTGTATCTGATATTCTATTTCCCCCTTGTCTTTTGTTTCTGGAACACGACCAATTGTGATCATTATAGCGACATTTAAGTACTTTGAAGGTGGTAGAATTAAACAAATATCTAAATACAATCATCGGCGTACAAGGGTCAACTGGAAGACCTTCCGACATTAAGTCCAACGCCCCGAACAGGACTAGAACCCACGCGGCGGGAGGCTTGTCTGTCAGAGGAGTTAAAAATTGGCGACTCTACCGCTACGACACGGGCGCCCCGTTTTTTCTTTTTTCAAGTCACAGTATATGCAGCACGTTTACACGGAGAAGACTAATTTAGTCTTGAAAAGAGAAACTTTTATCGCACTAGGCGGAGACATCATTAATTCGCAAGGCTTGCCGAGCAATTTAGATTTGTCGTGCCTAGTGTGATAAAATTTTCTGTGTTAACAAAAATCTAATATTCTTTTATCCTACGATCCATTTTTTAAACAGAAGACTTGCTTAATGTTTAGGTCTTTTTTCCGATAATAGGATTAGATTTCGAGTGTGGGTGTTGTTTTTATACGCGCTGAACAAAAAAGTAAAATTCCACATCCTTCATAAAAAACGATTCGTAAGAAACGTGAATAAATATTACCTTACATTCAGCTAAAACTTCACAAAAGGTGCATCACCGTATCACCACAGCCCAACTTAATTATGGATGAGTGAAGTATAGAGACTGTAGATTTTAGTTTCTCTTGACTGCTGGATTTAGTCTCAAATCCAAATTGTAAGTTTGGAAGCTATTTTATACATAACACTGGTTTGTTGCTGATTCTAAGCTCGCGTTTACAAATTAACACAGATAAATAATAATGTTCGTCACCTTTTGTAAGGTCATCACATAAATAAAAAAGACAAGGGGATTTTTTTTATTCTAAATATTTGTGTGAAATATATGTATTTAAAAAGAAGTCCTCCTGGATACACGTAACATGGTAACACACTGCCGATTGCTGATACAGGAAATGTTATCACACCGGGCTTTATATGGCTAATGTTCGAGGTAATGGTAGAATAAAATTCGATATATACTTATCCGACATATATCTCAACTCATCAAGCTAATTTACCAACAACTCTGTGAACGCATACCTGTATAAACATATTTTAATTCAAACATATTTTGCACAGTTGTGTTTATTGATAAGACTCAATTATTTGATTTGCCATGTGTCATCCAACTTTTGCAATTGTCCACACATTTTTAGACATGCGTTGTTGTAATATACTGGAAATGTGTCATTTTGTTTAATTGCTTTTATGCAACTATGGAAAATAAATATTACATTTTACGCGTTTTTGATTCATGTATTGAATAAAGTTGTTGAAAACGGCTTTTTGAAGTTACCTTTAGAAAACAAAGAAAATTTCGAGCTAATTGAAGATCAATTGACTAAAAGTGAACTAATGATATAACATGACAAATAAGACAAAAGTGGCTGTAGTGTATGTATTTTTAGTTGAACATATGACGCTAACTTGGAAAAAAGTATTCTTTTAGAGCAAAAAAGTGCAAAGGAACAGGACAAACATGGCACATTCTAAATGAACCAAACAAATTTACGTTTAAATTGTGTGTACAAGTAGGAAATTAACATCTAACATATAGGAAGGATTTTTGTTAACTAATCGGATTCAAAAAATACAAATGTAGATAACAGTCGACATAATAAAACCATGTATAAACACAGTGCGTTTCATTTGCGAAGTATGTACCTATCACCGATGGCCATCATGATTATCATCATCAACATCAACAGCAATATCACAATCACCACCACCATCAACATTAACATCTCCGCCACCGCAACAATCACAGCAGCAGAAGTATAATAACAACTATACTACTATTTCAACTACACATGTGTCACACTGTAATCTGATACTTGCAACTGAACGTCCGTACTCTGAAAGTTGTGTTGCTTGGCAAAAGACCACACAACTGCTTAAGATCCTCCATATGTGCGTTTAATGATTGATCATTAGTATGTTAGCGTGTACTAAAGTATTCAAGATTCTTTTGAAATGACTTTTATGCAAATGAAAAAATAATAAAAGATAATTAGATTGAATAATTTTGAAAAAGTTGTTTATAACTCGCTTTTAGATGGTGGGGCTGGTATAATTTAAATGTATAAAAATCACTATTATTAACACTTAGATTTGAATTTTCATTGACACCAGAAGCCAAAGACATGTGTTAAAAGATCTGTGTTAGAAAATGACGAAACAGATACGGCAAACATTTGCATTCACGCACGCACATTTACACACATTGTTTACACACAATTTAAATGCATTTAGGACACACTGGCAAAATAAACATATACATGTAATTATATATACATTGCAATGAATGGTCTCGTTTAAAAGTGTGATTAAAACTTCGGTAAATGACCATATTGATAAACTGAACTTATGATTTTATATAGCAAAAATAAATTTAAAATGTTTGATAAAATGCTGTCAATGTAAATTACGCTTTATCTTTGTTTTATCTACGAAAATTATTGAGTGGTGTTATAAATAAAATGTACATTAAAGTCTGCTATTATTGTTTAACAGGGTTAAAACTGACATGACAATGCTTCAATTGGTATTGGTTAAAAACACTCCGAAGTTCGAGAGTGGTATTACTAGAATAGATTAAAAAACCGCTTACACCATGTTCTCATCTTTAGTTACTTTGATTGGAATATAGTTTTGTGACTTTTCATTCCAGCACAGGGTTTACGGTCCCGGATGAGACAATTGCCAACAGCATATTTTGGTTGGACGATGTCAACTGTACTGGACCAGAAACCCGTCTGTTTGACTGTCCATCGGCCCCGATCGGTGTCCATAATTGCTACAATTATGAGCAAGTGTTCTTAGGTTGTGCGTAAAGGTTATGAAGTTTTGAAGTGTAATCAGGACAAGCCGGGACGGAGTCATGTTACGCCTGATTATACGGAGATTGAACGTGGGCAATACCGAGTTTATCTGAACATATTATGATGATGGAATCAGTTTATTGAAACAATTTATCTTTACTATTATGTCGTATTTAACGGAATTTACAAAATTTATTATAATCCTCTATAATCTAAGATTTTTAAAGATTGATGCTCTTTCCCTTTTTCAAAATCCTTTCACAGGAATAGCGCATAACAAAATAATAAAGGTTTTAATAAAGGAAGTAAGATTAAAACAAAATGTCGTAAAATCAGAGGCAAAAGAGGTAAACGTAAGTTATGTTAATATCCACTTATTCTAATTCTAATATTTCTATTTATCTTGTCACAAATATTTTTTTATCCAGTAAATTTACGTAGAAACTAGTTTTCTGAAACTGAACGGCACCAATCCAAAATTATGTTTCAAGAATAAACCTCATACTTTACTTGAAAACTTAAATTTAATTATTTTCAGGAAAACAATGGTTAAATTTATTTCAGTATTTGTTTCTTCATAAAAATTGTAACTTTACTACTATTTCTCCAACTTTCTTGAGTGACATCATTTGATCCTGAAATTCTTTAATATTTAATTCGGATAAAACTTGAGAAATCATAATTCATAATTCATAGGCGAAATTCAAGATCAAGATTCAATTCCTCCTGACATTATATATATATATATATGATATAATCACATTTATATAAAGTTCAATTCCAAACTTTTTAAGACATTTATTATGAAAGATTTTTACACGCCCATATTTATCCAAACTGCTTCTGCACCAGATATAGTTCAATAAGTTTATTGATGCACCAAGTAACTCATTTATAAAAAAAGCGTAATACAAATATAAAGCTAACTTCTCTTAAAGTTCCTTGATTTTAACGCGATATCATTTGCATCCTGTTATTTATCCGTACAAAAATTTGTGTATCCAAATTCGACAAAAATAAAAAAAAATATTCTGTATTCGTACTGTATTAGACACTTTAATTTTCCAACATGTCTTCTTTAAATATTTTATCAGCGCAAATGTTTTCGAAATGTTCGAACCATTTCTACAGCCGTATTTGTATTCTTTTTTAAATATTTGTGCCAACAGTCACCTTGAAGAGGAAACTTTAAAAACATCAATTTTTTAGTTTGTGTTTTTTCCCATTATAAAACATAACGTTTTTCGTCTTTATAAAGTCTTTTTAGTTTGCATAACATAATGATTTGTTATTTTATAAGTTAACTTTATTCACTTTATTTTTGACATCTCTTTTCTATGTATTTGACGTCAAAACATATGCAACGGATTAAAATTTCATATATTTCCATTTTGTGTTTTTCTTCGTTTAAAATCTAATCCTATTATTCTTAATTTCCGGATGAATGTTATATCAGTACTGTGGCTTTGGAAAAATTGAATGTGAAACAAGCAACCGTTCTAGTTTTGTCTTAAGGTGGGTTCTCTTTATTTATAAAGATTTTCACACTTGTGAACGTACTTTAAATGCATTGTTTTACTTTTTTAAGATAAACGAATTACAATAATTCGAAAATACGAGTCTTTCTAAGTAAAATAATATGGTAGAATACTTGAACTTGAGAAACCGCTTCGGAAATAAATAATTTTGATTGTATGACTTTGTATTTTTAATCTTTATATCTCTATTTCATAAAAAGTCTTAAAGGCCTTAAAGGTGGTACCCGACAGTTTGGACCAAACATATTTTCATTATAAATCATAATAAACCATTGTTACCCGAACAAATCTCGCAAAATGTTGTTTAGTGATGTCCTACACCTGTCTGAAAAGTGAACTATAACGTCGCCTTCGTCATTTCAAACATTTATATCCTATCTGAGCCACGCTGCACAGTTAGCTAGTTTTAAACTAACAAACCCGCGTGATCACTTATGTCTTAGCTCATCCACGTCATCCGTTGTGACTTCGATGTCTAAAGGAATCCCAATCGTTCTTATTTATAGATTTAAAAAGAATGAACATTTAACTGTTATTTAACGGGTTTCACTGCTCTAAAATTGAGAGACTGTTGAAAATCGTCAAAGCTTAGACTTATGCATGATTTTTTCTGCAGACATTATGTACAAATACCCAAAAGATATAGGCAAACTGTCGGATTCCACCTTTAATGTTTAAAGTAACCACCTTCGTTCCTCAAACTAATTTGTCTTGTAACAAGTAATTATCGACTCAATGCTTTAACTTTTATGTATTATGTATGCTTGAACACCATGAGATAAAAGTTGCCTAAATGTTTGTGACTGTTTTGTGTTTTGGGGATGTTATCCGTTGCATGTTAGACGCCACCAAAGTCTGTTTTATAGTCTATAGTAAACCAGGAAACTTTAGGCAAAACCAGGAAACTTTAGGCAAATTGCGTCGTAGCCCAGCTATGATTGATAACAATAAGCATTCATAGATACAAATAGTATACATGGATTAGTATAAATGTACATGGGTGTTCAGGATATGTGCAGTATCACCTTCCTACTTTCTTTAGACCCGAAACGACACAGCTTTTTCATAAAAATAGGAGATACGATTATAAAACATTGCAACAGACTCTTTATACAATTTTGTCGTTGTGTTTGCCAACCTGGGGTTACAATATCCGTGCTTAATGCTTCATTAATAATACAAAGGGAGGCTGCTAATTCTATTGAAAGTTCGTCAATTTATGTTACGTGGTAAATTGGCACTTACTCTGGGCATTTTGACCGAAATAGTACTGAAGTAAGCCAAATCCCAATGTATGTGTATTTTGCAAAGGTAGACTATGTTGCTGCGATGAATAAACTGACCGGCCAACTGGATAATTCAAGCGGCACAAACTGAAGCGGTGAAACAAAACAACAGGATTATTAAAACTGAGAAGTTATCATTGTACGTTCATGAAAAAAATGTTTGCTTTTGTCTTTTGTGGTCATATTGGCGACGTCAAGCTAAGTATTGGTGGGAAAGACCGGAGACCGGGACACAAAACGATGCTCTGAGCGGCTGAAGTGTTACATATCGGCGACCCAAACCGCTCGGTCACAGGCGCCCCTTAATTCGGCAATTTTTCGGCAAAAGGTAAAATGACTGACGAGTACAATTTACAAGGATTAAAAATACTGATGCAGAATAAAAAAAATGCATATTTTTGAAAGAGGTCAGGTAACAGGTGGTCAAACCAGAACTATGTTTAACAAATCATTTGTAAAAAAAACTTCAACCCACTTCTTGGAAAATGCATCTAGGCAACCTGTGATTATTAGACTATAGGAAAATGCCGTCCACATATGGACCGCAGAGACACAATGTTGAGAGAATAAAACAATGTAACGACACTTTTCCCGAAAATAAAAAACAATCAAGCTGCAAACATTTCTTCTTTATGGAGTCGTAAAAAAACATGTTCCGACAAGAACTTTTGCAAGAATCCTTCGGTTTAAACAGCGGACGTATCATCAATGCATGCAATTTTCCGCTCAAAATTAAAAAAACTAGTTAAACAAACAAATAAGATGTTAAACTGCACGGTTGCTAAGAAGATACACTTGATAAAATATAAGTGAAATTTCAAATGAGTATTAAAATTTACTATAAAGGACCATCTGATTTTGAAATATAAGTGGTTTAACAATAGCATATACTTCAAGAATAAAGAAAAAGGAAGATGAAAAAGGATAACAGATGATTTATGATATTGCCTTTTAGAAAAGCAAATTTTCAATTGATAATACACTTTTAAATGAAAAACGCAGTTACCAATAGTGATAAAAATGTTGATGACGCAAAAGAAACGAGTGAAGAAGTAATATCCTTTAATAAAAAACTGTACAGTTACAATCAATCTCATAGTGTTTATCTTAATGAAATAATAATTGCTACAGAAATTAGAATGTTAAAAGTTAGAAAATGCAATATTAGAATATCTTACAGACAAAGAATGCTAGGAAAATAAAAGCCCTACCTATCAGGATTTACCGTTGAATCTTTTCGTTCTTTGGTTCAGATATTGGACACTTACTTCTAAGATAACTTAATTATGGCTAACATGAAGGTCATCTTTATTATTAGTCTTTATTGCTGTTAAATGTTTCATATCAAATTGCATCCTCAGCTATAAATATTAAAACAAGTCTTACATTGAATAATAAACCAATACCAGACTTGATTAGGTTCAAATAGATTTAACGAAAAGATTAATGTATGATATAATGTTGTTTTTTAAATACAGTATTTCGTGGTGTTTTGCACTTGATAGACTTTGAAAAAGCATTCGATTCAGATCTCGGTATTATATTACTAAAACTCTAGACATATTTAACTTTTGTCCAACTTTTAAAAGTTGTATTTATATCTTTTTCAACAATATTGAATCTTGTTGTCTCATAAATAGGCATTGTTCAAAGTGTATAGCTAATGGCGATTTCATATCTGCGTCTATATTTACTTTGTGCAGAGATATTGGCCATCTTTAAACATTTAAATAACAATATTAAAGATAATAGGACAGACGAATACAAAATTTCACAATATGCTGCTTACAATGCTATAATTCTTGATGACACAGAAGTACCTCTTTTACCAGCATTAGGTGTGTTGAAACTGCATGCACATGTCGCCAGCATTAAAGTTATTATGGACAAGATTAAAACCACTAAAATTACACTATTCAACTTTATGCTTGGAACAAGAATTTACTTTCATTGTTATTACATTTTCAATTAACCTCAGTAACAACATCAATTATCTATAAAAAGTAAAGGAAATTAATCAGTTTCTGCCTAAATGGTAAAAATGATTATTTACACTTTTGGAAAAATAGCAACACACTTTTTATAATGAATCATCTTATTTCAGTCTTACCACACCCTTCAAAAGAAAAAAATTTCTTACGTAAATTAAAGACATCTTGGATGAAAATTAATGTAATTAAAATATATGACATTTTTGAGGATAGTCACAACAAAGACTTAAAAATTATTCATACCACTGGTCCAGCCTTCATAATAAATTTTATGTATAATACGTAATCCCTTTGGAAAAATATATATGCTATGAAATACCACAGTGCCAGGTAATTCAATGGATGCAAAATGTATCATTTGTTTTAAAACAATAACGTTATGGTCAGAGAAAAGACAATTTATAGACAGTTATAAATAAACAGGTATAAACTATTAATATATAAATGAAGATGGCACATTTATGAACCTTTACCAAAAGATATGCCAATATTACAAACTACTTTTATAATGCAAACCTTCTCTTTGTTAATTGATTACAAAAATGAATCTAGAAGATAAAAGAGTGGAACCACAAATACCTTTCTCACACAAACTATCACTGTAAGCCAGGGAAGAATGAATAATTATTTATGATAGTTTGCTGTGCACCCAGCATTAATAGCAAAATACATAATGAATTAGATGTTGAAGAAGGTAATATTTGTATAAACTATATATGAACAATTATGCCTTTGTTCGCTTCTTGTAAATTGTATAACCTGATCATAGTCAGAACCCAATCAAACTGTTTTTGTGTCATTTAATGTTATAAACGAGTTCAACTATTCAACTGTTCAATAAAATTTATCATCAAATATACGAAAAAAAAGTTTGAATTACTCAAATAAAGAAAAAATAATCGTTGATTGACTTTGATACAAAAATATACACGTGAAATTAGATGTTTATTTTGAATCGAGTGAATATAGATTTAACCTTTTATTATTTAAAATCCAAAATTTTTCGGAAACTTACGAATTTTGAGTTAAACGCTTTTACATTGACTGTAATCAATGGACAAGCAAACATAAAAGACAGGATGAAAGAAAGTGAATAATGTATATTCACGTTTTGCATTGTTATGGCAGGTTCACACAGTATTTTACATGTGATACTTTATCCACACATGGAGAAACCCGTGTGTGCAGCCAAACCCCGCTAATCGGTTTATGAGGGTACGTTACTCTAATTATTAAAAAGGTGTAATACATTCCTTTGGGTAGGTATTTTGTAGTTAGTTAGAAATAAGATTGTTCCACCTTTGTAAACTATAGAGATCGCATCAGACTGTTATGTGCAGATAAGGTATGTCTTGTTGAATAAGACAATAATAGGTAAAGGGTTTTACCATTGTGGTAAAATAAAAAAATAAAAATAAAGATATTTCTTCTATAAATCACAGGAAAATACTGCCCACAAGGGAGATAACTGACTCATTACTTTTATTTAAAAATGGAGACTTCACTGCTGATGTCAGTGCAAATGTACACTTTTACTTTGTAGAACCGATTCTTATTATGTATGATTTCTTCAAAAGAGAGGCATACGTAACGACAGTCATTGGTTGTCTGGCGAAAATATATTTGCAGTATTTTAAATATCCAGTCGCAATTTTGGGCTTCCCATTCTAATGATAATCTATATATGGTTTTCATGTGTATTTATCATAATGTGTGTACACCCAATGACACATGTACACAAGACGTTGTGACACGGGTCGAAACGTGTCATTCAAAGTATATGTGGATAAAACATATCTTCTGTCCGACTCTTACAAAAAAAAAATGTATGCTTAAAATTCTAACGATTTCCGAACAAGCTAGAGTGAATAGAAAATTGGCGAGGAAACTGAGAATAAGATTTTAAGACTATACATGAATAAAATGGTATATCAATATAGTAAATGCTTGTCAAAATATTTAAAATACTGCTTGTTTTCAATGAATTACAACAACCTTTGGCAATGTTAAAGTCATAACCTTTTTTCACTTTTTCCACACTGATCTTTTTTTTAAAAGTTTAAGTTACATTTGAAATTGGTGTCCGTGCTGAAACGCAGCGCCCCCAATGTTAGAAATCGTTGTTTGCCTTTGTCTACAGGTAGATAAAATTTAAATATCTGTGGAAATTTTGATAGGACATTTTCTTATTTACCTATTAAAATTTAGCAATGGGCTGTTGTTGTAGTTATCATGTCATTCGTTACTTCTTTGTGATATCCGGACAAGTATATTTAGTAGACATGGTGGCCGATGTGTTGCTAGTGGTTTTAAGGTTTTTATTGATTTGTACCAAATCAACCAATTACTACGTCGATAACCTACCTAATTTGGCAACTTCGAACCACCTGGTTAAGCAAGTTTTATTCTGATCTGTTGGCAGTGCTGTTCTAGACTTTTCAAATTGTTATTTGTTTAATATTTCTTAATTACGTTTCACAAAATATTTATTTGATACATTTAGACGATATGCAATACAAATGATGCAGCATTGTTCGTGTGAAGTCCAGTTGTTCGATCACATTTTGAGATCCCTTTAAGTCAAAGTGCTTATCTAATGTCCGGTCATGTTGTTCGCCAGATAAAGCATTGTCTTTTTAAACATTTTAGACGCCCTTTGATGCCTTGTGTTAATGCATTTCGTGTATGTTTGCTGGGTTTAAATTCCGACCGGAAGGAGACACCAATTGTCTTGGACTTTTCCTTTATTAAAGATATATTGTGTGCCTTATGGTTCCATAGTACAGACATATAATAACAACGGATCTTTGACTTCCATTGTTTTGTTGTGGCTTAATGGGTGTATAATACCAATCCAAAATCTTGTCACATGTATGATAATGTGTTGTTGCTTTTCAAAGCTTTTGTAAGAATAATATTTGAGGATGTTTTATCTTTTTGTTTCTCTTATTTTTGTGTGGAAAGACAAATCACGTTAATATTAAATGTTCTAGTGTTTGTTTATAATAAGTAAAATATAATATTAGTGTTGATGTTGATGAGGATGATATAAATCTACAACTGACACTAGAACAATTGGAAAATACCGTGTCCATAAAACGTGTTGGATTTATCCCCTAATGCACATTTCATTGTTCGGCTTTTTCAAAAGAAACTAAATCACAAGTCGGTTTATACCCTAATTACATGTTTCTAATCGAAATACACGTTTTTTTGTAGTGGGTTTTTACCAAAACGTCGAAATGAACATACTTGATATTCTGATCAACATCTGTGTAGTACGTGCTGTCGTTGGTATGTTTTTAACTTTCACGAATTCCTTATATCATTTTGCTTAAACTATGCTCATTCTGTGCTTTAGATTAGTTTTTTTTATATCAATACTTTATTACATTTATGTAATGAACCGATAGAGTAAAAGAGTGTCTAGCTCCCAGGATAGGTACATTCTTACATTTAAATAAAGCGCGTTCTCTCTGCAGCTCCTTACACATCCGTCCATATTTCTTGTTTTATATCATATACAGGATTTAGAGTTATTTTATGCACTTAGATGACATAATTTATCGAGGTCAAAAAGCGTTCTGCGAAAACCAACATTTTATATAAGTATTCATGTGTAAAAATAGTTTCGTTAATATGTTTAAGTCAAGGATAAAACGTTTTCAAACGTCTAGATCAATAAAATACGATATATTTCTGCAATAGGCTCCAGCAATTTATACATCTCATCGACTAGAGCTAACTGGGCGAAAGCAAATGACTCGTGCTTTTTGGCTTTGTCATCAGTAGAATTCGATGGGGATGAGATACTCTTGAATGACATCATGGATGACGTCATGTTAAACAACTCGTGGCTTGGCTACTTCAGATACGGCTACAATTTGAAACCAGCAGGTATAAATATTATTTATCCATTTGGTCCGCGTCTTTGTCAGGGGACTAGTTGAAACGTCTACATATATTGTTCTATTTTTATAACTCCATTCATTCTATATATCCGTCTGAGAAGGATTGTTACTTATTATTTTCTTTAAAAACAATAAATACTGATTAAGCTTTATCTAGATTTTCTTAAATTGCACAACGTTTCTAATAACATCAGTACTACTACCACCAAAATAAAAATTGGATTCAAATTACGCCAGTGCGTTATTTTTGTATGACATCTTTAGAGGTTTAAGCAGCCAGTCAGGTTTTTTGCCATATGATTGTTCTAGTGCAGTAACGGTTGGGTTTCATCTCTTTTTGAAATGTCTCGTTTCGATTTTTAAGTCGCTTTTACATTTAAGTTGAACGTGTTCCCCTTTGTTTAGGGATATTTACAGCTTTAATGTATGTTGTATTACTCCAAAAGATCCTTTTTCCGAATGACCGTTCCAGGGCGGCAGCTGTTGGGTTTGCTCTATTTGTTTGCTACTTGTCTCGCATTTGTTCTAACATTTTACCTTTGGTTTGCAATTTAATACCATTGTCTTGCGCCTTTTCAAATGTTCAATATTTTTCTTAACGTACGTTGGAGAAAATTCTATCTTACTATGGACAGCTAATCGCAAACTATGACAACTGCGTTTTATCTCAATTCCGGTAAGTGTTTTATTCCACAATGGTATTTGCGTAACTTTCATAACAGCAATATGACTCCCCTAAATACCTGGTGGGAATGATGCTTTTCAACATTCGGAACACCTACGATAAATCATGATTCGTCTCTCTGATATATGTTTGCAGTCGGATCACCTTCGACGTACTTCGTGACAATCCCTACGTATTGCATTTAAAGCGTCATACTTTCCAACAAAAATACGTCGCGATTCTGTAAGTATGACTGCACCAGATGCATCTGAGGGATCTTAATGCCGATGGTGGATTTAACCGAGAAGTTCTGATTATATTTTTCAAACTATGTCATTGCTGTTGTTTTTAAAGAATCGGTCTAACCTCAATTGGCCTACTTAATAAATGATGAGGCGTGGACAATTTGAACGAATATGAATATTAGAGCAACTCACATTGGTAGAAATTCAAGGCAACACCGTATACCTATTATTCCTATATAACGTAGCCGGAGATTTATTGTTTTAATGGCGTTGTTAAACAACCCACCATTAATATTCTTTCAGTACACAAGTATTTAAAATATCACATACCACATAATGCTATAAGTATCTATTATGTGAGAATCTTTATATTGAAAGGTGCAAACGGAGCGAGCGACTGTTGTAAAACAATTATAATTATTGATGTCTGTTTTGTTTATATTCATCTTTATGTTGTACATTGTTTCAGTGCTTTTTATAAAAAATACATTGGCAAGAAACAATCTATCCATTTTTAGTACCTTGACTATTGGTTTTACAAGCTTTTAGAATCGATTATTTTCAGGGACGATCTCTTCATCTTCTAAATGGCTAAGTGGGAACGTCGCTGTTTTTATTATGTTTTATATATTAATGATTATCGGCAGAATGCGGCTCCAGGTACGAAAGATCCCGGGTTCTACCCGGAGCCGCGACATACCGTAAAAATGTTAGTGGTATAGCTTCCTTGCTAACGCTCGAGCAAATATAAGGCTAGTTCCACGACTAGTTGACCCGGTGACAGGATAATGTGACAAGGTGTGGTATCAAGTCAGACGTTTACGGATGCTATACACAGTGATCTGCTTCAAGTGGACACCGTCTCCAGATAACTGAAATATTGTTGGTGGGACTCAACCCGACAAACAAACAAACAAACTCACTCAAACATTTCCATTGTTCGACACATTAAACGATTGATCTCTCATTACTTTATTGAAACATTTAATTAACGGGTTTAAATCTTCGATTTCAGAAGTAGTTTTTGTAAAAAACTGTCGAAATATTGTATTACGCGGAAGAAAACAACAACATACAAACAACAACAAGAAGCATACCCGAAAAATATGCAAGCTGGCTACTATTGAAAACGTCTTTAAATGACCCCGGTAGCGTAACATTTTTTCAAAAAGAAGTAGACTGTTATTGGGGTCATAAAAACAAATCTGTGATGAGTTATTAAACAAAAAGAGTAAATCCGACAATTACCGCATTGGAACGGTTAGTCGGCAATATGGACCGACTGGGGTGCTTAAAACGGCTTTATAGAGCTCTAACTTCGCACTTTCGGATGCAAGTGATAAAAAGAAACCCGATCCAATTGAAAAAAAGTCCAAGCGCTGACGATAGGTATTTTCTTGATTAGAAGAACTACAAAAATGCTGAAATTAAATGAAATTAACTTTTTGAATCAAGACAAAAATGACCAGAGAAGAGTAAATTATTGTTGCATCCTGCATGTGAAGACAGAATTGAGGAACTAAAGTCCAATGTCCATCAAAGGAAATACAAGTAACAATACTTATAGGATGAATTAAATGAGAAGAATACATGCACGGGGAGATTTTTACGACCGCCACACTCCACCAGTAACATTGTTGCGATCATGAAGAAAAATATATATGACAAAGTCCTATGAGCATTGCAAAATATACACAAATCTGAAAAGGCACAAGACAAAGGTATTCACATGCAAGCCACATGTAAAAGTAAGAACAAATCTGGGATGAGTCATTTAACAAAAACAACAAAACAAACCCGTCCGTTACCGCCTTGGGACGGTCAGTCGGCAATATGGACCGACTGGGGTGCTTAAACCGGTTTTAACGGTAAAATATTACATTAATATTGTGGTTACATATTTGAGCGAACACTTACTTGTACACTCAATTTAAGAGGTTAGATTAACGAATATATTTATACTAGTCTATAAAAGCAATATGCGTAACAGGTAAATTGGGAAAAAGCACTGAGTAGGCTGTATACAGTGTGTCTTTGATTTACAAAGAAAATAATCTACCTTTTCAAGAAGGACAAAAAGTCATTAGATTCAGAGCGTCTATAATATTTTGCTGACTTGATTCTTACAATGTGAGATTTTAACAAAACACTTAACAATAGTTCACTATAGTCTCCCTATGGCTCCGTATCTGTTTTAGATATTATCTTTTTGAATATTTTTTCAATAATGCAGGATGTGTTAATGTGACAAGTGTTATCCCCGATACAACGGCACGGACGGTGGCGACCTGTATGGAATACTGTATTAACAAACAGAAAAAATATATCGGCATGAGGGTGAGTAATAATTTGTGGTCCCCGGCGTACTTTGGTGCAACACAATGGATACGCGTCTGTGGTCTAACAGTTATTTTGATCGACACCGGAAGGAGGGCCCTGGGTTCAAATCCCCTAACCGACACGCAAAGTTAGTACTTAAGAACATTACTGTTAAGGTTGGAAATGTCGCCTCCTAGATGAAAAGGACTTTAAAACATGGTGTAAAGAATTAGCTGATGCAATAAGTCTGCTTGCCGAACGCTTGTGTAAGAGAGAAAATACCGATAGTAGGAGTTGGAAGAAGGCTGTTTTCAAGATAAAACATTGCGTAAAATACTACCGCCTCCCACCTTCTAGTTTACCTAAGAAAGCTTTTTTTTACACAAAATAATTAAAACAATCCTTTCAGTATATCCAGCGGATAAAGCATCCAACAACATAATCTTTGCTTGCCGAGTATACTACACAAATGAACTGAGTACAGAGTTATCTACCTCCGGTTCTTACATTGGCATCAGGGTTGCCATTCATACAGGTATTGACAAGCATAAGCAGATGTTACAAAAATTAAGTATCTAGATCGAATCAAAACAGGAAAAGCATCCTTCACTGTACTGGATTCCTGAGCTTCACAAAACACATACAGGTCAGGATTCATAGTTAATATAAGGTCTAGCACCACCACTGACCTATCTAAACTACTACTTATCTTGTCTTACTGTAATTCGTAACCACGTTGTTAAATATCGTGAAAAAGTATATAAAAAGTCAGGAAATAATACTTTGGGCTCTTAAAATAATTCTTTATCTCATAGACAACTTTCGTCCTTCAATTGTTCTTATTGCTCTGCGGTTAATACCTATGATTTCTCAGCGTTGTACACTTCTTTACATGTACCTAATAAGAATATATGACAAAGTCCTATGAGCATTGCAACATACATGTATACCAAAATTGGAAATGACACAGGACAAAGCCAATGTAAAAGTAAGAACAAATATGTGATTCATTTAACAAAAAGAGCAAACCCCATAGATACCGCCTTATGATTTAATTAAGTTAAAATTGATTTTGCTCATTGAAAAAAAAACATTTGCTCGAGAGCGAAGTATCTATAATGTCCTTTTAGAAATAATTTCTTAGATAAATTAACTACGTTGACTTTTGTGGATTTTTTGTGAAGCTCTCTGTTTCCAACTGGACACTATATATTAAAATGCGGTGACACTTTACGCAACGCGTGGTTTTCCTATCGAACCCAGCATTGCACTGTTGATAGCACATTTGCTTTATAATGCTTTGAACGTGACTTTACCCCATCTTCCCTTCAGTCACATTATAGAAGCTTTCATTTCAACGTCACGTCATCTTGACGATATTCTTGCTATAGATAATCCTTTTTTCCTCAAATGATCCATTTGATATACCATCCAAACCTTCTTAACAAAGCAAACACTTGCAATTAAAATGCAGCATTTCTAGACATTGTGATCACTATTTCAATGACAACGTCTGTACAAATATCTATGTCAAGAGAAAGGATAATAACTTCAGTTTTGTGAATTGACCATGGTTTGATGGAGATTCGCTTCGTGTTACCTGCTATTGTATTTATATATCCAATCTTACAAGGTTTGTACGAGTTTGTTATAAGGAAAATTATTATAATGCTAGAAACCTGTTTATCACTTCAAAATTGTTTCAACAAGGCTTTAGATTTGACAAATTAAAGAAGGCATTTTCACCGCAATCAAAATATAATAGCAGTATGAAAACACTTATGCACTTATGGCATAAGCTACCCTGCATTTTATGGAAATATTTATAAAAATAAACAAAATCAAGAGGCCCATTAACTCTTCTGACCTCTTAAAAAAATTTAACCGGAAAAAATATTGCTTATGGTTACAACCACGGAATCCTTCGGGGTACTATATTCCTTGCAAATGACTCTTTAACAGTCATGAACTTGCATTGCTTTGAAATTATACGATGACCAGACAGTTTGTTGTACTACATGAAAACGGTGACTTAAAGTCATAATTTGGACAGTCACTGCTAGAATTCTTCCTTGTCACCTCTCCAGACGTGTCATATATAGGTAAGACAACTCGAGCCTATGCCCTTTATGTGAGATTGCACAGTAGGCATAACTTCGAGACTTGTTTGCCTTTATTAAGTAGTATGCCAATTGCGGAAAATTCTTCGGCTTATTATATCAATTTGAAATTGAAATTTCATTACCTATTACATGTACAATACTACATGTTATTTTGTTTGTTTGGATTGTTCGATGGTTTACAGTGTATCATTTTTAATTCTGACATAAGACGTTACTGCATTTTTATCTTAGGACGGCATTAACGTGTGCTTATTATACGTCATTGCAGAGTTATTTTGTCTGTATATACTATGTTTTCATCAGTTTTAACTCCCGATGTAGGTGCTTGCTGTTAGTTGTCTCATTTTGATGGAATATGTTTATTTACTGTTTGTGAGAAAAACTTTAAGAATTGCTAGGTAGGAGCATTCCCCAAACCTGGCTTAAGCACCACAGCCAGTCCTTTTACTGAATGACCGCTCCAAGGCGGTAACTGTTGGTGTTTTTTTTAGTGCGCAATGTATCGTCTCTATGTTGCTGTTTTTCACATTTATATTTACACTGAATGCCTTCGTCTCATGGTAGTTTAAACTTAATGTATGTGATAATTCTCATTGGGCATTTTTCTTTATTCCTATTAGTTTACTACACAACAAATAAAAACTACAGTATACCAATATGTTTATGATGATTGTGATAATAATAATAATAATAATAATAATAATAATAATAATAATAATAATAATAATAATAATAATAATAATAATGATAATAATAATAATGATAATAATAATAAAAATAATAATAATAATGATATACAGTAATTGTACAAATTCAACACAACCGTTGAGTAATACAAACGAGAAACGATTCTAAAACAGAAAACAAAAATACTCTACAAATGAAAATCAGTAACAAAACAAATTAATAAAAAATCAATACAAATGCGGTAAAATATCCGTTTTAAATTTTAATAAACAACGTTCCTTTGTTTAAATATTTAGCTAGGGCAAAATCTCAACTTTGAAATTTAATGCAGGGATATCTGTCTGCAGTGTACAATGCAGCAGCTGCTGCAGAAACATGACATGCTATGTTGTTCTTTATATATAAAGCGTCACCAACTCTAGATTAAGTTTACTTTCGTAAAGGTTTTCAGCAGTAACATGCTATGTTGTTCTTTATATATAAAGCGTCAACAACTTTAGATTAAGTTTACTTTCGTAAAAGTTTTCAGCAGTAACATGAGTTTTGGCATTTAATCCGTAGGACACCACATGCTATTGCTTCGACGATCTTGCGGAGCAGATTTTCACGCGGAAAGAGTGGATTTGTGACCAGGAATGTCCACTAGAGTATCTTGCCTGTGGATCTCCAAACTCTGAACATGCTTCTGTATACCACCGTTGGACAGGAAGTACATATACGGTTGAAATATTGGAATCAAGACATTTGTTTCCACTGTTATAATTAATATCAATCCTGACAACATATTCGACTTACTGATAAAATACGACCGTTGGCTGGAAAACACTGAATGACCTATAAAACCTTTATCGAATTGCGCTTCGCTTTTTCTTTTATTAAAGATATGCATAAATGTTTGAAATTGATATCGACAAAAATGCTTTGATTTACATTATTAATCTTTACAACAGTAGATCTTCGTAGTATGTGACAATCGTTTAATTCAATTTGAATTGCTATGTCTTGTTACCAGGTTACATCTTAAGGGAAAATGATTTTAAACATCTTAAAGAACAAATCGACACAAAAATAAAGTATCCTTGGTAACCCCACTTTTGACCAGTGATTTCGCATCTGGTAGCATTGTTTTATTCATGGTACACATATTACTAGTCATACTTTGATTGTAATGAACCCGCGTAGTAATATGTTGCTGACATGTTATTCAAAGAGAAGGCAGTAGTATATCTGTAAAATGTGAACACTGTCTCCGGGGAATTGAAATATTGTTGCTGGTTGGGTAAACACAATTCAATTAATACCTTATGTAGACATTGATAGGATACAACAACTACTTAATTTGTTAAATGAATATGTAAGAGAAGCTGAAATCTTTTACTAGAATCCACTATTGCAATGCTTCGAACATGGGAAAAGTTGCAATTGAAAAAGGTGGTTAAAATAAGCATTATGTGGGGTACAAGACAGTTAAAGGTGTAAGTAGAAACGATGATATTTAAACCCTGCCTAAACGTCGGTCAAAATTATAATCAAAATTTGAAACAAATGCATTTGATTTATGATTAGTGTGTGTACTTGATGATCAAAACATTACCACTAAACAAAGATCTACCGCTACTTTAATTTTGATTGAGGCTTTGCGCTTGGGAACGGAGAAATCGCACAGCATATTGCACAGCAAAATTCCAGCTCATTGTTTACCACTTCTTGAATGCCGTAAAAAAAATTAATTATAACTGTGGGGTGACTTGAGATTCCTTTCGAACTAAGGCATGTTTGTATGTATTTTGTAAATTTGGAACGTTTTATTCAGGAAGCAGGCGTTAATATACATGACATTGTTTTCAATAAGATTAAAAGCATGTTCGGTATAGTATTAAAACGAATCCTATTGATTATGTTATTTACAACTTTTCTTAAGAACATTTCAATATGTTTTAAACAGATCAGTTTTTGTCGCGTGAACTATCATTATTATTTTATATTAACATTGTTGTGCTATTTTTTTTGGGGGGGGGGGGGGTATCTGTATGACTCTTGTGATAATTGTGCTCTGACATGTTTTGTAAGATGATGAATTCTGCAACTACAACAACTATTTTTGGCGAAGCACCTGCTCATGGTCAACATTCATTCATAATAATAGTGAGTATTGTTATATAATAAAAAATATCCATACTTTATGGTAAAAAAAGACTTCGTACTTCACCTCTTGCTTTTGCTGGATGGTGTATTATTCTAATTATTTTCTTTAAAAGTAAAAAGGTATAGGCACATGCAAATAATCAATCCAACCAATGTGTTTAATATGTTCTTATTATTCAGGTAAAGATTTGTAAAAGTAAGACAAACCTATTCTGATCTTAGTTCTATTGTCAGAAGCGTGTTTGTCAAAATCATTGTCTGTAGATCAACATTACTGAATTGCCAGGTTGCTTAGTTCTCATCAGATACGTCGATGCTGTCTTCACGTCGGATGTTGCGGGGATCCAGCCTAGAATAGTTTTCTTTATTGACAAGGCATAAACATTGTATCTAATCGTTTGATAGTTATTTTTTAATTTTGAAACGATGTGTGTTCTTTCATGGACTCTTAGTTTAAATTTAGTTGAAAGTGTTTTTATTGTCTGGCGTATTTTTATGACGATCTGAGATTTAGTGTTCTATGTTTTTTACCGATTTCAGCTGATAAAGAAATATCAGACGAAAGCGTATTGATAGAATTTGGATATTTGGTGTATTGGAATAACCGGACATATATGGAGTTTGCGCCTGGCAGGTTGAAAAAGCGTTACTTATGTCAGTTCAATAAAGGTAAGAGATATAATTGGATAATCTACTGTTTACAACAAAGCTTTAAAATTGCTCTGTCGATGTTAAGCGTATGCCTAACGAGTAGCACCACACCATTTACAGTTGATATTTATTAAAATTGTTGCATCAGTATCAAGCCAATTGATAGGCATTTGCGCATGAAGAGGATGTATAACATAGATTATTTGAAATATTTGTCAATGTTGATTTAGTTGTTCAGGTG